>PKMM01022803.1:1371970-1387073 GCA_002933915.1 Eutrema heterophyllum | reverse complement strand
TGGGGGGATAATATTATTAATCAATTATTGATTACACCTGAAAAATTAAAATTCATGCCCGAGATACATTTATGTTAAGCCCTTAATAAATTAACTAATTCAACCCGCGCTATATAACTAGAAAAATTATATTGAAATTTTTTTTAAATTGTTTTTATCTGAATTTTAAATTATGTTTAACTAATGATTATAGATAGAACTGTCAATCCAGACTAATATGTCTAATTAACCCGTTTTACAATAAACTAAAATATTATTTGGGCTAACCCGTAAAAACCTATAATCTTGAAAGCATAACACTACAAGAAAACATGTGTTTTCCGACGGTGATTTCTGTCGGAAATCCGTCGGAAACGACCCTTTCCGCACGTTTGCTAGTGGAAAGCGCGAAATTTTTTCTAACCACGTGGAAAAGCTTTGTCCGTTAGCCTTCTATGTTGTCACCTGCAAGAATAAATTAAAAATGAGTAAAAGAAATCATTCATTCTATATGAAAGTTTAAACAAGGCAATTAAAATACTTACATAATCTCTTAACCAACATCCGAACTCTTCCTGTTTGAGCTCGATTAGCTCGTCATCTGTTTTGTTCGGAAATGAAAAACGTTGATAAGCCATATACAAGCTGTGACATTGAAGCGATCATCACGTTAATATATATATATATATAAGCAAGGACCTAATAAGTAATTAATAATTTGGTTCAATTTAATACCTCTCATATTCTTCAATTCCGTCGCAGTTTGTGAGAATATACATATGCAAATGATTTCGCTCATGCGATGAAAGTCTCCACTTCTTGCCTTTTCCACTAAGTCGTCCAATCTCTAAGAATATATGAGGAACGTAACATCGACCGGATAGAAAGGTAGTACGCCTCCGTCATCATGTCGAGCTGCTCTACGACTCTTTGTTTTGACTTGTGATGGAAAGTAGAACTCGGCAAAATGTGAAGTTTCTTCATTGATACTCTGTGCGACAATAGAACCCTCCACTCTGCTCAACTTTTTCACATTTTTCTTTAGATGAAACATATACCGTTCGAAAGGATACATCCAACGGTACTGAACCAGGCCTCCAAGCTCTACTTCTCGAGGGAGATGAATTGTTAGATGTTCCATAACATCAAAGAAGGAAGGCGGAAATATCTTCTCCAAATTGCAAAGGATTACATGTATATTATCCGCAAGATTGCGGATACCGTCTGATGTAAGAGAGCGAGAACATATATCTCGGAAAAAGACACCAATCCCTGCAAAATATGGATAAAAATGAATAATTAAATACTAAAGTATATACTGTGTAAAATATTAACAAAATAATTTATTGTACCTGCAATTAGTTCGTGGACATTACGTGGTAGAAGACATGCAAAGGCAAATGGAAGGAGGCGTTGCATCACCACATGGCAATCATGACTCTTCATCCCAGTAAACTTCCCTTCTCCATGATCAACGCAGTTCCGAAGGTTAGATGCGTATCCGTCCGGAAATCTAACACTTTCGGCAATCCAGTAAAAAAATGCGGCCTTTGAAGGTTCATCCAAACGAAAAGCCGAGACCGGAGGCTTCCCGTTCCCTGTCACATGTAATGCTCTACGAGAACAAATGTCTGGCAAGTCCAATCTAGACTTCAGATTGTCCTTCGTCTTCCCTTGGACATTGAGAACGGTGTTCATAATGTTGTCGAAAAAAATCTTCTCAATGTGCATGACATCGAGATTATGCCTCAAAAAATGGTCCTTCCAATAAGGCAAATCCCAGAAAATACTTCTCTTGTGCCAATTATGTACGTTGCCACAACCATCAACATGATGATGCCCGTTACCACCACAATCAACGGTCCTATCTGCACCAAAATCTCGGAACTGATCCAACAAATACTGTCCATCTAACTCAGGAGGTGGACCATCAATTACTTTCTGGTTCTTCCTAAACAATGTGGTGCTCCGACGATAAGGATGATCGCTAGGTAGGAATCGCTTATGACAGTCAAACCAAGAGGTTTTGCGTCCGTGCTTCAATTGGAACGCATATGTGTTATCTTGACAGTACGGACACGATAACCTTCCGTGCGTTGTCCATCCTGATAACATGCCATATGCTGGAAAATCGCTAATGGTCCACATAAGTACCGACCGCATGACGAAATTCTGCTGACAAGAAACATCAAACGCCTCAACACCTTGGTCCCATAACATTCGCAACTCATAAATCAATGGCTGCAAAAACACATCAAGTGATCTCTTCGGATGCTCTGGTCTAGGAACGAGAATGCTAAGGAACAAGAACTCCCGTCTCATGCACAAAGATGGCGGCAAATTGTAAGGTGTTACAATTACTGGCCACAAAGAATATTGTATGCCGTGCTTCCCAAAATGGTTGAAACCATCGGTACATAATCCAATGTATACGTTCCTCGCCTCATACGCAAAGCTGGGATACATAGATTGAAAATGTTTCCATGCTCATGCGTCTGACAGATGGGCGATTTCTCAATCTGTTGTATGCTCTGCATGCCATCTCATTGCTCCCGTTGTGCGCTCTGACTGATATAACCTCTTCAATCTCTCTGTTAACGGCAGATACCACATCCGTTTATATGGCACTAACACTCTTCCGCCTGTTTCCTTATACCGAGGTTTGCGGCAAAAACGGCATGTCGAACGGTCTGCGTCCTCTCTCTCCAGTAGAGCATACAGTTGTCAATGCATACATCTATCATCTGATACGGCAATCCTAGACCTTGAACAAGTTTCTGTATCTCATAGTAAGATGCTGGTGCAAGATTATCTTCTTGCAAAATGTCTTTCACAAAATCAACGATTGCATCCACGCAATCCTCACTCAAATTGAAATCCGTCTTTATACCCATCATCATAGTTGCAGTTGATTAAGGGGAATGTCCACCTTTACACCCATCATATAACGGATGTTTAGCAGCGTCTAACATATCAAAGAATCTCCGAGCTTCTAAGTTAGGTTCTTCTCTTCTATCTCCATACTCAGCAACCGATGGTATACTTTCACGAAATGCATCGTTCACCATCTGAACATGACCTACGGTACTTTCTACTTCCATTATAAGTTCTTCTAAGCTAGCGTTATCCCCAATATATTGTTCACTAGTACTAACATAATTATCCACCATTGTATCATTTTCTCTGTGATAATACCAAATCTTGTAACCCGGCATAAACCCATGACAATACATGTGTGACCATACTTCATCTATCACGATTAATCTACGATTCCCACAATTGGTACAAGGGCAATAGATTTTACCGGTTTTTTTGGCTTTCTTCTGCGTACCCGCAAATGCCATGAATTCCTGCATACCTTCTTTGAATTCCTTCGTAACTAGGCCCGTGTCCGGAATTTGATGAGGCTTGTCCATCCATGATTGAAAATAATTATAAGGATCTGAAGAAGACATTTTCATAAGGAATTAGATAAGAGAGTTTTTTTTTTTTGTGATTGTAAATGAGAGGGTGGATACGTTTTTATAAGGAAAATTGTGCGTGTTTTCCGACGGATTTCCGACGGATACAACGTAGATATTATCAATGTCGGCAAGGTCAACATTTGTCGAACATCCGTCGGAAATCCGTCGGAATTTGTCCGACGGATGGCCGTCGTCGGAATTTGTTCGACGGATGGCCGTCGTCGGAAATCCGTCGGCATTATGTCGGAAACATTAATATTTGTCGGAAATCCGTCGGAATTGGCCCGACGGATTTAGGGCCGTCGGAATTTCCGTCGGAATTGACCATGTTTTCTTGTAGTGTAACTCTAATATGTACCGCTTCATAAATATGATTTTTGTGGTCTGTTCACAAACTCTTTAAGAAATTAATTATCTCGTGTCTAACTTTTTATAAAATTAGTAAAATATTTAATAATAATTAGAGTGAAAAATATTGCAAGATTTTGAATATATTTTTTCTTTAAATGTGTATGAATTGATTATTATTTAATAATATCATAATAATTAAAAAATTAAATAATAAATAATTTTTTAATGAGAAATAAATATTTTCTATATTCTCATTCTCATCAATAATTTTAAAAGACAATTATATTATTTTTTATTTTAATTATTTTTTCTTATTTGTAATGACATTTTATATAATAACTTACCAAACAAAGTTTATTTTCAAAAATATCCTTCTTAAATAATATTATAAAAATATTATAAAGATTTATTCTAGCGCTCTAACCCTAATAGTATTGTTGACAATTTTCCTAATGCTACGCCTATATTCGAGGATTGAGACTCAATTAATGGGTGTCATCATTTAAAAAAAAAAAATTTACTTATCTTTTTAAAATGATTACATGTTTGTATATCTTAACTATAGACATGAGTAGATCTAAAATTTCAGAACAGAGTTTCAAAAATTTACATTGATTATTTCCTCGATCTCAATTTGTTTAGTTAGATTTTTCTAACACATCTTTATATCATAAATGGCACATTGGTCGAAGATAATATATAGATGAATCTCGAGATCTAACAGTGATTATTAAGATAATAATTGTATGATAAAATAACTAATTCAATTGAAAAATGTTTACTCGATGTATTAGTTGGGTTATAGTTGTATATATATATGTACAAGCTAAGCTGTATCTTAATAGCATAAGATTAAACAGTATATATAAATTAAGTGGAAAATCAAAAATGTATGTACGTATATATGTCAAAGATCCATGTGGTATTTGATTTTTAAAATTTTAAATTCCCAAGTGTCCTTTGTCTTATACAAATTAAATCAAAAGAAAGATCAGCATATGCCCTAAAGCTTAAATGGTATAAAGGGTGGGTCCTATACAAACCTCTCATGAGCTGATCTCTTCCCTCTTCTTCTCCCTCTTCTCACTAAATTCTCCCTCACAAGAAAACTTCAAGATCTTGTGTTTTTGACCTCCAACAAATTCTTGATCTAAATTACGAAGATTGATCAGCTCACAATTCATAAGAAGAGTTGATCATTGGTCGACTTTGAGCGTGTGTATACACACATACGTATATATATATATATGTATATGTATGAGGAGGAAAGAAACAATATTATTAATAATCAAGAAGGATTGAGATTGGAGATGTTTCCACAACACGGATTCATGTTTCAGCAACTTCATGAAGACAATGCTCATCACTTACCTTCCCCTACCTCTCTCCCTTCTTGCCCTCCTCACCTCTTTTATGGTAAGTTACCTCTCTCTCTCTCTCTCTCTCTCTCTCTCTCTCTCTCTCTCTCTCTCTCTCTCTCTCTCTCTCTCTCTCTCTCTCTCTCTATACATGTATAGACACATAAATATATTGTCAAATTGGCTAAGACCTTGCCAATTTTGATTTTAAAAGTCGTAAATCTTTTGATGGATTCTTGGTCACTGTGAAATTCACTTAAGGAATACATGATTGGCGATTAGTATAGATTTCGACCTTGAATTCCAAAGTCACCAAAGAAAAAGGGGTATTTGTTGTCTTTGTTTTGGTGTAGGAGGAGGAGGAGGAGGAGGAGGAAACTACATGATGAACAGATCAATGTCGTTCACGGGAGTATCAGATCACCACCATCTACCTCAAAAAAGCCCGACCATGACGGACATGAATGATCATGACCAGGTGGGCGAGGAAGACAATCTATCAGATGATGGGTCACACATGATGTTAGGAGAGAAGAAGAAGAGGCTGAATTTAGAGCAAGTTAGGGCATTAGAGAAGAGCTTCGAGCTAGGGAACAAGCTGGAGCCAGAGAGGAAGATGCAGCTTGCTAAGGCTTTAGGGTTGCAGCCTAGGCAGATTGCGATATGGTTTCAGAACAGGAGAGCTAGGTGGAAGACAAAGCAGCTCGAGAGAGACTATGATTCTCTCAAGAAACAGTTCGATGTTTTGAAATCGGACAACGATTCTCTTCTAGCCCACAACAAGAAACTCCATGCTGAGGTATAAACACACAAATTCTACTAATATTTTTTACATCACGTTATTTCTTAGAGCTAATCTAAAAGCTAACGATTTTCGATTTTCGATTAAATATGAATGTTTTTACAAGCTTCTAAACTATGAATATATGTGTTTGATAGTTTAATTTGTAGAATTTTAGTTATGCATCGTTATCATTTATCAAGCATATACGAAAGGTGAAAAAGTATAGCATATACTGTACAAAAGGAAAATCTTCATGGATTAACACGTAGGTAGAGATCTTAGAATGGCTTAAAATTATATATATATATATATATATATAATATGATATGATAGATTATTGACAGGCTCTTGATCCAACGCAAAGATGTTTGTCAAAAGACATAATTATACATTATTTTTTATTATTAAATAAAGATTCTTGTGTACATTCATTTTAAAACTAATAAAATTCCCATGTGCTTGTGGAGTTGACATTTACGATAATTTATTTGTATTTAACAAATTAATAAATTCTATGTGAGAATAAATTTCTCCACTAACTTTGGTTTACGTGTGATGATACTGGTACACAAAACAGTTAGTGGCATTGAAGAAACAAGACCGTAAAGAATCAGCAAAGATCAAGAGAGAATTAGCAGAAGCTTCATGGAGCAACAATGAAAGCACAGAAAATACTAATAATAATACAGACATAAATCATGTGAACATGATCAAAGATCTTTTCCCTTCTTCGATCCGATCCGCTACCACGACCACGACCTCGGGCAATATTGCTCATCAAGAGATGGTTCAAGATCAAGGATTTTGCAATATGTTCAATGGTATTGATGAAACGACGTCGGCTAGTTATTGGGCATGGCCTGACCAGCAGCAACAACATCACAATCATCATCAATTCAATTGATTACATCGTCCAAGAAGAACATCATAATCATAATCCTGATAAACATCATCATCATACTCATCTTAATATCATTATCATCGTCAAGAGAAAATTTGGTAGATTTTTTTGATTGAGTATTTTGAAATTATTTGGTACTGTTTCAAATTATTAATTACATCGTTTTTTTTACTGTTTCTTTTGGGTTTGCAGAAAATTGGTGTATAGGGGTATTCGACAAAAATTTTAGAATGATAATTTCTTGTTACTTTACTTGAATAAATAAAGTTTTTTTTCATCCAAATATTTTTTCGAGATCAAGTATATGTATTTTATATAACAAAACACTACAAATTTATAATGAAACATGTTATTAGAGATTAGTCGGATCTCATGGATTCTATGGCCTGTTGACCCGAGGAGTAATTCGGAGTTGATGGTGTCCGTTGAACCGAAAACCCGAGTTATCAAAAAAAAAAAATTACAATGAAACATGTTATTAGAGATTTTCGTCAGTAATGATTAAAATTCATAGCTCAGTTAATATTGTGGTGTAGATAGCGACGATTTTGTTTTGCTAATCGCATAACATCATTTTTATCCATTAATGTTGCAAAGATTTTTATTTTTGTTGCTAAAGTTCAGCTTTATGATCAAATATTTTTGTTGAAGTGAATGGGTATTATGATTTTCTTCGTTTTTTTTTCTTTCTAAAAGTACAGTAACATATACATATAAACATAACATTTTAATTTTTAAATACTTTGCTAGGTTGGAACACCAAGCTAAAAAGAAAATAACAAAAACATATAGGGTCTGAATGTGGTATGTTATAAGAGTAATATAAAGTGGGGGTAAAATCCCTCTAGGATCACTAATATTAGAGTAATTTTTCTCACTATTTTTATTTACTTGGAAAAGTTTATGCAGGAAAAAAAATCAAAATGTTTGATAACAAAAAACATTTTACTCTAATATGGTGGCCCAAATAAACTTTATTTTTCACCTTTTTTACTCTGTGAAACATAATATTCACAGCCATGATAAATTTCAGATGCATGTTTGACAACAACAAAAAATTGCCAAAAAAAAAAAAAAAAAAAATTCAGATGCATGTGCCTTCGTGGGATTCCAGCTCTGCCATTGACACAACATGAGCCATGAAATATATATATTACATCTGATATTTTCCATCTACCTTTTAATTTATTTGATGTAATCGTGTGCTCGTGTTCTTTTTTTTAATCAAATATACATAAAACATTTTTTTCGTAAATATATAGTAGTTATCTATTAAAACTAGCACATATATTTATGCATCTACCAAGTAATTGTTTTTTAATCTTCATTTATTATATCATAGTTTAATAAAAAAAGTGTAATATTTATAACACATAAAATACAAAAAAAAAATTGACAAAATAAAATACAAATTTTACTTGATTTAATAATTTTTAGTTACAATATTCCTTTCTCTTTTTTTCCCTTTCTTACTGTGTTTGTAAATTGCAAACTTGAAAGAACGAACTCATAGCGAATTATTATATATCAGTAGAATTTTTATGAACTAGATCAGATTTTGAAACACTCTGTAATGTGCGTTACGTAGTCATCAGTCGGATAGATAGACCTAATATTCAAATCCATTCAAAGTACAATTTACTTTTTATTCAATCACAGTTTAGTACTTTTGTACTTTTCATATATTGCTTTTAATTTTTCTTTTTTATAACAATAAGATTTCGACCTGAAACTGAAAATTATTGCCATTTAAATGTGTTTATCTACTATGATTGGAAAAATTGGAACATTGGTTTAGACCCATGCACATGATGAAAGCACCATGAATCAGTTCTATGTTTATTTTTACTATAACTAGTCCTACTTTTATAATACTGCAACAGATATATGTCAAAATAAGTAATTCTCTTGAATTTTGGTACGTCCTCGCAGAATTATCTATTCGTTACAATTAAACATTTTCAACAAGGATAACTTAATGGATATTATTAGCTTAACTAAATATTAACAAAAAAAAATTAATGAAATTGTTTCGGTAAAAGTTTGAACCATTTATATTTTAGTAACATTGGATCAAGGAGCAAAACGACGTCGTATCAATTAACTGTGGGTTTCAACGGTTTTCTAACCCTGTATAAGAATTTAACGTCATGTTTTTTTTTACTGAGTCAACAAAAGTTCATGATTTAAATTTGAAATCAACAAAATATGATGATTTAAACTATCCACGCAATAGTTCGTACTTTTAAAAGCCAACATTTGAAAGTTGATGCCTTTTAAGACAATTTCCCGTTTTAAGAAGGAGCAAAACGACGTCGTATCAATTAACCGTGGTTTTAAACGGTTTTCTAACTCTGTTTACTCATTCGGTTTACGGATTTATATAATGTCATGTCTTTTTGGGCCGAGTCAACGAAAGTTCATGAGTTAAATTTAAAGTCAACCAAATATGATGATTTAAACTATTCATGCAATAATTCGTGGTTTTAATGGCCAACATTAGAAAATTGATGTTTTTTTTAGATAATTTTCCATATATATATGGGCTTGATTGGTATAACATATAGAAGAGCAGTAGCAGTAAGCAGCAGAAACAGTATGCTGTTGAAACTGTATGTTCTGATTAATGTACACATTTTAAGTGATTGACAGAGGTGTGAAATATTATATACAAAATTATTTAATATATTTATTCGTAAGCACTATATCTATAGTTATATTAATAATATAATTTATAATATTTTTTTTCATATTACAATTGTATTTATTATATTATTATTTTTTGACGTATTATTATATTACATTTTTATTTGAAAATTAATTAAAAAATAAAATAATGGTAAATATTAGTTTTAAAAGTATAAAATTTACACTTTAATATAAACATAATTTTTTGATATTATTAACAAAATAATTTAGTTATATAAAATTATTTTAAATCTTTTTGATATTTTATAGGTTAATACTCTACCAAAAACTCCATATGAAAACAAAGAAGGAGGAGCATTTGCAGAAACATCCGCAGCTTCTAAATATTTTTCTAAATATTTTATCAACAAAAATTGATTAGTTCTTAATACTTTTTTAAATGTTTGCCTAAATATACATTGACTCCGGAGCATAAGGTATTTTACAAGACCAAAAAACGGAACTTGTAATATGGAAGTTATTGTTAACAATTGTAGATAATAATGATAGTGGTAACTGGTAGATGAGGAAGATGATTGGAAGCACACATTCCAAAGACGAAGAAGAAAAGTCCAAAAAGAGAACAGAAGTGAAACAGTGTTTAGGAGAATCGTTCACTCATCTAGCTAGCTTTTCGGATCTTTGGATGCTTTTAAATTTAAGTATCAATAATAAACTAAAATGTACATATATCTTGTAATAACACAAGAAAACAAATAGAGTACCACATATTTCTCTCCTTTGTGGGCTCTCCATGTGACCTCACTGCCACCACCACTTCACTTCCCACAGAAACTCAAACTTGCGATTGTGAAAGTTTCAGTTTAGCCGAATCATCTAAAACTATACAAAGTATATATATATATATATGTTTTTAAGTTCACACAGTGTTCGTAAGGTGTAGCATCCAATTAATTATTATGAGGTGAATAACTTGTTCGTCAATTTCTTAGATGATAAATCACTGGAGCAAAACTTTTCACCAAATATTTTGAAACGGATTGTCTGTGTAAAACCAAAGTTATTGAAAATTTTTAAATTTATCTATTCAAATATTGTTCGATATGTCTTATAGTGTACGTACTTACCTACATAAGTTATGGAATATGTTGGTGGTAAGTTTAGCACTCCCCAGTTTAATCTGGTTTGGATTAAAGATCAGCCCAACTACCGACTTTTTAAGCCCATCAAAACCCGAGCTCGTCACCAGCGTCACCGACTTCCGAGATTTACGGAATATTTCTTGATTTCAGAGAGATTTTAGGAAATCTTCATTTTCCCAATGGAACTAGGAAAAAGAAGTTATCATTTTCCTGATGGAACTAGGAAAAAAAAATCATCATGTTTTTAGCTAGCTTAGAACCTTATAAATAGGAGAGCTTCTCATTCATAATATTCATCTCATAACTCATTCACGAGACATAAGAGACTAAGAGCTCCAACTTCATAGCTTTTATTCTTCTAGCTCTCTTTTACCGATTAAAGTCTCTCGACTTAATCCGTTTTGTACTTTGCCGAGTTTGATCTAATAAAACGAGATTCGATCCATTGAGTTTACTGTTTAACCCCTTGTGTGATCTTCGGGATCAACAATTGGCGCTAGAATGAGGGGTCGAACCTCCGTCTTGATAAAACTTTCGGATCTCGTAGAGAAAACTCGGCAATGGCGGGATCACCAACCAGCTCGGTGCACGGTGATAATAACAACAATACTGCTGACGCCGCAACGGCTCAACTCGACCAACTCGCTCTCTTGCAGCCTATGGCTACGCAACTCGGGGAACATACCAAAAGAAACAACGAACGATTCGACGCGCTGGTCGCAGCCCAAACCGAGTTCCGAGATCAGCTCAGTGAATTCCGACAAAACCAAACAACTCCCCAACCTCCGACCTTAGGATCGATCGGCAATCGCGGGACACACCTCACCGATCAGGCGTCTCTGGATAAAGAGATCGAAAGCTTCAAAGCCCAACTACGGGATATGAACTCCAAGTTCCACCAGGCCACAAGCTCGGCATCCGAGATCGACCGCGTGATTCAAGAGACTCAGAAAACTCCATTCACGCCACAGGTCCTCAACACACCAGTCTGGCGTCTGGAGAAGATCAAGATCACACCATACGAAGGCAAATCCGACCCTTGCCACTTCATGACCTCGTTCGGAATTATGATGAACCGCTCCCAATTCCAATCCGAGGAGGAAAAAGATACTACAAAATGCCAACTCTTCGTGGAGAACCTCGGCTGAACCGCGCTTGATTGGTTCTAACAACTCAAAGCGAACTCCATCGACAATTACACCGAACTCACGACCAAATTCCTCAAACGCTTCACGATGTTCATCAAGAATAAGACAAAGAACGCCAAACTATGGGCCCTCTAACAAGGACATACCGAACCTTTGAGAGACTTCATGGACCGATTTAAGTCGGTGGTGACCCACTGTACCATTGATGACGATGCCGCAATCGAAGCTCTTTACAAAGCGACATGGTACAAATTGGACTTTCACAAGGAGATCCAGCGTAACCGACCTCTTACCTTGGAAGACGCATTGCACAAGTCACACACGTACATCCTCGAGGAGGAGCAAGAGG
Source organism: Eutrema heterophyllum (assembly GCA_002933915.1). Classification (NCBI taxonomy): domain Eukaryota; kingdom Viridiplantae; phylum Streptophyta; class Magnoliopsida; order Brassicales; family Brassicaceae; genus Eutrema; species Eutrema heterophyllum. The sequence goes on along the minus strand of PKMM01022803.1, from coordinate 1,374,948 downwards.
CTGCCAAAGATGAATAATATGCCCTCAAGCACTATTACTAGTTCGCAATCCGATTCAAAAAAAAAAAAAAAAAAACGCTCACCGAGCTACTCCGTTACGCTCACCGTACTCATTTTCATCGATATGAACTACGAATGGCTTGATCCCTTTCGGGGGTACGTAGGCAACCCACCTCGGGTCCAGCTATGATTCTAAAAAAAAAAAATTTCTCAACTCCTAAAAGCCGAACTATCGCAGTTCGCCGAACTCTTCAGTTCGCATAAGAGTATGAAACGACTAAATAATAAAAGCTGAACTATCGCAGTTTGCCGAATTCTTCAGTTTGCATGACAGTAGTCTGAAATGACTAAGTAAAGCAAAAGCCGAGCTATAATAGTTCGCCGGACTCAAAATAGTCTGTATCTTCTTAAGTCGAACTCCTTAGTTCGCACTTAAAACTATCGCAGTTTCACACATCGACGTCATGGCCAGGCGATCGATAGCACTCCTCAGGGATGCAAACGTTAAAAAGTCGAGATCCGTCTCGCATAAGCCGGGAATAAGACCCGCACTGAAATTCATCCTCAGATCATCCGAGCTAAATAAGCCAAACCGACCTCTCATACTCCGATTCGATCTGGGGACCCAGAATATCTTGAGATGAGCTCACCATCGTAGCCTCATGCTAAGCTCTCGGGGTAAAGCCGAACGACACATTCTCGCAAATTAAGCCAATTCTCAACAATCGCAAATTTTATAAGCCGATTTCCCAACAATCGCAAATTTTATAAGCCGATTTCTCAACAATCGCACATTTGTAAGCCGATCCTTAGCGAACGCCGATCTCGAATTGATCGAAAACCGAGTTCATCTAACGTACCCCGGCTAAGACCGTATTATGTACGGCACCAATTTGGTACGTAGAGGACTCGAGAGGATCGTATCATTTTACGACCTTACGCAAATTAATAAACAATCTCGCTTCCAAAAATTCGTAAGCCGAACTCTTCAGTTCGCACTACAGTCGAAATTCCAAGTAATATAAGCCGAACTCTTCAGTTCGCACTACGATCAAACTCGGCGAAGTACGATAAGCCGAGCCTTCACAGTTCGCAAAAGGATTAAGCCGAGCTCACATAATTAGCAAGGTTTTCCACGAACTACGAATGAGTTGATCCCTTCCAAGGATACATAGGCAGCCTTTCCCAAGGCGCAGCTATAAAACCAAAACCAAAAGACGCTCTTCCTAAAGCGGCTCATCGATCCCGTCGTTCAACCAACCTCGCAACAAAAGCCGAGCTAATAAACTCGCATAAGCTGTTGAACTCCGCCGAAGATAAGGTCTTTAAGACATCAAGACAAGATGACGATCTCAATTCCAACCGAGCTAAAGAATTTTCCATGAACTTCGCCGAACTCAAAGAACTCCCTCGCCGAACCGGGGGGGGGGACTTATTGTTGGTGGTGAGTTTAGCACTCACCGGTTTAACCCGGTTTGAATTAAAGATCAGCCCAACTACCGACTTCTCAAGCCCATCAAGGCCCGAGCTCGTCACCAGCGTCACCGACCTCCGAGATTTACGGAATATTTCACAATCTCTGAGGGATTTTAGGAAATCTTCCTTTTCCCAATGGAACTAGGAAAAAGAAGTTATCATTTTCTTGATGGAATTAGGAAAAGGAAATCATCTTGTTTTTAGCTAGCTTAGAACCTTATAAATAAGAGAGCTCTTCATTCATAATATTCATCCCATAACTCATTCACGAGATCTAAGAGACTAAGAGCTCCAACTTCATAGCTTTTATTTTTTTAGCTCTCTTTTACCGATTAAAGTCTCTCGACTTAATCCGTTTTGTACTTTGCCGAGTTTGATCTAATAAAACGAGATTCGATCCATTAAATTTACTGTTTAACCCCTTGTGTGATCTCCTGGATCAACATAATATATATAGCTAGATGATGGCATGTGATGAGATCATGGGGTACTCATATATGTCTCATATATATGGTTGTATAAGAATTTTGGTGAAGTGCACATGTTTATGTTGATGGATTATGGATAGGTCAACTCCTAAATTCTCTGTTTTCTATCATTTGATTTAGTAAACACCGTCATAACGAAAAGATTGACCCGCCATACTCGCATTTAAATGTATTTTAGCTAGCTAGTTTGATCTTAAAACGTTAAAAGTAATAAAATTTCATTCGAATATTAATATTTCGTTCTTACCACCATTTTATGACAAAAACTTATGAACATTAATCCTGACAAATCTCAAATGAAATAGGTGCGAATTTCTTTCGTAATATTTTTTTTTGTGTGGTGGAAGTTAATTTATACCTTTGCTTGTGAGTTGTGCCTCATAATAATGTGTACGATATATAATTTGAATGTACAAATTGATGGTCAGTGAAATATTCTCAAGGGATTATATACAAAGTCATATCTCGTTCAAAATCGTTAAAGTTGGTGCATTTCAATTACTCGTTCTTACTTTGTTTTCGTTCAAAACTCAGGAATATTCTAATTATTTTCATCATTTTATTTTAATCACAATTTGATTATTAAAATAACAAAAGCGGAGACGAGAAAGTCTATTCCCACGAGCGACATCTCAACATCTACCCAAAAGGTAATTGTATATGTTTGGTGAACAAATGAGTAAACTCTTCGAAAAGATGCTTTGTATAACAAAAGACGTCAAGATTCTTGAAAACACTTGGTGTGCATGTGAGCATTTTCTTGAGACCGATAGTTGTTAATGTGGCTTACATACAAATATTAAACCCTTCGAGATCTTGATGGATTTTTGCCTCTATGATCTTATATTTATATATATATATATATTATATATCTATCTATAAGGTTAAGGAAAGAAAAGAAAAAAATATATATATAAATACTAGATTACGTCCAGAAAAATAATAAAATATTTATATTTTAAAATTGATAATCCTCGTAATTATGATCCGTATAATTAGATTTTAAATTAGGATT
>PKMM01022803.1:1277691-1366774 GCA_002933915.1 Eutrema heterophyllum | reverse complement strand
ATATATATATATATATTTCTCTATGTTATATTGCTATCTGAATTTTTTTAACCGGCGTTTAAAAGTTTTGGTTGCTAGTCCTTGAAAATTGTCATCAAAATGTGTTGTTAGACCGACGATAACAAAACAAACATAACTAGATTTTCATCCGCGCAGCATCATAGTTTTTTTTATAGATTTAATATATTAAAATAATTTTTTTGATGGGAGTTCATTGGACATAATTTTTTTCTAATCCGTTCTAGACGGGAGTTCAATATAAAAAATAAGAGAAGTTCATTATGTAGACATAATTTTTTCTAATCCATTTTTGTTTTCTGATGTTTGGTTTTATCTTTTGGAAAAAATGTATGTCGATGTAAAAGTTTGAGACGTGTTAACAATTTTATTTTTGGTATAGAATGTATTATATAGTTTTCTAAAATTTTAATCGACAATTAGGGCATGCGGCAATTTTTTATTTGTTTTTGTTTTTATGTTTTCTATTTTGTATGGAAAAATATATTTTTGGTATAACATGTATGAGTCAAAATTAGTGATTTTAGCTACCCAAATTTTCTGACCCGTTGTTATATACATGTATGTTATATATATTTTGGTATATATATTTTATTAAAAATATGTTTTTAATTAATACATAAATTATCCATTCGGATTCTTACCTATTGTTTTGTTATTAATTTCTGAATAAATCATAATTATAAATATTTTATATAATCAACATAAATATCATATCATTTACACCTACAAATCATCATAAATTAATGGGTAAACGTCCTATTTCCCCCTGGAAAACTATTACCTAGTAACAGATCCACACGAAATTTCACCCTCGTCTTCGGTCCCCCTACTTTGAAAGTTACAAACTTATTTCCCCCCAATATGAAATATCGAAACATATTTACACACAATTGTCGGTTTTAATGGTTTGCGACCTTAACCTGCTACGGAACCAGTTATACCGGATACCAGACCGAATAAAAACCCGACCCAAACAGAAATTCGATCCGTAAACCCGACTCGGCGTGATTGTAATCCAGCTTAAAATCGGATCCGTCTTAAAATCCCCAAATCTCTTTGACGAACCCTAAAAAAATTTTCCCCAAATTCTTAGCTGATTTCGATTGCGATTGTGAGTTTGTAGTTAGGATAGGTTAATTTTTCTTATCTTATTTCAATCCAAGGAAGCTCGATTTGATAGTTTTACATATTCAGAAACTCCATTATCGTGGTTTGATGTTTTTTTTTGTTTGTAGGTTGAAATTTGATTATGATGATGAGCCATGAATCTGGAGCTTCGAGTGGAATCGCATCTGGTCGAGAAAGAAAAAGATTTGTGGGTGTGTGATATATCATGGTTTTTACCCGTTTTTGACCATGATATAAGTCCTTTTTATTGAGTCTTTCTAGTGTTTTTGGAGTCTTTTAGAGTCTTTTCAGCTTTTAGGTACGTTTGGAGCATAATTGGAGATGTTGAAGCATTCTGGAGCTTTTTGGAGCAAAGTAGAGATCATGTAGCTGAGAAGGTCGATTTGAAGCCCGAGTATCGACCGATACCACTTATGGTGTCGATCGATGCCGACTGCAGAGAAACACAAGTCACGACTTTTCTGAAGTTTGAAGAAACTACTCATTGGTCCAGAAAACTTTAATAATTACAATAAAGCCCAAAACATGTTTTAGGATTATAATTAGGTTTTTCAGCCACTTTTGTTGGCTACGCTTTATTCTACTCTGGTTTTTGTTGAGAGAGCTATTGAGGGAGACAAGTCTGAACTTTGTTCGTCAGAGAGAAGATTTCGAACTCTTTGTTTTTACTCTATTCTTATTTTATCTATTGAAATATTATTCAGTCATGTTGCTTTCTTTTATCTCCATGTCTGAGTAGTTTTCTTTTAGGTTTAGGGTTCTCATAAGGTTTTCTCTGTATGTTAGATAGATCAATTTATTAGGATTCATAATCAATTAAGTTCTTCACCATAGGTTGTTCTTAGTGCTAATTCTAACTTGATCACCTAGAACTTAGATCTTAGGTTAATCAATTAGATACGAAAGTGTGATTGGAAACCTGACAGAACCTAGGGTGAGCAAAATAACTATCTGCAAAGAAATTTGGTTTAGTTATTTTGTGAACAAATCAATTTTAGACTTAAAGCTGGTTTAATCTTTAGGATTTGCAAAGAAATTTGGAATTCTAAGATTTATACTTAGATAATTCTCACAACGAAAGTTGGTTAATTATAGCTTAGTGTTTTGAGTTCAAGAACCGTGCTTAATCTGAATCCTGATTTATTGTTTTGTCTGCATTCTCTGATTTCCTGAGAAATACCTTGAACCTATCTTTCCTCCATTGAATTTACAACCCACTTAATTTCTTAGTTGTTTCCTGTTTAATTGATTGACTTAGCTTAATTCAAATATTGTAATCTATTGGGTGATATCTTGAGTCTTTGTGGTTCGACCCCTAATTTACTGCAACTACTGTTTTAGTACTTTTAGGATATTATATTTGAGCATATCAAATTTTGGCGCCGTTGTCGAAGAGATGTTGGGGGGTGGGGAACTAATTGTGGCAAGAATTTCTAAGCCTGATGCGAATCCGTACCGGAGATACTATCGTTGTGCGTTAGCTGTAGAACAAAAGGTAAACTGATATGTCTTTGTGTTTTCATTGTCAAAATGGTTAAGTTTATGCAAATTTTGATTGTTATAGTCATGAATTCTTGTAGCTTAGCAATGATAACCACACTTACAAGTGGGTTGAGGCATTGTTGAATGAGATAGAGGTTTTGGCGTTTAGAACAGAAGGACTTGAGCAAGATGTGAAAGAGATTACAACAGTTTCTATGGATGCCGAGAAGAGGATGTTTGAGAATCTCCAAATGAAGCTAGAGAAAGAGATTTCCGAAAGAGTTGAAGAAGTTCTAGTTGAAGCCAAGTCCTCCATGAAGAAAATGATGTTACTTGTGTGTTTTGGATGTCTGATCGTTGTTGGTTGTAGTAAGGTAATAGGTTGAGTCTTTGTTAGGTGATTGTCTTGTGTTTATCTTTGGTTGAGTCTTTGTTAGGTGATTGTCTTGACTATGTTCTTTAACAACCTGTATTGTGTTTGTCGTTGGTTAAATTGGTTATGTTCTTTAACAACATGTGTTGTGTATTTTAAAAATCATGCTTCGTGTTTTTTAAAAGTGTAATGAAACCTGTTATGTTCAGTTTACAACATGTGTTGTGTAAATCCTGCTTCATGTCTGATCTGTGTTGTGTTTTTTAAAATGGAATGAAACATGTGTTGTGTTCAGTTTACAACATGTGTTTTGTTTTTTAAAAAACATGCTTCATGTCTTATCATTAAAAAAACTGTAGCTATATGTCTGATCATTACAAGACAGCCTAAAAATAGACTGAAAAGTGGTCCAAAACAGCCATAAACACACTGAAACATGTACAAAAATAGCCGCAAAAAACATGCTGTAACAGGTCCAAAAACAACCTAAAAATAGACTGAAAACAGGTCCAAAACAGCCGCTAAACACACCTTCAAAACACAACTTCAATTCCCAAGCTGAGTGAGAACTCCTTGTGAAGATTCAACCTTAGATGATGCTTCACCTACAATACGGTCCAAGCTTGTAGAATGCCCTGCACCAAGTCTCTGGTTTTGATTTCATCACATCAGCATAAACATCTTCATCATAGAGCCTTATCTTCAACAAATTTTCTTTGTAATCTGGCTCATTGTAGCTCCAAGCTAGATGCCAGATCAAGGGCTTCAGCTCCGGCTTTTTTCCATGCCGAGACTTCAAGTTCATGTAGATGTGTCTCACACACATTCTATGCTCAATCCTAGGTAGCTCTTCCTTACACTACAAGCAATAAGGGCAATGATAGCACTATACGATAGCGCAGTTTTCGATTCTGCTATCAATGATGGTTTGGGGGTTTTGGTTAGTCATTCATAGCATTTTAAAAACGCTGTGAAGGAAAATTAATAAGCGGGTAATGAATTTCTCTTACGCGCCACACTTTGGTAACACTTAAGCGCCATACTTAGCAAAAAAACCAATCTTGTAGCGCCAAAACCTTACTCGTGTATCCCAAAAAAAAAAAAAAAAAATCAGAAACATAAAAAAAAACTTACCTTTACCAATTCCTTACCGGCGAGGAGACTAGCGACCTCCGTAGGTGCGATTAAGACCTGAGCTCCGTCTCATTCCGATCAGGTTCTCATTTCGTTTTGGGTCTAAATCGATTTCCTTCAGCCTCAGTCTCGTTCGTCTTCGAAGGTCTCGGCCTATCTCGTTAATTCCAGTTGAATCTCGTGCGTCTCACTCCAGCTGAAGGAAGACAAAACGGTACCTGAATCTCGTTTCGTTACCTCTTTCGATTTTGATTCTTCTTTGTTGGGTTTATGGTGTTTTGATTACTTATTTTGTTTCTCGATTTCGATTTCGATTTCATCTGGTCTCATTCGATTTTGATAACTCAGTAAGGTTCGATTGTGTTTAGGGATTCCATCTTACTTATTTTGATTACCTATTTTGATTTCGTTTATTGCATGTTGTTGTTTTGATTTCTCAAAATATATAACTTTCTATTCTGGTTCTTATTTCAGTCTTATATATGTTTAATTTACTGTAATTTGTCTCATGTTTTTGAGGTTTCGGCAAGCTCTATAGATAACGAAGAAGGTTCACATTGAAGATAAGCAAGAGAATCATCATATACAGGTAATGTCAGTTCAACATCAGTTTATATTTTAGCTTTAGTATTGTTTTTCTTTTAACTTTAAAAGAAACTACTTTTGGTGTGTAAAGTTATTGGGTTTCGTTAACTGGATTGTTCGTTTTAGGATAAGAAAGCTTGATTATTTTGTTTGAAATTACTTTTACTCACCTAAGCTTCTGTTTTTGATATGCTAATTAAGTAAAATGCAGCATAACAATTTCAATCATTCATCTGCAGGCTTTATTTTGGTTGAAAGGGCATTGAAAGGAAGCACAAATCCATCTCCTATAACTTCTACAGGTTAGTCCGATTTATATAAAGTGAAGTTTTTGAATGGATGAGTACTTTAATGTGGTTGTGATGATTTCGTTGTTAAATTAAAAATGTCTTATGCTGGCTTGTTTATATGTGTGTATTGGTCATGATGCGCTTTTATTAAAGGTTAAGTTATAGAATGTTGGACAAGGCTTGGGTGCATATATGCAGGTATTTATATTACTTATATAGGTAGTGTTTTGATTGGCAGAATAGAGACCTTAAGTCTCTTTTCTTTTAATTTTTTTTTCAAACAACTCTACTTTAGAGTTGATCCAGCGTATGAGAGAGGTGCTTGGACTTTTGTGCGGGCTGTGGCTGCAACTTCAGGAGAGGCTGAAATGATAATATGCCCATGCGTAGACTGTCGTAACGTTGATCGCCATTCACCCGCTGATGTAGTCGACCACCTCGTAACAAGAGGAATGGATGAGTCATACAAAATGCGGAGTGATTGGTATCATCATGGAGAAATTAACTCCGGGTCTAAAGGTGGAAGCCAAGTGTCACAGTGGAATGAAGAGATTTGTGGGTTATTTCAAGCTGCTGAGTATTTAGATGATGAGTTGGTTAGGAAAGACGAGATTGCTGAGGGTGAAGATAAGAAGGAGGACGAGTTTCTTGCAAAGCTGGCTGATGCTGAAACACCATTATATCCAAGCTGTTCAAACCATAGCAAGCTCTCTGCAATTGTGACGTTGTTTAGAATCAAGACACAGAATGGGTGGTCCGATAAAAGCTTTGATGAGTTGCTTGAGAAACTGCCTGGGATGTTGCCTGAGGATAATGTCCTTCACACTTCACTATATGATGTCAAGAAATTCCTGAAGTCTATAGAGCTTGGTTACGAGAAGATACATGCTTGTATTAACGACTGCTGCTTATTTAGAAAGGAGTATAAGAATCTCGACAACTGTCCTCAATGCAATGCTTCACGATGGAAGCTTAACATACACACTGGAGAAGTTAAAAAAGGTGTCCCACAGAAAGTATTACGGTACTTTCCCATAGTCCCTCGTCTCAAGAGAATGTTCAGATCAGAGGAAATTGCCAAGGATTTACGGTGGCATTTCACTAACAAGAGCAGCGATGGAAAGATTCGTCATCCTGTAGATTCTGTCACGTGGGAGCAAATAAATAGCAAGTATCCGTCCTTTGCAGCAGAAAAGAGGAACATTCGCCAGTCAATACGAATGCCGCTGAAACGATTGTAAGTTCTGATTTTTGTTTCACATGATTTATGGATTTGGATTTCTGTATTGAAAACTTTATTAATTTGGTTTTTTGTTTATCAGAGAAAGGCAGCTGAAGTTGATAGTGATGATCCTTCTACACTATCAACAAATACAAAAGATGATCTACTATCCCAAATTTTAGGCCCCGATAATCCTGGACGTCTAAGGGCAATGGGACGAGGTATGAGTATGGCAAAATTAGCCTGTTTCCAAGTCAAGAACCAGTGTATGAATCAAATGCAAGAAAAGCAGTACGAGTTGCAGCAAAAGGTACAACAATTAGAAGGTGTAATTGCCAAAATGCAGAACCAGGTAAGCCATACTCGACCAATTTAATAAGTTGTTGAGTTTTTATGTGACACCTACTACCTGATAAACTAATATGTTGAGTTTCTTATGTTACAGAAACAAGACGCTGAAGTTGGTGAAAACTCAGCCCCAATAGTAAGTAATAAAGTTCAGATTCCTTAGTTAAGTTTATGTTTTCTATTCAATTTTTCAAGTGACAAAATCAGCTCCAGCTGTGAATACTGATAGATTTAATTTTCTAACCAATATTTTGTAGAGTGTGAACAAAAGATCACTTCCTCAGTGTGTTTTGGTTGATTGGTCTGGTAGTGATGACCATGTTGCTGAGGGTCGTCTTATTTCTTCTGATCCTGAGGACTTTGTGAACAACATTCCGTTAGGGCCTAATTCTGTTAAAGTCTTGGTTGACACTAGTTTGAAACCAGATGTTTTTCTTTGGAGGCCAGTACCTAACATGTTCACCGTTGAGGAAGCTGTAGGAGAAATGATTGCATGGCCAGCCTCTAATTGTGTTATCTTGAACAAGGAACCTGAACAAGAAGACATTGCGCCGAATGTAATAATTTCTTAGTCAAGGAACTTCAATTTGTTTACTTGTGTTAATATCCTCATCTTGTTATAATCCAAACTGGTAAGTTCTAAGTTTTGTGTGTGTTTACAAAATGAGAAAACGTGTTGTTTTCTACGTGTGTTTCACAGAGCTCAGGCACAAAATCTATGAATAGATGCACACTAATGGATTGGGCTGGAAATGAAGACGTTGTTGTTGCTGAAGGCCGTTGGCAGAGTCGAGATCCCAAGGCATTGGTTAATGGACTTCCTTTGGGACCAAATGCTATTAAAGTTTTTGTGGACGAGGTATTGCATCCTGAAACATTTCTGTGGAGGCCTACCTCAGAAATGAAAAATATTGAGGAAGCTTTGAAGTCTTTTATAGCATGGTCTGCCAACAAAGTTGTCTTCGACACAACCATAGATGCATCTGCGCGTGAGAAATCTCCTATTGTAAAATCTACAGCTCTATCTCCTGTCCAAAGATCTCAGGTAAACTCCTACAATGTTTATTTGTTGTGTTTATGTGTTATTGATTGTTTTAAGTATTTATTGTATTAAATGATTTTATTGTTGTTGATGGCAGCGTAATAATCAGGACAAAGTTGTGAAAGAAAATGATCAGCCCTGTAAACTGATGGATTGTACCGGCAAGAAGCGAGTAGTTACTGAAGGATGTTGGTCATCAAACAATCCAGAGCAAAAAGTCCACTTTGTACCTTTGGGACATCACGCAGTAAAAGTTTGGGTAGATGTTGTAAAGGTGAAAGAAGCAGCAGTTTGGAGAAGTTCATCGGAAATCGAGTGTATGGATGATGCACTTGGTTCAGCTATTGCATGGCCTGAAGACAAAGTCATCATCTGCTGACTTTACCAAATCAGATGTAAGAGTTTCTATACGACAGTAACTGTGGTTTTAAGGCATTGGTGATCATAATGGTTTATAAAATTTTGAAGGGAATGAAGAACCTTGGGTCCGATGTAGTTTTAGTCTCTAGGAAATGCAAGGAATGAAGTACTTTTGGTCCGGTGTTGATTATGTTATCTTTTGTTAAGACAATGGAATGCTTGTCATGCTTGTCATGTTTTCTTTTGTAACATATACTTGGAATGTTTGATCAAGACATGGAATGCTTGTTTAGGACATGGAATGTTGTATTTGAACCATCTTTTGGCTATGTTAATGATGTTATGGATTGTTTGGATTATTTATGAATTGTAAATATTAAATATATGAATTGTAAATATTAAAAACAAGGTATATTTTAAAAAAATTCGTAATTGGCCATCAAATATATGATAGCATGACAAAAATGCTACAATAAAAAATCTCATAGCATTAAGCAATAGCTATAAGAAAATGTAAGACAGCATGCATATAACGCTATAATACCAAAATATATAGCGTTAAACAAAAGCTATAAGAAAATGTAAGACATCGTACATATAACGCTATTTTACCAAAATATATAGCGTAGAAAATTCGTGATGATAGTAAATATTATAGCATCGCAGTTTACGCTATAAAAGAACAAAATATAATAGCGTATAGAAAAACGCTATGGTATGGGGAGGGGTCTATTATAGCTCCGGCTGTAATAGCGTTTATGAAAGCGCTATTATACATCTATTATAGCGCTTTTCATGTGCTAAGAATGTCCTTATTTCTTGTAGTGTTAGCAGCAATGATCAAGCCCTATTAAAAAGCATAAGTGAAATAATATCAACACAAATAAGCAAAAATATGAACACAAATAAGCAAACTGAACACAATATTACCTTCTGACGATCGGAGACCAAAACATATCCATTTCTATCTTCTAGTCCTAAATCAGTCTTGATCTTTCTAAAGAACCACTGCCAGTTATCCATGTTTTCCTTTTGTACTACAGCCCATGCGATTGGATAGATTGCATTATCCGCATCTCGACCCATAACAACGAACAACTCACCTTTCTGAACAGATTTCAAGAAACACCCATCAATTCCTATAAGAGGCCTACAAGTGTTTTTCCATGTTCTTCTAAGGTTGTCGAAACAGACTAGAACCTTTGGAAGACATGTACTCCTTCCTCATTTGTCACACAGTCAATCTCCACTGAAGATCCATGATTTGACTGTTCTATCTCAGCCCCGTAATCACGGAGACGTGAAAACTGCTCAGCATACTCTCTATCAATCCATCCCAATGCTTTATACCTAGCATTCTGGCATTGAGGCCTTGTCACAAATATCTTTCATGTAGCCATAACCAATTCTTCAATCTTCATCAGCATATAGTACTCCAGTTCTTCTCTGATCTTGTCAAGAAATAATCTGGCAATGTCAGGGACTTTTAGCATCTCACAAGTCCCATTAGGAACACATGTATGATCTTTCTTAAAGACTGCAACCTGCCACCTATTAGATTTTACCGAAACTGAGCAATAGATGCGCCATGAGCAACCTTTACCTCCACAACTAAACCCAATCTTAGTTTTGTCATACCTATACTGTTTTATGTTCCGGCCTGTTTTCAGAGCGTGGTCAAGTGCAGCCTCCTTAAACGCTATTCCATTGATGAAAACTTGTCCAAAATACAAGTTCCCATTACCTCTTCTGATATGGTTACGTTGCACTTTATCTCCTTCATCATCATTAGTCTCCGGATACACATTGTGCCTGATGGGAGACTCATCAGCAAACTGAGCTATAGCTTCTTCAATGTTGTAGTCATTACACTCTCCTCGATCTTCACCATCAGAATCAACATCATGAGGAATCGCTGAATCAAATTCATGCACATTATGCCATTCCACTATCGACATTGAAGTGCAGAGAGTTTTGTCTACATGAAAAAAACGAGATATATAAGTTCAAAATTATCAAACTGTGACTGTAACACACCAAGAGAAGCTCAGCAAAAAAATCGATTATAATTGAAGCTCTCGAAATTGATTAAAGTAAACCAAGAGAAGCTCTCAAAATCGATTCAAGGAAACTGAAGCTGTCGAAATCGAATACAGGAAACCAAGATAAGCTCTCGAAACCAAGGAAGCTCTCAAAATCGATTCAAGGAAACTGAAGCTCTCAAAATCAAAATAGATGAAACTGAAGCTCACAAAATCAAAATAGATGAAACTGAAGAAGGAAGTTTCGCAATGCAGGGGTTCGACTCGGTTCAAATAGATGAAATAGACAAACGAACCTCAGATTTCGCAATGCATGTGCTCGACTCGAGAAGAAGGAAGTTTCGATTTTGAGGCTTTGCAATTCGGGATTCGGGAAAAAGGAAGGTTTGATTCGGGATTTGAAGTTTCAAGAGAGATTAAAGGTTTCAAGTGAGAGATTCAGCAGCTCTCACTCCCCAATCTCTGGATTTGAGGGTTCTCGATTCCTAAATCGATTTTCGGGTTCTTCTCTTCAATTGGGGATTTTTTTTTTTCTGATATAGGGTTCGACGCGATTTTTGGGGGTTTTATTTATGACTGGGTTTAATTTCGGATCTATTTCCGGTTTATAAGTTCTAATCGGGTCGTAATCCGAGTTAAGTTGGTTTGTAAGTGGTTAATTTTCCATCGGTAAACAATAAACCAAGTTAAATCGTGGTCTGGGTGGTTATTAGTTTCGAACTTCTATTATGTGTGTAAATATGTTTCGATCTTTCATATTGAGGGGAAATAAGTTTGTAACTTTCAAAATAGGGGGACTGAAGACGATGGTGAAACTTCGTGTGGATCTGTTACTAGGTAATAGTTTTCCGGGGGGAAATATGACGTTTACCCTAAATTAATATTTTATATTTCAAATATGACCATTATTTTCCATATGTGAATTAACTTTTTAATTTCAAATAAAATAGTAAAATAGTATAGCGGAAGGAGGGACTTGAACCCTCAACCTTAGCCTTGGCAAGGCTATATCCGCCAGCTACGGTAGTGGCGAATTGGTAATCTTAATAAAGTTTTCTAATAGTATATATATTATTTAAATTACAATATCTAAATTAATATTCATTTATTATTTTTATAAAGATACAATAACAACTGATTTTATGATTTTTGGTAAGTAATATAACATATATTTAAAAAAATCCAAAGTAATCTAAATTAATATTTCAATTTTTGGAATTAAATTGAAATATAAATTAAAATGAACTTTTTTTATTAATCTTACACCAAATTAACCTGTTTGGCAAAGAGGGTACCTATAAAATAAGAAGATAATAGAAAATTGGTGATGAGCTTTGATGAGAAATTTCCAGCGTTGCAGTGAATATGTCAAAACATGTGCATCTCATTTGCAGCATGATCCAAAATCCAATAGCATATCTGTAAGTAAAACAAACTCATTAGTTTTGTCCAAAAAAATAAAACAAACTCATTACTTAAAATTTAAAACCAAAATTGGTCCATCAAAAGCTTAAAACCAAAAGATATACATACATAAGCTAGAAGAAAAAAATGTTTTTTTTTGTTCAGTGAAACATGGTCTTATATAACAATAGACTTTGTCGAGTTAGGGTTTCCAGAGAATATCCGTAATATGCGTGGTCAAAGGAAATGATCTTATTCGTCTAAGTTAAATTAAAATTAAAAATCATTGTTATCTTGTAAAGATACACAATTGATTTGTTGTGATTATTATGGTAAAGAAAAAACCTTAACGATACTGAAAATCTTGAGTAAATATGATGTTTATCTCGTTTAATGTGGTATTTCAAATAATTAAATACTCATAACTATCCAAATTCTTGTAAAATGGAAATAAATGGTGATATTTCGAATTACTAATCACATTATGCATATATATATATATATATATGTTCCGAGTTATTATGTTATCTTATTAAATTTTATTTTCAAATTCGTAAATCTTGCAACCGAATTATGTTTGATTCTTTCCATGTTAATTTATTTATATTAAAAAATTGTGCTTGACTTATTTATATTAGAATCGAAATTGCATAAAGTTCTAATATAAATATATAAGTAAACAATGTTCTTTTAACTATATATTTTTCATTTTGTGTTAACGATTTAACTTTACACCATTAATTGATTAATTAAAAAAAAATCCCCAAAATTATATATATATATATATACACCCCCTCTGTTTTAATTAACAAACATCTCTCAATACAAAATGAAAAAAAAATACAAATTATAATATATCTTCAAATTGTAAAATATGAAAGTATTCGTTCCGGACAAAAATGATAGTTTTTGTAAATTGTGAATTTATATTTTATATAAATCTCTACGAAAAACTTAATTTGAAGATATATTATAACTTGTATTTTTTCATTTTAATATGTAGAGTATTTATCTAAATTTTCGGAATTAAATATAAATATAAAATAAAATGTATTTTTTATTAAATTAAACCAAATAGATTTGTTTGGCAACCGAAATTATAGTTATCCACAAAAAAAAAATGTAAAATGACAGTATTCATGTTTGGATACAAAAAAATGTCTCTATTTTAATAGATTAGATTTGATTGATGTTGTTTTTCGGCTATGATATTAGCAACAACGAAACAAATTTGTTTTCACTTTTTAGAGATGTAGGAAAAAATTTGAGGGTTACAAATAATAATAACAAATTTAACGAAAATGTGGTTTAATCATTTAAAGTGGGTCTACATTTTTGTTTAAAAAAAATATTGATGATTAAAATAAACTCTTTGCCCAATTATTTTAGATGCAACTTTATTATTATTTTTGAAAATCCATTAGTTTTAAAATTTAATAAAGATACAAATGTATTCCTTACATATATTTGAAAATTCAAAGTATTTTTTTTCTTCTCACAAAGAGGTTATTTTTAAAAAAAAAAAAAAAAAAAAAATCAAAACATCATAGGGAGAACAAAAAAAAACTAAAACATATAAAAAATCGTCTCTTTCACCCATCATCTTCTACTCCGTATCAAAAACCCTAGCTGTTCTTGTTTCTGACATTTTCTCAATTTCGCGCCGAGTTCGATTACAATGCATAGCCACGATGATGTTCACTTCTCTTCATCTTCTATCAGAATCCATTCGTCTTCTCACGAGCAGTCTTTCCTTGCCAATCTCCAATCCTGCTCTAAAACCTTAGTCTCTCAGCTCTCAACTACTCGGCTCTCGCTGGGTCGACTGTTTGAATCGCTGAAGAATCGCCACAGTTCTCCACGTTTCACCCAAACTCGACCGGTTCTTCGTCCAAACTCACCGACTCAGATGCTCAATTCAGTCACCCAGCTTATGATTGGGAAGTCTTCGCTTGCCCCCTCAGTTTCACTGTCGCTTATCCAACCTACACTATCGATTTGGTCTGACTCTGGAGCTGAGAATAATGGGATAACCGCGGGATTAAACTCGCCTCTGCTTTGCTGCGCCTCTTTGTCTCTAACTAGGCCTAGTGAGTCGACTCAGTCCGTGGAGGGGAAGGATATAATACAGCAGCAGCTTCAAAAGGGTCACTCGGTGAGTCGGAACGCGGAGGAGCGAGTTCTGATTAGCGAGGTCTTAGTAAGAACGAAGGATGGAGAGGAACTCGAGAGGAAGGACTTGGAAATGGAGGCATTGGCCGCTTTAAAGGCTTGTCGAGCCAATTCAGCATTAACCATTCGCGAGGTACAAGAGGATGTACATAGGATTATAGAAAGTGGCTACTTCTGCTCTTGTACGCCTGTTGCTGTTGATACACGCGACGGGATCCGGCTGATGTTTCAGGTATATTCTGATTACTCTTTTTAAAAAGACTTCTCGGAGAAAAAAGGTCTCTTTTATGTTTTTGGCTACAAATAATTCTCATTTTCTTGCCACAAGGTAGAACCAAACCAAGAATTTCATGGGTTAGTCTGTGAAAACGCAAATGTTCTTCCTTCGAAGTTCATACAGGAAGCTTTCCAAGATGGATTTGGTACGCATCCTCTAATTTGGCTTGTTTCTTCTTCTTTTGTAAGTTACTTATCGTTCGTTTTATCTATCTCTTTGAGGGTAAAATGGATCCATGATACTGGAACCTGACAAAAATTTCGAGTGCTGATGAAGCCAAAAAAATTCTGACACATGGTGTAAATTTTGTTTCTAGCCTCGAATGATGAAGAAGATAGATTACGGGTAGGTAGTATATAACCAAAAAATGCTTTCATGCTTCGCAATGTATGGTCGCTAGCTGTTATCAGACATGTTACTGCTGTGAAAACCAGAGCATATGAAATTCATTTGAAGTTGCTCTCAGTTTACATGTAAATGTATTAAGACTAGTTAGTTGGGTTCCTCGTGTTTGGTGTGTGTTTAATTGGATAAGGTAGTTGTTAGTAAATGTTGGTGTGAAGTTCTGTAGGGAAAGTGATTAATATTAAGAGACTGGAGGAAGCTATTACATCCATCAATGGCTGGTACATGGAGCGTGGTCTTTTCGGAATTGTAAGTGTTCTTTGTACACCATAACTATTTTTCCAAAAAAATCTTTTACATCATTTACTTTGTGGTTAGAATCGTCATTCTGCTGGCTGCCATTGCAGGTTTCTGATATTGATACGCTTTCTGGAGGTATAGTAAGGCTTCAAGTTGCTGAAGCAGAGGTTAACAACATATCCATCCGATTCCTTGATCGTAAGACGTAAGTTGGTGCCAATCCCTCCCCTTTTTATGTAATTAATATTGGTTTAAATTGTAGGTGATTCTGGATGGCACTGCCAGCTTCCTTTTATTTCAACTATTACAATAGGAGTTTCATTTGATAATGGTGTAATCTATATATAGTGGCGAACCAACTAAAGGGAAGACAAAGGTTGAGACAATACTACGGCAGCTTACAACAAAGAAGGGACAGGTATTTCTTGGAGTCTCTCAGCTTAGATGTAAAGATAAGCCGATAACTAGAACATCATAGTTTACCTGGGCTGTTAGAAACCACTTCTGATGGCATCATCTATTCATGAAATCCTTTGGAAATCTTATTTTGTATTAAGTTTGATCACTCTCTATGGTATTATATTGTAATTGCATTCTTCAGTTGACTAGACCTGAAAGCTTCTTCGCAAATTTTGGCCTAAATTTTTTTATGCGTGAGCCTCTAAGGGTGCTATGGACCTCTACATATAGAACTTGCCTAATCTGGCTTTTGATCGCTGTAGGTCTACAGCATGCTTCAAGGGAAGAGGGATGTAGACACTGTGCTAGCCATGGGAATCATGGAAGATGTTAGTATTATTCCTCAACCTGCAGGAGGTGAGTGAATCTATTCCTCGATTTTCAGCTAATGCTTTTAGTTTCAGTTTGTGCTTAAGTTGCAGTAGCATGAGTGGAGAAAGTAAATGCATTACTTATCTATCAGGCACAAAAACAATAAGTTTTAAAAGTGTATGATACTGAAACTTTCTTCTCTCCCTTTTTTTTTTTTCCTGGAAATGTTAGATAGTGGGAAGGTTGATTTGATCATGAACTGTGTCGAGCGTCCCAGTGGAGGCTTCTCTGCTGGTGGTGGGATATCTAGTGGGTAAGTTTTAGTTTGTTTACTTCATATAGCGTTTCACTTTTTTCCTTGGTAGCTTGACGACAAAGTTTGTCCATTTCTTATTTGTAGGATCACGAGTGGCCCCCTATCAGGACTAATTGGAAGGTAAATTCATGTGACATTGCTATTTTTTGTAGCATGAAATTATGTATATTTTATTTGTGACGATTCATTTTTAACTCTGGCCCAGGCTGTTTTATTTATTAAAGACATTACTGGTGTAACTGAAGTAGTTATTTCATGCAGCTTCGCTTATTCCCACCGTAATATATTTGGAAGAAACCAGAAGCTTAACGTTTCCCTAGAGAGGGGTCAAATTGACTCTATATTTCGTATAAACTACACTGATCCATGGATTGAAGGAGATGACAAGAGGACATCCAGATCTATTATGGTCCAGGTAAAACCTTTACTGGTTCTGGTTTTTTTGTTTATCTCAATGAGAATGCTTAGTTGACTAATACACTAACTAGCTTCATATTGTGTTAGAATTCAAGAACACCGGGGAATCTTGTTCACGGTAATCAACCAGACAATGGCAGTCTCACAATTGGTCGGGTTACAGCAGGTATTGAATACAGTCGGCCATTTAGGCCCAAGTGGAGTGGTACTGCTGGACTTATTTTTCAGGTATCTACTGTTCCCCAATAGTTTCAAGTTTCTGTACCAGTCAAGAACAATATTGGTGCTAAAGCAATTAAATTATATATGTTCTTGTTGTCTCTGATGAGATCCAAACTGGTAAAGTCCTTTAGACATATTGACTCTCCATCCAACGCCCAGCCAAAACCCTAAACAAATCCAGAATGTCACAACTCATTATGCTGAACCTCCTTTTAGCCTGTTAGCTGAGAGCTAACATGCACCACCATAAGTTTTGCCTGCACTGGATCTTGCACACATGTCTACGTCTACATTACTCCCATTTTTCGTTTTAATTTTAATGTTCCAGCATGCTGGGGCTCGTGATGAACAAGGAAACCCTATCATTAAGGACTTCTACAGTAGCCCTCTAACCGCAAGGTATATATGTTCCAAAGAATGAAATGTCTTGCTTTTGCTCACTGTTTTCACCAACGCTGTATTTGGCCATTTGAATTTTTATACATACTATTTTTATGTTTGCTCATGCAGTGGTAAGACCCATGATGATACCTTACTAGCTAAATTCGAAAGCATTTATACTGGCTCAGGTGACCATGGATCAACGATGGTCAGTCTCAATCCTCTATTGGTAACAACATCTTCCCCTTCTTTTCTCTATGTCTAACTCTTATCTGTATTTCTATACCAGTTTGCGTTTAACATGGAACAAGGGCTTCCTGTTTTGCCCGAATGGTTATTTTTCAATCGAGTGAATGCTCGTACCAGAAAAGGCATACACATTGGACCAACTCGTTTTCTATTTAGGTATGCTATCCTCCTTGCAGCGTAAAATTTCCTTAAGCTCTATTCGCCTTTTGGGATTCTAATCATCATTTCCCAAGTTGTATATAGCTTATCTTACCTTACCTTGTCATGTTTACAGTCTGTCTGGTGGACATGTGGTGGGAAACTTTTCACCTCATGAAGCATTCGCCATTGGTGGAACAAACAGCGTAAGAGGTTACGAAGAGGGCGCTGTAGGATCTGGTCGATCATATGTAGTTGGTTCGGGGGAGGTCTCTTTCCCAATGGTGAGATTTGTCTCTGACATTCCTAAGATCTCATTTCCCAATGGTGTGAATATTATGACTCTCATTCTTGCCCTTTTGTGCAGAGAGGACCGGTCGAGGGCGTCCTTTTTACGGATTATGGTACTGATCTGGGATCAGGACCCACCGTCCCAGGTACAGACTAGGCTTTCGTTTTTTTTTCCTTCCGAGTCTTTCCATATGCTTGTAAAAGCTTTAGAATCTCACAAGTGACATTCATCTTTGTTATTTTCTGCCCATTAGGTGATCCTGCGGGAGCTAGGCTGAAGCCCGGAAGTGGTTACGGGTATGGTTTTGGGGTGCGTGTTGATTCTCCGTTGGGGCCTCTACGCCTTGAATATGCATTCAACGATAAACACACTGGAAGGTTTCACTTTGGGGTTGGCCACCGGAACTAAACTTCCTAGATTCTAACAGTGTTTTGTCGGCCTTTATGATGTTTGTTTATTTTGATTATCTATATCATCTCTTTAGTTAACTCAATGTTTTATGTCGATATTGTTCATTTTACCAAACTCCAAGATTCATTGAAAAAAACTAAAATATTTTTATGATAATTTTCTGTCAGAATGTAAATGATATGTTTGGCTACGAAAACCTCCTTGCAAGCGTTCCATATTGTTATGGTACCTTGAGGAATGGAGAGCTCTCGCCTCTCAAGCTCTCGCCTCTCAAGCTCTCTTAATGACAAAGAGAAGAGTTGAAACTTGAAGTTGAAGGCATCTTCAGAAATGCCATTAATCTTTGTCATCATCGGCGCAAACTATCAAATTGCTCCGTGGAATTTGTTGCCTTGGATCATGTTGAAGAAATATTTGATGGAGAAAGCGGTAATAACTAAAAACGTGAAAACAAATCTTTTGGTGCATAGAGGACATGGACTTTAAAACTCCTCAGCTCTGGTAGTTTCCCCTGATTTGTGTAACTTATAAGATTCATCCAAGTAATTCTCGCAATCGCTTGTCTAAGTTAACTTGGCATGCTGAGAGAGGTCTGGGCCACCAATTGAAGACAAGGGCATGGAAGGTGAGGATATCAAGTGAAAGTGGCAGGTGGGAAGATTAACCAACCCGGATCATACCATTGTCATTTTAAGGGATTTGATAACATCTGTTGTTTGCCATCGGGCATTATATGAATATACAATATCTGCAAAGATTGTTATCCTCATTTGTGTATGATATGATGTGGTACAAATCATGTCTAACTCTTACATGGATATCATGAGGTTGCATATGACATCTTACATGGATGAAATAAAGTTGCATATGACATCGGCCATCTGAGAATCATATTCAGGTCCTTCCATCTGGAAATGGCTAACACCTTCAATGAGGTGTGTTTCGGTGCGTCCCACTGCAGATTTCAGCTTCTTCTTGAGCTGGCAAACGCTAGTGAAGCCGTCTTGTGTTCCCATAACGAAGAGTTTGGGTTTAGGGGATGCGAGAATAGCCTTGTGGTGCCGCCCAAACAGAACCGAGGCCATTAGACCAAATGGGTATCCCAAACTCACATATCCCACCACTTGCTCTACTTGCTCCACTGCTGATCCTGCGATTGGTGCACCTGCCATAGACTCTAACTTCATTTATTTTTTTTTCCTTTTACAATAATATAAAGAAGTTGGCATGGAATATCAAATTTGTCTCAGAATATCCATCAGAAGAGTTCTTTGTTCTTTGTTCTATACTCAGCAAGGAATAAAGGAAAAACAATTATAAATCTAACACAATCGTAGATCACAAGGCTATATAAACAGACCAAAAAGGGAAGTACGATTAGTGCACAAAGACGCACCATGAGACACATAAAAGTTGCAAGTTTATCAATAAAACTGATGCTTTATAGTCTTTAAGAAACTCCTGAAAAGATTCATATCAATTGCAGTTATGCTTGTTTACAAGGGACATCAAACAGAATCACGAGTTCATGACGCAAACACGAAACAGCGTTATAAACTCTTGGTACTCGGTCGTTAAGAAGAACAAACCAGAATTTCCTTTATTTCACCAGAGACAGAGAAACTGTAACATCTGATAAAGCCACACTACCCCAAAATCACCCAGACAACTCTAAATTGAATCTGTTCAAAGTTAAAAACAATGCCAATCTTCTTCTTTCCACAGACGATTGAACTGTCTTATTCCATTCTCATGTATACTCCCTAAACTTTATCATCTAGACTCAAACCCAAGACGAGATCCATCCGAATGTGGAAAACAGCAAATAGGAATAAGAAAGATGCTTAATCTACACAATGAGAATTTCATCAACTAAACCACTTAGAGATATACACACGAGAGAGAGGAAATGGAACGTAATTGCGATGGAGACACACGACCAACACCAAATCGGAACAAAGTTATCTCATCTGATAACATCAACTAAATGAGCAAACTCCTCATCACCTGCCACAGTGGAGCTGGCAACTTCGATGGAAAACTTCAAACAAAGCATAACCTAGAACCAGTCATTCTGCCATCAATCCGTGGTAATGAGTCTTGAATAGGGAGCAAAAGGGTCAAAAGGAACAAACTGAGTTAAGTTTTTCACAAAACCATACAGATACGATACAGCTCCAATATCCATTTGAACAGAAAGCAATGCCCTCAATAAATAAATTGTTACAGATAGCTTGTAAGAAGCATTACCAGATCGAATCAGATTCAACTTCCAATCACACTCGGACTAAACCAGATCAAGAAACAAAAAAAGGAAAAAGGGGAAAACTTCAAAAATGGAATGCATAGAAAGAAACCTTACCGGCAGAAGAACCCACGAGCAGGATCCTATCAGCATCGAGATTCTGGGAAAGCCACCGACAAACAGCGATCACATCCTTGACCTCGGCGAAGCCAGTAAGAGTAGCTCTCCCGGTTGATTTGCCGGCACCTCTTGTATCGAAAGTGACAGACGTGAAACCCTTACAGGCTAGCTCAGAAGCTATGCCTTTGAGCAGAGCCTGACAACCACCCAAGAGCGAGAACGGGTGGACCAAAACTATAACCAAATTCCCATCGTGGCTAGCTTCTACGTTTCTGGGTGGTTTGAAGATTCTCGTGTGAAGCTTCACCCCTTCCTCGGAATCAACATTACACGATTCCACTATAAAGTTTGACGACGACATTTTTCTCTTTTTGTTTTACAAATGGTTTGGGTTAAACCAGCACTCTATCCACACTAGGACGGAGTTTGGAAGCAACATTTCCCAACAACACAGACAAAGAACAGATCTGCCCTATCAGAGCATCATCAATGGGATTTGGGTTTCTAATATTTAATTATAAAGTTTAAGTTAAAAACCCGGTTAAGAACTTCTGTTTTTTGTTTTTTCGGTTCCAATGGTAGAATCCTAATTTTTTTTTTTAAAAAAAAATTAATAATTTTGTTTTATTTTAAATAGAATTTATATTTTTAATTAAACATAATTGACATAAAAACATAACATTTTAAACATAGATTTAGAAAAAAAAATACAAAAGAACGATCAATTATTATCTTGATCACGTTCAAATTTTTGCTATATATGCTCAACCAAATCAGCTTTCATTTGTTGATGCAGTTGTCTATCACGAATTCTAGTTCGAACACCCATCATATTGGCGAGATTTGTAGGCATATCTGTAGAATAAGTGAGATCAACATGTGCACTTATGTTTCCTTCTCCTTGTTGGAATTCTGAAACATCAAATTGAGTGTATCAATCTCGTTCGTCTTCTACAATCATATTATGGAGTATGATACATGCTCTCATAATATTTCATATTTTTGTTTTATCCCAAAAAAGAGCTGGGTTTTTAACAATGGCAAATCGAGCTTGCAAAACTCCAAAAGCACGTTCGACATCTTTTCGGGTAGCTTCTTGATGTTGAGCAAATAAAGTTGCTTTTGGGCCTTGTGAAATTGGAATAGATTGGATAAAAGTTGCCCATTTCAGATAAATCCCATATGTGAGATAGTAAGCCAAATGATACTCTCTTCCGTTGACGGAGAAATTCACTTGCGGAGCTTGACCTTTTATTATATCATCAAAAACGGGTGAGCGATCAAGAACATTGATATCGTTCAAGGTACCTGGAGGTCCAAAAAACGCGTGCCATATCCAGAGATCATATGAAGCTACGGCCTCCAAAACGATTGTGGATTTTCCAGAACCACGTGAATATTGGCATTTCCAAGCGGTGGGGCAATTCTTCCACTCCCAATGCATACAATCGATGCTTCCTACCATCCCGGGAAATCCGCGTTGCTCTCCAATATCAAGTAGTCGTTGAAGATCCTCCGGTGTGGGTCTTCTTAAGTACTCATCGCCGAACAACTTTATTATTCCTTCGACAAAATTTACCAAACATGAACGAGCAGTAGTTTCACCGAGCCGGAGGTATTCGTCAATCGCATCAGCCGAAGTACCATATGCCAAGAGACAAATTGATGTTGTACACTTTTGAAGTGCAGAGAGACCATGCCTTCCGATAGCATCTTTCTTCTATCGAAAGAATCGAACTTCATTGGAGAGTCGATCAACAATACTCAAGAACAATGGCTTGTTCATTCTAAAACGTCGTCGGAAGAAATTAGCAGGGTATGTTGGAGCTTCACTGAAATAATCGTTCCATAAACGTATGTGGCCTTCTTCGCGATATCTTTCGATAAAAACTCTTTTTTTTTTACTTGCTTGCCTCCTCATGATCACCATAATCAATGCATAGATTATCAAACGTTTGATCGAATATTTGATCAAAATGTTGATCAAAATTTTCATCAACTGATCCGTCAAACGTATTATGGGATGAAGATGCCATAATTGATTTAGATTTTGATGAAAGAAATAGATTTGATCAAGAATAAGAGAAGGAGAATGAAAGAAGAAAGAATTAATAAGAAGAGTTGATAAAAAATGTAAAGAAGAATGTAAACTATATAAAGAGACGAAGAGTTTGATGAATGATACATACTTGTGATGTGAAAGTATACTAAAAACTTGTGGTCAGAAAACTTGTGACTTTCTCATTTTGTGACTTGTGGCAAGTTAAAGTTTTTGGGGTCTTGCAAAGAAACAAACACAAAAACATGCATTTCTCATTTTGTGACTTTCTGTCAGTTTATGTAACTCATAATAACTTAGAGAAATATTGTATATCTATATACCTTCAATTAAAGGCCCTCCCCACATGGCATCAACATTTCATATGCGTTTTAAACCCAAGTTATTCCTTTTCTGCCATTTGTATGATCTATCAATAAAATAGATTCACTTTGTCCTTCATCATTGAAACCCAAAACAAAAACAAATGTGATGGATTTTTGCTGTTGTTATTTTCAAGGTTCTATTCACGTTTATAGATATATAACAAATGGTTTATAAACATAAAAAATATAAACATCTATGTTTATTAAAATCAGAAACTAAAACTCTCTCTGCTTAAATCATGCAAATGTGTTTTTTTATATATATATAAATTTGTAAATACACACAATATCATGATTTCTCTCCAAACCCAAAAGCAGAGAAAACAAGAAAGAGAGCGACAAGCGCAGAAGTAGTGAAAGCCTTGTAAAACTTCTCTTGTGCAGAATCAACAAAGCCAATTCCAAGTGCCGACTTCTCTTGTGCTGAAACACAAACAATTAAACACAATCAAACACAAACAAAGAAGAGCAATTAAAATTTGAACAAGAATTATTTATGCAAATACGAGACACAAACCTCAAAGTCCGGTTCATTCTTCATCTTTGTCTCAGCTAAACACTCAAGAATGCGAATGAAACCAATACAAAAAGAATGCGAATGAAACCAATACAAAAAGAAACCATTACATTTAAACATAACATCAAACATACAAAGTTATAACAAACTGAGAATATGAGAATATGAAACAAAGCTAAAACAAACCGAGATTATGAAACAAAGCTGAAACACAAACAAACTCGAAACCTAAACACATTATAACAAATAAAACATATGAGATCACTCATTAGCCAACATGTCTGTAATAAGCCTCTTCTTTAAAGATTCTTCACCCTCTGATAGTGGTTCCTTTTTTGCAATGAGACTGTCAAGTAATCCCATCTTCGACAGTCTCTCTTTCATTGCCAAGTCATTCTCTTTAATCGCCCACATTGTCTGAAACTCAGCCAAAGCCCCCTTGACCTCTACGGTACTCCTCTTACCTTTGCCTTTTGCTGCCTTAACACCAGGAGGTCGTTTGGTTCCTTGATCTTCTTCGCCAATCTTTGTTTCATCTGCAATGGAGCTTGATGATTGTGAACCATCGGCACATCTTTTCCTTTTAGAGCTTGCATCAGTTTTTGTTGTAGACAAGTCACACCATTTCTGGTCATTGCGCAGCTCCTTCCAAGCATGTTCAAGGGTGAACTTCTTCTTGTGATCGTTGTAGAAGATTTTGTGAGCCAGTTTGAGAACATCATTCTCATTCTGACCACTAGCTTTCTCTCTTGTTGCAGCCTCATATGCTCCGCAAAACTTGCACACAAGATCGTTGATCTTATGCCACCTTTGCTTGCAGTGGCTTGCCTCTCGGTTTTCAAGTCCTGAAGCCTTGGGACTTGCAGCAAAATATGCTGCAATCCGTTTCCAGAAAGCCCCTGATTTCTGCTCGTTGCCTACGACAAGATCCTTGCTCATGTTTAACCACGAGCTGATGAGCAAAACATCTTCGGTGGGGGTCCATTTCCTCCTTTCTCTTCGCTTTGCAGGGGTGTCTTCACCGAAGCTTGAACCTTGTGTGCAAGGAAAGGGAGCAGGAAGGACAGTATCTTGTTGACTGTTCAACATGTCAACAAAATTTGAGGTCTGAGAATATGGATACGTAGAAGACATATCCATAAAAAGGGCATAGAAGAGAGAAAGAGAAGATGAAAACAGAGAGAAGAAGGACCGGTTTTAAAGAAAGAGAAGAAGCAGAAACAAGGAGATATCAAATGAGAAGAAACACCGACTTTTAATATAAGATATCAAAGCTTTGAAGCATTCATCACCTATCTAACCACATCGACTTGACATATATCTAACAAGCAATAATAATTCATCACCTATCTAAGCATTCATCACTTATCTAACCAATCCATTTATTACCTATAAAACAACCATTATCTAACACTAATATGCATTTATTAATCACTGTTAAGCTTTAAAAGTGTGTACCAATAAAGAGACAACCAGTTTTAATCCATGTTAAGCTTTAAAAATGTGTACCAATATGGCCTGACATTCGGACTGCTCTGATCAGGTGGGGAAGCTTAACCCTCAGTTCCGTCATCTAATCCTCAAGATTCTACAAAACAAAAGATTCAAAGTCTAATCCTCTTCTTCTCCAAAAAAAAAAAACCAAAACACAAACAAAAGATTCTACAAAAGAATAGAGTAAAGCCTCAGACCGTCCTAATCAAGTTAGATGCTTTTCAACACTGAAATTTCAGCAACCGATCAATCTAATCATCATCGGCTTTAAAACCACATAAAAGACATATAAAGTTTAGAAAAATCCAAACATTGGTCACCACATCAATAATTCCAAGCAGATATAGTAATACTCACCTTCCAATATCTCCCTCGCTGAACACAAAGAAAGAACCATGTTTGCAAGAAGTTTCTGAAAGAAGTTCTTGAAAGAGATCACAATTAACAAATCAGAACCAAACTTAGAGATAGACACCACACATAAATAACCAACATCATCCACACATTTACTCAAACAAAATCTGTACCCATCCCCATTTCAAACTACTAAACATTCTTCAAAATATAAGATCACAAGCAACTCAAAATTAATATCATAAAGTACTAACAGCTGTAGTTGCAGTATATTAGGGGTCGAACCACAGAGACTCAAAAAATCACCCAATAGACCAATTAGATTCGAATTACGCTAAGCGATTCAATTTAACAGAAAGCAATAAACGAAATTAAAAGAGTTCAATGGAGGAAAGATAGGTTCATGGTATTTCTCATGAAATCAGAGAATGCAGATAACCAATCAGTCAGGGTTCAGGTTATGCACGGTTCTTGAACTTAAATCACTAAGTTATAATTAACCAACTGTCGTTGCGAGAATTATCTAAATCTAAATCCCAGAATCCCAAATCTCTTTGCAAATCCTAAATATCTAAACCAGCTTTAAAGTTCAGGTTTGATATGTTCACAAAACAACTAAACCAAATCTCTTTGCGGATAGCTATTTTGCTCACCCTAAGTTCTGTCAGATTATCAATTGCACTGTCGTGCCTAATCAATTAATCTAATATCTAAGCTCCAGATTCGTCAACCTAGAATTAACTTTGAGAACAACCTAAGGTGAAGAACTAATTCAGATTATGAATCCTAACAAATCAATTACCAGCACTCAATGAAATCCTTTATGAGAAAACCCTAAACCTAAAAGGAGATCTACTCAGACATGATCAATGGAACAGAAATCATAGATGAGTAGAATTGCATAAAAGAAATCAATAAGAAAACAAAGGGGTTCAGAGTTGTCTCCCCAAAAGCCCTAAAACCAATCTCTCTTAAAGTATCAAAAGTAAAATAAAGTTTATCTCTAAAAAGTGGCTGAAAACCCTATTTATATCCTAAAACACGTTTTGGGGCTTCTTGTAAATAATAAAGACTTCTGGACCAAGGTGCAGTTTCTTCAGATTTGTAAAAAGTCGCGTTTCCTTCTCCATGGACGACGGTATCGACCGATACCATAAGTGGTATCGGTCGATACACGGGCAGTGAGTCACGTTCCTTCCTTCATGGTGTCAGTATCGATCGACACCAAGTGGTGTCGGTCGATACAAGGGCTTCAAATCGGCTGTCCCAGCTACACGATCTTTGTTTTGCTCCAAAAAGCTTCAGAATGTTTCAATATCTCTAATTATGCTCAAAACGTGCCAAAACCTGAAAAGACTCTAAAAGACTCCAAAAATACTAGAAAGACTCTATAAATAAGACATATATCATGGCTAAAAATGGGTAAAAACCATGATATATCAACTCCCCCAGACTTAGCATTTGCTTGCCCTCAAGCAAACAGAAAGCTAAACAAGAGAAAGAGGTTTGAAAACACAGAGACTCGCCTGTTCTTGAAACATTGCAATGACCATTTTTCTTAGTGCTCCACATATCACCTAACCAGTTCCAAATCTAACCATCATGTACTTCTCCGTAGACATTCGTAGCTTCCCATACTAAACACATTATTTCTCAGCATTATCCAATAAAGCCCTCATCGCCAGTTTCATCGCTGTACCCAATACCAAGAACATTCTAGACTTTTTCTCATACAATATCATGACAAAAGAACCACCCAAGCTTCACACATTTGGTATTGTTTCCTCTCCCCCAGACTTGTTTCTTATCATGTTCTTTCTCTTTTTTTTAGATCCGCATATACACATTAAGGTCTGAAACGCGAGTATTGATGGTGTTTGCCACCGAATCCCCGGTTCTTCCCTCTCTATGTATCAAAGGCGTAGGCGAATAGTGGTATCACGGGAAATTTTCCTAACCTCGCTTCCAACCTTTGTGTGATCATTCCTTCACAAGTAGAATAATGGGATCGCTGGAAATTTTCCTAACCCTCTACTCAGAAGAAAATCATTTCATCTTTTTATGCTCATATTTATTAACTTATAACAAGGGAGAGGAATACCATTATTTTCTACACATGAGTTCCTTTGTCAGATATGAATGAGGAATCAAGCTCTATGGACATCAACCACATCGATGAAGTGCAAAAATCTGGCTCATGCTCGAATGAACTCTGCTGGAAACATGAGTGTCTTCTAGTTAACTGGTCAGCCTTTGGATTTTTCATTAGTCTGATCTAGAACTGATTCTGTAACAATTGTTACTTAGAAGTAAAGTCAGAACAATAGATTCAAGAAAAAGATCATTATCTCCAACAAATTTTGACTCAATAAAACAACATTTGACTCAAAAACGACTGACTCTAAGAAAAACAAAAACATTGTCAGCAACTACCTCCCCCAGACTTGAACAACACTGTCCCCAGTGTTATTTAGTCTAGAGTTGGTAAAAGAAACCAAAAGAACTGAGTGGATCGATGGAGGCTGTGGAGAGAAAGAGAAAACATAAGGGTTTGAAAAGGAAACTTACCTGCGCGTGGGGTATCGACCGATACCATTATTGGTATCGATCGATACTCGGATCATGGGTCGATGCAATCTCTGCTCCTCCTTGTGTCGATCGATACCAGAATGGTATCGGTCGACACAGCACATGTTCATCTGATTCACACAAAGAAACAAGACACAAAAACGAAAAAAGTGACAAAAATAAAAGACTTATATACAGACTCACCAGTGGGTTGCCTCCCACCAAGCACTTGTTTTCAGTCATTAGCTTGACTTTGGCTCAGCTATCAGTCAGGATAAGGTTGAGAACTTACTCTCAGGCAAGTTCTACAACTAGACACTTCCAACTTCAGAGTTCTGCTCAACATGCTCTCCACAACCTCCTTTCCTTTCTCTTTCAGCTCCGAAGTAAGAATAACTCTAGCCTTAGAGAATTGTTTTGAGGTTCCCTTGCACTTCACCTTATACTCAATTAAATCTCCATCACACTTCTGAGGGATTAAAGTCATATAGGCAACACCCTTGACTCTTTTGCTCTTCACCTTCTTCTTTGCCTTAGCCGTTGTGATGTCTCTCTTGGTGATGATAGAAAGACCATCTAAAACGTCTATGATATTTGGCTCATCATAAAGCTCATCCAAAAGGTCAACCATTAACGTCTCTCCTGTAACAACGGTGATGCAAGAGATATGTTTGGGAGCTCTTCCAGAAGGGATGACTTTATAGGAGATCTCCTTGTCAATGTATGAGAATGAGATTCTCTTACTGGGCGTGTCTATAACTGCACCAACTGTAGCCATGAACGGTCTTCCAAGAATCAAAGGCGTATTAGATCTTGCACTCATCTCCACAACCTGAAAATCAGTAGGAACCAGACAATCTCCTACTTTAACAAGCAAATCAGGGATTGTACCGTATGGAACTGAGGTGGAGGAGTTCGCAAATGTAAGAGACATCTTAGGAGATCTTATATCAATCCTCAACCTCTCTGCAATTGCCTTTGACATGACATTGACGCTAGACCCTGAATCAACGAGAGATTCTTTGAATTCAACTCCAGAGATAGAGCATGGAACCGAAAAATTTTCTAGGTCTTCTCTCTTAGTCAACTGCTTCAATGGTGGTGGTGTGCTTCTCGCCTTGATGAAGAGCGCCTCGATCTCTTCTAGAGTTTCTCTGCAATCTCGGAAGTGACTAAGCAAAGGGCGGTATTCCAAAGCCTCTTCAAAGGACATCGTATGGGGAATCCTCCTTACCATCTTCTCAAAATCGAGCAACTGGTCTGCAGTAATGGGATCTCTGAGATGTTTAGGTGGTATAGGATATGGCACCTTAGGTTTGTAGACCCTTTATGGCGTCACATCAGGTGTCTTCTCGACTGCAGGGTCAGTATCGATCGATACAGGGGTGGTATCGATCGATACACGGGGTTTTGAGATGTCCCGTGAAAGTATCTGTGCTGGTGTCGATAGACACTGGGTGGTGTCGGTCGATACTGGAGGCAGACGCTCAAAATCGTCTTTAATCTCGTCTAACTCCACGAATTTTTCTGCATTCAAACCCTTTTCCACCACATCAGTGACCTCTTTAACACCTCTTAAGGTGATTGCATTGACGTATGCCCTTGGATCTTCTGTTTTCCCCGGAAGAAAACCTTCTTGCCTCTTCACAGCACTTGCAGTTTGGGCTATTTGAGTTTCCAGCATCTTCTGATGAGTGTTGAGAGACTCAATTTTCCCGTTCAGCTCTGCATACATGGCATCCATCTTCTCATTAAAGTCTGTTGTCATCCTCTACTGTCCCTCAAGAAGCTGTTCAAGCATAGACTCAACTTTGCTCTCAGGATTTTTAAGTGGTGGAGATTGATAGGACGAATTCTCATAGGTGCGGGTGTAGCCACTGCTCTGGAATGGTTTCTGGGCAAATCGATTTGTTCCAAAACCAGCTCCACAAATGTAGTTAACATCTTCCACTTCATCTTCATCGAAGTTCTTGACATCATGATATATCGTGGTTTTTACCCCTTTTAAGCCATGATATAAGTCCGTTTTATAGAGTCTTTCTACTATTTTGTAGTGTTTTAGAGTCTTTTACAGGTTTTAGCACATTTGGAGCATAATTGGAGATATTTGAGCTTTTTGGAGCATTTTGGAGCAAAGCAGAAGTTCGTGTGGCTGAGTACCCGATTTGAAGCCTTAGTATCGATCGACACTACCCTAGTATCGGTCGATACTCACTACAGCAAGACACGAGTCACGACTTTTATGAAGAGTTGAAGAATTGCAAAATTGCCCAGAAGACTTTATTATTTACAATTTAGCCCAAAACGTGTTTTAGGAGTTTAAGTTAGGTTTTTAAGCCACTTTGGCTAAGACGTTCTAATTAAGCTTTATTTTACTATGGTTTTTGTGAGAGAGGGAGACAAGTCTGAAACTCTGTTCGCCTGAGAGAAGATTTCGAACCCTTGTTTTACTCTCTTCTATTTATTTGATTTGATTATCTATTCAATCATGTTGCTTGTTTCAATCTCCATGTCTGAGTAGATCCACTGTTAGGTTCAGGGTTCTCATAAGGATTTTCTCTGAATGTTAGGTTAATTAGTTGATTAGGATTCACCATCTGAATTAGTTTTTCACCATAGGTTGTTCTCATAGCTAATTATAGGTTGACGAATCTGGAACTTAGATCTTAGGATAATTGATTAAGCACGAGAGTGCGATTAATTACCTGATAGAACTTAAGGTGAGCAAAATAACTATTCGCAAAGAGATTTGGTTTAGTTGTTTTGTGAACAAATCAAACTTGAACTAAAAGCTGGTTTAGACTTTATGATTCGCAAAGAGATTTGGAATTCTAGGATTTAGACTTAGATAGTTTTCGCAACGAGAGTTGGTTAGCTATACTTTAGTGATTTGAGTTCAAGAACCGCGCTAAATCTGAATCTTGTTAGTTAGTTTATCTACATTCATTAAATTCCTGAGAAATACCATGAGCCTATCTTCTTTCCAATTGACTTACAACTTGTTTAATTTACGCACTCGCATTTAATTACATTGTTTGGTTTAGCTTAATTCGAGTCTATATAATCTATTGTGTGACTTTCTTGTGTTCGACCCCTACATATACTACAACAACTGCTTTAGTATTTATAGGGTATTAATTTGAGCATATCACATCAGCATCAAAGTGGACAGCTTTGTTGGTCCTTCCCATCAAGAGATTGTACACTGAATCCAGCTTAGCTTGAACCTCAGCAATTTGACTGCCATCCAAGTTACCAGCCTGCTTCTTGCGCTCCATGTCTGCATTCTTGGTACTATTGCTAGATGCCAAGTTCTCAATAAGCACATAAGCATCATCAGGATGCCTGGTGTTGAAGTTCCCATTACTCGCAGCATCCAAAGCCATCTGGTACCTCCAATCAATCCCTCTGAAGAAGAGACCCAGCAACTGAACCTTAGTGAACCCGTGATGTGGACAATCCCTCTGATATGATCTGAATCTGATCCAAGCAGCCTTAAACGCCTCAGTTGGTCCTTGAGAAAACTGGGAGATCTTGTTCATGAGCTCTTCGGATCTCGCATCATCATAAAAATTGTTCAGGAACGCACTCTTAGTCTCCTCCCAAGTAGTCAGTGATCCAGGAGGCAATTGCTTCATCCAGTAAGCTGCATCCCCACCAAGAGAATATGGGAAAAGCTTACAGAAAATGTAATCATTGGACACTCCATTGTACTTGATGCTAGTGACCAAGTCCTCAAACCTCTCAATATGATCCATGGGGTGCTCATGAGGAAGACCATGAAAAGGATGCTGACCCACAAGAGTGAAGTATACAGGTTTCAGCTCAAAGTCATTCCTCTGAAAAGCAGGAGGACGAATCGCTGATCGATTGGCATAGAACTGATCAGGCCTGTTATACTCTCCAATTGTCCTACCACGATCAACCACATTATTCCCAACATTCACAACAGCTGGAGGGACAATGATGTTTCCATCTCCATCAAGTCGTTGTCCCCTCTCATTGCACAATTGACCCTCATGGTCTCTCAAAGCTCCAGCATCATCACAAACCAAAACCACTGGATTGTTCATCTATGCTGGCGTCTTTGCTTTCCTGTTTGTGCGTTCCAAAAGTGCTAGTTCTTCAAGGGAAAGATTAACTAGCTGAGTGCTCTTGTTTCTTCTGGTTTCGCGATTAGGCATACACCTGAAACACAAAAGTCAAAGCACGTAAGTATCAAAAATATAAAAACAGCACGACGAGTATCGACCGACAGCGGGTAGTATCGATCGATACCGACGAACTTAGTCGAAATTCTAAGCTAAAAATCTAATGGCGAATTTAGAGTCCCCAGCAAAGGCGCCAAATTTTGATAAGCTCAAATATAATACCTTAAATTACTAACAGCTGTAGTTGCAGTATATTATGGGTCGAACCACAGAGACTCAAGAAATCACCCAATAGACCAATTAGATTCGAATTACGCTAAACGATTCAATTTAACAGAAAGCAATAAACGGAATTAAAAGAGTTGTAATTCAATGGAGGAAAGATAGGTTCAAGGTATTTCTCAGGAAATCAGAGAATGCAGATAACCAATCAGTCAGGGTTCAGGTTATGCACGGTTCTTGAACTCAAATCACTAAGTTATAATTAACCAACTGTCGTTGCGAGAATTATCTAAATCTAAATCCCAGAATCCCAAATCTCTTTGCAAATCCTAAAGATCTAAACCAGTTTTAAAGTTCAGGTTTGATATGTTCACAAAACAACTAAACCAAATCTCTTTGCGGATAGCTATTTTGCTCACCCTAAGTTCTGTCAGATTATCAATTGCACTGTCGTGCCTAATCGATTAACCTAAGATCTAACCTCCAGATTCGTCAACCTATAATTAACTTTGAGAACAACCTAAGGTGAAGAACTAATTCAGATTATGAATCCTAACAAATCAATTACCAGCACTCAATGAAATCCTTTATGAGAAAACCCTAAACCTAAAAGGAGATCTACTCAGACATGATCAATGGAACAGAAATCTTAGATGAATAGAATTGCATAAAAGAAATCAATAAGAAAACAAAGGGGTTCAGAGTTGTCTCCCCAAAAGCCCTAAAACTAATCTCTCTCAAAGTATCAAAAGTAAAATAAAGCTTATCTCTAAAAAGTGGCTGAAACCCCTATTTATATCCTAAAACACGTTTTGGGGCTTCTTGTAAATAATAAAGACTTCTGGACCAAGGTGCAGTTTCTTCAGATTTGTAAAAAGTTGTGTTTCCTTCTCCATGGACGACGGTATCGACCGATACCATAACTGGTATCGGTCGATACACGGGCAGTGAGTCACGTTCCTTCCTTCATGGTATCAGTATCGATCGACACCAGGTGGTGTCGGTCGATACAAAGACTTCAAATCGGCTGTCCCAGCTACACGATCTTTGTTTTGTTCCAAAAAGCTCCAGAATGTTTCAATATCTTCAATTATGCTCCAA
The DNA here is from genome assembly GCA_002933915.1 of Eutrema heterophyllum. Taxonomy (NCBI): domain Eukaryota; kingdom Viridiplantae; phylum Streptophyta; class Magnoliopsida; order Brassicales; family Brassicaceae; genus Eutrema; species Eutrema heterophyllum. Next base: position 1,333,856 of record PKMM01022803.1, on the reverse strand, counting down.
ACATGCCAAAACCTGAAAAGACTCTAAAAGACTCTAAAAATACTAGAAAGACTCTAAAAGACTCTAAAAATACTAGAAAGACTCTATAATTAAGACTTATATCATGGCTAAAAACGGGTAAAAACCATAATATATCAAGCAACATCGAAAGAGGATCTGGAAATAGGAAACAAGAGAAACATAAAGGAAATAGGAATAAAGAGAAACTTATCTCCTCTTCATGCGATTGATGCTGAGACCAGTTAAGTGAACTCGGTTAATCGATCGACTCCACTTCCTCCACTCACCGATTGCTCGATGTGTAAGCGAAATCAGTCCACTTGTCTTCATCCCAAGGTGCTTTGACCCTTGTCTCCATGCATAGCATCGCAGACATCGCCGAATCGGCCTGGAACAGTCGGCGAAGGCGACGGACCAACCGAGGAGTCGTTGAAGGTGACGGAGAAAACAAGGAGAAGTCGAGAGAAGAATTTGGTCGGGGAAAAACAAAGAAGAAAGAAAAAAAAAAAATTCTTCCAATTGTTAAATCCAATCACCTAATGTCACGTGGACCGTAAAAGACGGTTTTTAAGGTTCTAAATTAAGATATGACTCTTAGCTAATTGAATACTTTATATTAATTTTAATCATAAAAAACTCTAAGAACTCTCTAAGAGACCGCATTAAAGATGCTGTTATATTATTCATTTATATTAGTTTTTTTTCTTAGAATTATACAAGAATGTTTCGTATCTTTCTATCTAAACATTCTACTCTTAAGTGTTATTATCTTCTTCTTTAATTTATTTTTATTAAATAGTATTCGTAAAAAAAATCATGATCCTTGCGGATCGACACTTTATAATATACGGTTCTCCGATGATATATTTTTTTCCATTTTTTTTAATGTTGTCCTTAATTTAAGTTTATCTTAATTAAAAGTAATTTATTAATGTAAACGGTTCTTCGATGATATTCAGCTAACCAAATCTAAACTAACAAGTCTACATAATTTGGATTTAACAAAAAATAATAGTAACCGCCTGTCGGGTGTATTATTATTATTATCAAAATAAAGCAAAAATATAATTTAGTTTTCTATTTTGTTTGGATCCCTTTCTTTTACAACTTTTTTCCGTTTGACTCTAGTAATTTTTTGTGATCATATGTTATACTGATGACGTATTTTTTTGACATCGTAGAATAATTTCAAATCCATGGTAAGTCACCTAATTGACTTCTTAGAAAATGTTTGTTTGTTCTGAAGAGTAAAATTGGACCTTGACTCAATCAATTCCTCCTTTTTCTGCCAAAAACTTGGGTCAATTTGCCCAAAGCTAGTAACAAAACTCCAGTCATTTAGGAGTAATCCTGTGATCAATATATATTCCATTTAAGACGAAAAACATTCGGTTAAAAAAATTCCTACAACAAAAAAAAAAAAGAAGAAGTCGTTTGTTGTCCAACAAATTCGATGTTCATTTTTTGTTAAAGGATTATAACAAATTCCATGTTTTTGCTCCCCAATTTTCTCAGAGAGGAATGATATTGTACGTTAATTTTACTTAGAAAAAAAAAAAGTCTCTTACTCTCTTGCCCTTTATTAAAGGAGATTTGTTGTCATCTTAGAGCAATTTAATTTCTTTTTTTCTTTATCATGAAAGGCCAATTAAATCTATATATATATATAAGAAAGAAAGAAATGCTTTCTTCACTTAGTTTGTCATTATTGTTAGATTCACCCTGGCTCTCTGTTAATCTGAGTAAAACACTTCCTTTCAGGTTTGATTAAACGTGAGAAAGTTACAAAACACTAATACTTCAACCATAAATGACAAAAGGTGTTTCTAATTTTCCTTCATCGAAAGTGTTTCTTCGGCCAGTTCTGGTTCTCGACACAACTTCTTCTCCTTCGCCGGAGATTCTGCGAAAAAGGTTCTATTTTGATTCAATCTATAATACATCGAATTGTTTTTGGGATGAACAGCTTTTGCTTATCGCATGCATTCATATATACTTCTTCATTCGTACATAATTTTTTTGGATTCTTTAATAAAGTCACCACCAAAATTTACATAAAACCAACCGACTATCTTCAACAGCGAATGAAACAATTTCAATTGATAAAAAAAGATGCTCGACCATTGCTGGTAGAGATCGAAGCCTTAACTCACAGATAGATATCGCTGCCACACTAAAAGTTTTTCTACCCGAGTCGGCTCTTTTAATCGTACATAAATTTTAGGTTTTTATTACTTTTCCTTTGTGGTGAATTTGAAATTAATTTGGAAGGCTTGAAGCGCCTAAACATATATAACAAATGCATCATATATATGAAAAATATGTCAAGTTATAGTAGTTCTATATATCCCCCGGGTTCTAGTTTGTTATTGTTCTAATAATCACATGTTAACTTCGTACAGATACCTTAAATGGCCGCTACGGATCCTAGAAATAATGGCTACGTTGCTCCGCTAAATGTACGTAAATCTTGACGCTGGCTCAGATTCTTATAAGTACTCGTTCCCTTATCTATTTTAGACTTTTTTTTTTTTTTTTTTTTTAGGAATCCAATCTAAATTTTCATATAAAAACGTCTAATTTTTCCTTAATGAATATTAATACAAAGTATAAAAAAGAACAAGCTCAGAATCGACTGTTTTTGTAGGGAGTATAAAATAATAACTATATCAATAGCTAATTGTTTTGGGATATACAAAAAAATGTTTTAACTTGAATGGGACAATATTTCAAGGAGCGGGAGAGAGATGGAGATTTTGAAGTTGGTGAGGTGGTCGAGGTTCAAGATAATCAAAGTGTGGTGTCAGTCAAGTCCAACGATTCTGACCTTAAGAAGAAGAAGACGAAGGAGGAGGTGACAAGAGAGAAGGGTGGCTGGACTAACGCAATCATTTTGCTAGGTACACTTTGCATATTTATACATGAAAGAAATTTGTATAACTAAATCTTACATAATTTGAACAAGACAAAGACATGCATGTATATACATTCTATTGTCGTCATTGTGTCTCTACCATCTTACATAATTCACCATTTGAACAGGAAATCAAGGGTTAGCGACATTGGCCTTCTTTGGGGTGGGAGTGAACCTAGTGCTGTTCCTAACGCGTGTTATGGGACAAGGCAATGCAGAGGCTGCGAACAACGTAAGCAAGTGGACGGGAACAGTTTACATGTTTTCACTTGTGGGAGCATTTCTTAGCGACTCCTATTGGGGTCGTTACTTGACATGCACTATCTTCCAAGTCATCTTCGTCCTCGGTGTGGGCCTCCTCTCTTTCACTTCTTGGTTTTTCTTGATCAAACCTCGAGGATGTGGCGATGGAAACCTTATCTGCAAACCCCCGTCTTCCCTCGGCGTTTCTATCTTCTATTTATCCGTTTATCTGGTAGCCTTTGGATACGGAGGTCACCAGCCAACGCTGGCTACTTTCGGTGCGGACCAGTTTGGTGATAATGATAAAACCTCCAAAGCTGCGTTTTTCAGCTACTTCTACTTTGCCCTCAACGTTGGATCTCTCTTTTCAAACACAATCCTTGTTTATTTTGAGGATAGAGGGTTGTGGACTGAAGGGTTCTTGGTGTCACTTGGCTCCGCAATTATCGCATTGGCGGCCTTTCTCGGCCCGACAAAACGATATCGTTATGTCAAGCCCTGTGGGAACCCGTTGCCACGTGTCGCGCAGGTATTCGTGGCCACTGCTCGGAAGTGGAGTGTTGACCGGCCAGAAAACCACCAGGAGTTGTACGAAGTCGAAGGCCCTGAATCCGCCATTAGAGGAAGTAGGAAGATATTTCACAGTACCAAATTTGTCTTCTTGGATAGAGCAGCAGTGATTACAGAGGATGACAGGTAAGAAACCAAATCTAACGATACATACTTCATATATAATCTTCATCTTTTAACTTGCTTGATCGATCCATATAATATAGGAACGGGACAAGGAGCAACGCATGGCGGTTGTGCAGTGTAACTCAAGTAGAGGAAGCAAAATGTGTGATGAAGATGCTCCCAATATGGCTATGCACTATAATCTACTCTGTGATCTTCACACAAATGGCTTCATTGTTCGTGGAGCAAGGCGATGTGATGAATGCATACATCGGGAAATTCCACATCCCCGCGGCGAGCATGTCAGTCTTCGATATATGCAGCGTCTTGGTATCGACCGGAATCTACCGCCACGTCATATTTCCATACGTGAGACCCACGGAACTTATGCGGATGGGGATAGGTCTGATCATAGGGATAATGACAATGGTGGCTGCAGGATTAACAGAGATCCAACGGCTGAGACGAATCGTCCCGGGGCAAAAGGAAAGCGAGCTCTCCATTTTGTGGCAAATACCGCAGTACGTGCTTGTGGGAGCGAGTGAGGTGTTCATGTACGTTGGACAGTTAGAGTTCTTCAACGGACAGGCACCAGACGGGTTAAAGAACTTGGGAAGCTCGTTGTGTATGGCTTCGATGGCGTTAGGTAACTACGTGAGCAGTTTGATGGTGAATATTGTTATGGCTATAACCGCGAGAGCCCAGAGCCACGGGTGGATACCGGAAAATCTCAACGAAGGTCATATGGATCGGTTTTATTTTCTGATTGCCGTGTTAGCTGCCATCGATTTCGTGTTTTATTTGGTCTTTGCAAAGTGGTACCAACCCATTAGCCATGATGAAGATAGCATCAAGGGAACTGGTGTGAATCGGAAGGCTATCTCAGAGTTGGACCAAGTTTGATTTTTTGTTTCTATTAAGAGTTTAGTTTTTAGCCACAAGTCATCTTTTGAAATGTTTTTTCTAGTCGAATAATTGGTAGAATACACTAATCTTTGTTAGTTTCTAGAAATTCAAGTGCTCATTAGGGATTGCTGAAAACAGAGCAAAATGGATAATAATAGATTGTTGTTGAAGAAATATCCTGATTCCTTTGTGTCAACAAAGAAGCTGGTCAGTTCATGAGACTGTTTTGTTATCTTCTCTAGTATAAAAGAAGCTGGTCTGGTCCGTTCATGAAACAGATTTTTTCGAGTGTTAGTCTAACTTCATTCGGATTTAACTCAATCTGCTTCATGATAACAAAAATACAAAGAAAGGCTTTAACAAAGCTTAACTGAAAAGCGAATCTAGTTGAAAATAGGAAACATACACTGAAGCAAAAGATTAAGGTTGAACAAAGTACTTTAGTAAAAGATGTTAAAAAGAGAGAGAGATAGAGATAAATTAGGGAGAGAACAAAGTGGCATAAATTTCTAAAAACACTTGAACTATAACACTGTGGTGTTGGAGAGAGTTTAACGATAGAAAACACTGGAGAAGCTGTTGTAGCTCAGCCGCTGCAAAAATCTGTCTCTCAACAATCATCTCCACCATTGACGTCCTGAAATCCTCGTACGGGTCCTCTGACTTCTTCTTCACCACCGCAAAACTCTCCGCCTTGGAAGACTCCGAGGAGAAGCTTCTAGAAGAAAAGAGTGTATCTGTATCGTCGCTCTCATCTTCATCGCTACAAGACCAGCACCAAGATCCACTTGACTTAAAACGAGAGGCAAAGAGAGAATCGGAACCAAACTGCGATCTCTGCTTCCTCTTTGTCTTGATATTTTTCCTTAAATCTCGAAACGAACGGCTTCCTTCGTAGAAAGGGTTTGGAGGGAATATCGGTGACGCAGAGAAGGCATAAGACTTCGGTCTGTGACTGTGCACGCGTGGAGTTTTGGTTTTAGCTTCGGTGAGCAAGAATCTCTCGGAAGAGGTTGTGTGACTTGTAACAGCACAAGTCTCGACGACGTCGTGTAGATCTCGCGGTCGGCAAGAGCTTAGAGATGACCGGACTATTCTTGGAACCCGGAGCCTCATTCTTTTCTCCATGCTAGAGAATATCAATGGAGAGAGAGAGAGGGAAAAGGACTAATGAAGAAGATGTGTATTAAAGGAGTGTCATATAAGACTTTTCAGGGAAGGAGAGATAAATTCTCTCTTCTTTTTTTCTTTCTTGTTCTGGTTTGCATATTTCGTAATATTAATGATAATTTAATGATTACAACTTTTCACGTTTACTCTTTCTGCAATGTCTTTTGTCTTTTCTTTGTCGTCTTTAACTTAAACTATTCGAATAGCTGACACCAAAAATATACGGTTGGAATTTCCTTCTTGCTCTTTTCTTTCTGTTTTTATTTTACCAATAGACGCTTGACCTTTCTTTGCTCGTTTTTTTTTTTTTCACTAATTTTGAATTTTTTTTTGACATAAGCTGTGTTTGTAATGCTTGTCATCTTGTAAAAGTCAGTTCTCTTTAGCTTTTCGAATTCCTCATCATCAGGCAATTTTATTTTATATTTTGTAATATGTAAAGAGCAGAGTTTCTCTTTTTTTTTTTTTTATTATTTCATTTGTTGTTGTTAACGTTCATTATTATTACATGTAAATAATTTTTATATGTGTTGTAATTTTTATAGTGAATGACAATAACCAATTTTTCGTTAAAGTTGCCAAATTACAATCCCTTTGTTTTAGAATTCCTAATTGAATCTTTCTCCTGGAGTTCGTGCATCGGTTGGTTATTGAAACTTGAGTGTGATCGTTTTATTCAAAAAGGCAACATAATTCGAATTAAATGATTGAAAATGACAATTATGCAGAAAGGTAGTGCACGACGATCACTCAAAAGTCAAATTGTATGTGCAAGTAAAATATACTCATCTAAAAATGTAAAGAAAATTGACTTTTTTCACAAAAAGGAGAAACATTTACCAATAAACCATTTTTTTTTTCAAAACCTGCTAATAATATATATTTTAACCTCAATAGTTTGTTGAAAAGGAAAACATTCCATCTATTCGCGCCATGACTTTGGGTATTTAAACTGTTGTGCACTTTGCTTTAATTCAAGAAATGAAATGAAAATTGGAAAAAAACATAACAAAAAAACAGATGTGTAGAGACGATATAATCCGTTGCTATTTTGTTGCTATATATTTCTTACTAAAATCCGTAGATTGAGAAATTGAGATCATAATGATATTGTACAACCTAAACATTGTATATATGTTCTTTGCAAACAACATCAATCATTCACATCATCTCCAAAATCCCCATTATATATATTTTGTTGGCTTCATTTCTAAGAAAATAGTTGTATAAAACTGAAAAAAATATAACTATTTGCATATTTTTACAGTGTAAATCGACCAATGGAGGTCCTACCGGTACAACAATAAAAACAAATGAATGTTGTTAGTCTATGGGGTTGAACCACACTGTTTTAAGTATTTTCGTTCCTACACCAGTAAGACTGCTACCTCGGATCTTTTACATATCAATGTCAATATTTGTGGCATATATAAGTAACTAATGAAGTTCGAGGATTTTGGTATTACATTTTTATTAATTAACAAGCTTTTAAACCATTTAGGGTCGAATGATTGTGGTAAATTTCTTTTACCAAGGATTTGTTTTGTTTATGCTGAATGGAAAAAAAAAAAAAAATTGTAGCATGATTCAATTTCAGCTGGTAGAGCTGACTTATTTTAAGAAGAAGGAATTTGTTTGTTTATTGTTTTTTTAATAAAAAAATGCAGAAAAAGGGTCAGATGTTTGGAAGTGAATGAGTATTGGCTAATCTAATTTCCCTTTTTTACGTAAAAGTAAGGTTTGGGTGTGGTGGCCGGTGGGGGACCATATCAGCCTCGTCCTATATTAAGCTAAGCCTGGTTCCAGGCCACTATTTGAATTTCAAATTCACTCTATTCTTTGGTATGTATGTAGGATTTATTTCAAATACAAAATGTTTCTTTATTCAATTTTTAATTTTTAAGGTTTAATAAGAGTAATAGCACTTAATAACCATACTTTGTTTTTTTCCTAGTTTTGGCTCTACTTTTGGTTTTCATGATAACCAAATAAGCCTTTTTGTAAAACCAAAATCAAACCGAAACCGAATTCCACCCAAGGAGGTGAAAATCTATGAACCATGCACAATAGAATCTCAAATTATAACTCCTTCATATGTACTTTGCTTTTTGAAGTTAAGCTTTAGAGATTAATTTCCTCAAAAAAAATTGCCAGCTGTAGAAACGTAAAAGTGAAACTACATTCTGTGGTCAGTGTAAATGACAGTAAAAAGCTACAAAAAAAATTAAATGGGTGGCTCTACGCAGGCAAAGTCGACTGGACCCAGACACGGCTATATGCTAGGCTAATCGATTCGACCCAGATGCTCTTCTCCGCCTACGCCTCCTCTGCCGGATTCTCCAAATGCTTAGTAGCACTAGAACTCCTACAACACAAAACAAGAATCCTATTTCATCATGCAATAAGAGTCTTAACAGACTAAAAAGATCTCTAAAAAGGTTTGGTGTATTACCACTAGCTGCAACACCAGCAGGTACGATCCATCGAGTGGCAACAAGAAATGGCATGTCAATCTGCAAATCGATAGCAAAAAATAATATAAACCTTTTGGTCCCTCCAAAATTCATTAGAAAAACTGGCAGATAACTTGAATTACCTCGTCTCTGTTGAAAACTCCCAGATATTTGCTCCTGTAAGAACTAAGCTCACTTCCTTCCCTGGCTGATATCCAACGTGTTGGTCTTGTATTCTCCACTGTGAAATTCAAGCCTCGACCCAAATCAATGCCATGATATCCGGGCAATCTACGGTTCCTTCCTCTCACATGTAGGTTATATCCTTTAGTCCCCCAAACTTCATATCTGGAGTCACTCTGACAGATTAGCTCCTTTCCGATCACAGAAGAGTACGTCGAAAAATTTACATCAGTTCTCCGAGATGGCAGTTGGTTCTCGTCTGTGATTACAGGTGAATATCTTTTAGAAAATTTTGAGAAAAGTACAGGGTCTTTGATATTTGAACTGCTAAAATCTAGCATTTTCTTCAGGAGCCAGTAGCAGTTGGTGACCATGTGGCTACTGTCCAGGCAATTTGAGTCTCCATAAACACCAACTCGACCTTCACCGATCTCTAAAAGCCCAAGAACAGCAGGGTCTTCCTGTAAACAGAGCCGCATTATCACAAAAAAAAAAAAAAAAAAACTCTGCATTTCAATAAAAGAAATTGCAAGGCACAGTTAGAAGCAAAGACAAGTGGTTTCTCATTACCTTCGATGACCCAGTTAGCAGTAGATTCTGTGTAGCGCCACTCTCAGAGCTGTCCAGTAAAGGAAAACTGTGCAAAAACCCACCAGCAGGAAACCTGGCAATGTTTGTTCCAGAAGCATATCGACTCTGCTCACCATCAATACTGAAATCCCCATTCAGAATTTTATCTCCAAACGCAATTCCAAATGATGCAAGAAGGTTATTGAGTGCGGGGATATTTGCACCTCCAGTGACTGGAGTCCACCAACTGCGTGTATTATCATCGAAGAATCTCATTTTCACCATGGTATCGACATTATACCACTCAGCAAACACAACCAGACCTAGTCCTGTATTGATAACGTCATCTCTGAGTTTTTCTATTTCTTCTGGAAAGTATTCATCTTCAAGGTCAACCATCAAAAGAGTTCCATATTGCTGCGCATCGAAACAAGTAAGGGGAGAACCAAGAGTCTCGATATAGTACCCAGCATCACGTAACATGTTGAACATGATGTGAAAGTTTGTATGCAGGTGATCACCATGCCAATCAAGAATGTCATTGCGGACATCCAAAGAGTCTCTTGGAATATAACCTGGAGGATATTTAATGCTGTGAAATTGATCCCACAAAACACGTTTCGCTCGTGGTGGGGTGGGAATTACTTTCAGTTTCAACTGAAGAGAACAAGTACTTCTTCTAGGCCCACTTTCTCCAGGGGCTGATGGGCTATATACTTTCACAGTTACATTGCCCTCTATTTCACCTGCGAACTGTGAACCTTCTTCCTTGATCTGCATGTGTAAAGCTAGATAACCAGTCCAAGGCCATATAACATCTGGGTACTTAAAGTGAATGCTCAGAAGATTTCCTTCCTCGTTTGCAGGATGCCATGTCGGTGGACTTTCAATATAGCCGATGACACCCATACCATTTAGAATTGTCGTGTTGAAAATGACAGGCATAGCACCCGCATATAGTGGCTGACGACAAAAGGGCCAGGAATATGGACAATCATTATAATCAAGAATGCTCGGGAAAATGCTTGCTCGGGGGTGGTAGCTCTTTAGAATTTCATATGATTCTAATCTGACAAAATGTAAGAAAATTAGAGACTATAAAAATTAAGGAAATAGGAACGAAATAAAAAGAAAGAATCCAAAGGTGATAACCGACATGGGTAAGTTAACTTACAGATCAACTCTTCCAGCACCCTGCTCATACATATTAGGACCTGAAAGCTTAGCAGCACCTTCAACCAATGCCTGTTTCATGCTTGCTGGATTGAGCAGATCCTTCCTTCTAGCTTCAGGAATAACACTTACGAGCAGGCAAACAATACCAGCAACAACAGGACTAGCCACACTTGTTCCAGACAAGCTTTTACAACCAGTGCTGATCTTGGACCCCATAATGTCACGGCCATATGCAACCACATCTGGTTTGACACGGCCATATCTGTAAGCAAAATTCTTTAAGTTAGGATTTGCATGACAATAAGCATTTTCTATCTCTCGATTGTAGGGTTTGTAAATCAGGAATGTAGAAGCAGCAAAGAACTACAGTACCCATGAGGAATCTCCCAGGTGCTCATGCCACGAGATGAAAACGAAGCTATGTGATCATCATAGTCAATACCACCCACACCTATGACATCACTCTGGTCAGCTGGATTATTTAACGTTCCGTAAAGTGGCCCATCATTTCCAATTGCAGACACCATAATGATATTGCTAGCTGTTATTTCCCACACCTGTTCAAAGATAATCAGCGCCTCTGGAACACACTACTGTTCATATATCCTAGAGAGAAACACCCCACCACTTGACTCAACAGGATAATGCAAACTTCAACCAAGAGATCAAGGAACCATTACCTTCTCTACAAAAGGCAGATCCAAGTAGTCCGGTCCCCCAATGCTCAAATTTAATACATCCATATTTGTTGCTATGGCATAATTGAAAGCATCAAGAAACCATGAGGTGTATGATACCTGCAACAAGCTGAGCGCAAACTTCTCATAACCTATTTGATTAAGATAACTTGCATATCTGGGAAAACATGTATGGGAGGAGTAAGGGTGAAGAGGGGACAAAGAGAAAAGGAAGACACTCCAATATATAGGCGTCAATTATACTGTCTTGAGGAAAAAATAAAGATCAACGCGTAGGTCTCTGTAACCAATATCAGAATCTTAATAATTGTAAACACAAACAGAAATTATTGGATCATCAGTAAGTTAGTTTAGTTGAGGGAACGTTAAACCCCACCTGCCACATTAGAAGATGTATCTGTTGCGTGATCATGCATTACCTGGGCATCTGTGAACACTCGGAAAGCATAGATTTCCGTGTCTGAGGCAAAACCAAGACATTCTGAATTCTGACCAGCAATAACACCAGCAACAAATGTCCCATGGCCCAGATTGTCATTCAAAGTGTCCTCATTTGTCCAATTTGTACGCTCCTGAAAGTTACTGCGTCAATACCAGCTTTAGAGCTTAACAAGACAAGTAGAAGATCAAAGATAACTAGTAGCTTTAAACACTAGTCTAATCTGAAATCTTTGAGAAATACTATGGTTTTTATCACTTTCTCCAAAAAGTGGTACCTTGATCTTACGGAAATGGGGATGGTCAGCTCTAATTCCAGTATCAAATATGGCCATTTTGATTTTAGCACCAGTGTAACCCTTCTTCCAGAGAACATCTGCTCCAAACATGGATGTGACTTGAGTCTTCTGCAAAATAGAACAAAAGTGTAACTTGTAAAAGAACTCACTTAAAGTTTACGATATGAAATTTAGCACATAATTTGGTGTCTGCATTCGGCTACACTATTTTAGTCGCATTTATTGAGCAAACAAAAGCAGATATTGAGTAGTAATAACTTGACAATCTCTCACCTGACCCAGAAGATGGCGACTCCAGTTTAACGTGGTGTTACTTGTAGCCGCCTTCGCAGAGTGATCGGCTCCTTCTTCGAAAGACATCGAAGTGAAGATCTTTCCCGGACGTTTTTTCCCGCCGAGGAAAGATCCTCCAAGCAAAACTCTCTGGTACCTGAACTCCACGTTCACGTCTTTGACCATCGCTAGCCCCTCAATCTCTCCAACTACGGCCTCTTTCCCGCTTTCCTCGATCCATAGAACACCAAAGTCTGTCGGATATTTCGCCGCCGGGTTATTCCTCTCGATCCAACCCCAACCACCGGATCGGACCTTCGATTCGAGGTAAATTCGATGGTTTTTCGCCGGCTTGTACTGCTTAAATCGGATTATGTAGTTTGTCTGCGCTGAAATATCAGACTCTGAGCGAGTTAGGTTCTGCGGATTGAGATTTTGGTGCTGGGGATGGTAAGTGCTGGGACGGAGCCAGAAGAGAGAAACGGAGAGTAAAATGACGAGGATTGAGGATCTGTATACAAATGAAGAAGCTCCTGCAAACACCTTCATGGCGATGGTTGAATTAGGGATTGATAGTAAGATTCGCACACGCTCATGCCGTAGCTGGGGAAATTGCTTCACTCCTATATGTATTTTGATTTTCTGGTCTCTCACAATACGGCAGTGTTGGTGGAGTGACTTTCGAACCGGTTGATTGGTTCAGCTTAAAGCACAACAAACCGTCTGATTTATATGGTATTGGTTATGGTATCTTAATAGTATACGGTATACCATTGAAAATCAAACAAAAGCCTTGTCCAATCTTTGTTGTTGTTGTTGTCTAAACCAGCCGGTTTTGGTGGGTTGGGAAATCAAGTGGTTCAAGGAAAGGTTGTAGAGTCTCTAAGGTAGTTCCGAAGAGGTCTGAATGTCTGATAAAGATTGGAGAGTGTACTCAATTGCCAACAACAATTGCCAACAACAATCTATGTAAAGCGGAGGTTCTACGTTTAATAACGGACAACGTTATCCGCTCCAATAATTAATTTTTTTTTTTGGGGTTAAATTATGAACAACTTCGAGACGCACTAAAAAACAGTAAAAGGCATTAGCTCTGGTTCGCGAGCTTCCTTGATTGGATTTAGCTCCATAACAACAACATCGTTTTTCATTCTTTCGCTTGAGTCAAGGAGTCTAGCAAATCCTTGAGTAACCTACCTCTCCTACATATCCATACTCTTCATTCTCTTTTGTCAAGACAACTTGGAGTTGGAGACGGTCCTCCGTGTTCAACTACTTAAAAAGCTCCTCGACAGCTTTTATTAATCCAAAACTTGCCCCATTTATAGTTGGCTTCTTAATCATCTTAACCATATATTCAAATTTCATCGAAATGGCCCATATCAGTTAGGCATCGGCGTGGCCATGACCGGTCTGCACAAACGGATCCAGTTGTTCAAACTAACTCTTCATTTAGGCTTGGATCGGTTTGGCTTTCCCTCAGTTCATGACCCATCCACATCAAAATGGATCCAAATGGTCAACTTCTTCTTTGAAGTTTGTTTGGATTGGTTTGCTTGAAGCTCCCTGACCGATCTACACCAAAACAAGCTACTAAACAAATATCTTAAATGATTAATTTTTATATAATAGATTTTTTCGGTATAAATTTTCTCTCACTCTATGGATTATTATTATTTATTTTTATTTTTTCGCATAAACCAAGCTAATTCTTACTTTCAAGTAGAGAGACTGTTTTAACTTTTACACTCTTTGGACTATTATGAAATTCAGTTTGGTTTTATATTGATGAATATTGGTTCGGTTTGGTCCGTTTCTCGTCATTGTAGGCCTCTATTATTAGCCTTTCAGTCAAAGGTCGTCAAAGAAGACCAGATACAGCTACTTCACTTGGGTCGGAGCCGTCTGCCTTTGTCTTCAACTCCACTCCATCATCTCCATGTCCTTTCCACTTCAAGGTTTCTTGAATTTTTTTCCCCTTTTTAGCAACTTTTCCACAGCGATATATTGTATTCTCAAATCGCTCGCAACTTCAGTCAAGAGTTTCAATTTACTCTGAGTTGACCAACGACCCTTTTCGATTTCCAATTTAAGATTTCCTTTTTTTCTTTTCTTGAATGTGTCGGCAGGATAAGTTTCTGAAGCTCGCTAGGAACTTGACTGTTTTCTGGGTTTGAATCTGTGTGAATTCCTCTCATGGAGATTAGATCTGAGCTCCGAAAGTTTTCTCGAAGTGGAAAGCGGAAATGGGCAATTCTGGTTGGGATTCTGGCTCTTACTCATATCTTCTTGTTACTTTCATATGGAAGATATATGTTGCCTGATGGCAGAAGACTTAAACTGCCCAGTGAGAACAATGCGTTGTTGACTCCATCACAAAACGCTCTTCTTAGGAACACACTTGCAGTTAACGTATCTGAGGTTCCTGCAGGCTTGGCGAAAAATGGGTATGTCACAGGTTCTGGTCTAAGGAATGAGTCAGAGGATGATGAAGCGTTTGTTGACAGTGTTGATTTTGAGAGCTTTGAAGATGCAAAGGATAGTGTCATCATCAAAGAGGTGGCTGAATCTGGTGACAGTCTGTTTCCTTCAGAGAAAATGGTAATGCAGAATGAGGAACTTTTAACCAGTAATAATGGACATCAGGTGCAAAATGTGTCATTGCAAAGTCAGAAGAATGTGAAGAGCTCTAAGTTAAGTGCAGGCTCCTCCATAGCTATTCCTGTTTTAGGAAATAGTTCCTCGCTTGTTACTAAGCAAGTGAGTAAGAAAAAGAAGATGCGGTGTGATCTTCCACCAAAAACCGTGACTACAATAAATGAGATGAATCGGATTTTAGCAAGGCACCGTAGATCGTCACGCGCAATGGTACGTGTTGCTGCTGTCCTTTTAGTTTCTTTCTTTTTACCTGTGGTACTTTAGTTAGTTATGATGCAATTGAGAAAATACTGCTTCCAATGTAGCGACCGCGTTGGTCTTCGAGGAGAGATGAGGAGATATTGGCTGCAAGGAAGGAGATAGAGAATGCTCCTGTTGCAACTATTGACCGGGAACTCTATCCTCCAATATTTCGTAATGTTTCCATGTTTAAGAGGTAAAATTGCTGAATTCTAAACTAGGTTTGCTGTTTAAGAAAAAAGATTAATGGTATATACACGAATTCATGAATTCTCTCGACTTTCCTCTCGTAGTATCTTTAGACCTATGTCGATGAAAGTTTAGTACGTTCTGTATCATATGGTCATAAGTTGAGATAAATCTCTGTATAACGATATACATATGATATAAAAAATTATGAATTCGCTTGACATTCCTGTGGTAGTGTCGTTAGTCCTAAGTTGATGAAAGTTTAGTACTACTCCTATTGTAAAATCTATATCATTTGTATATCGTTAGGAAGTTAGTATTGTGAAGAGAGGGAAAAGGGAAAGAAGGTCTGAGTTCATGTATGTTTAGTTCACAAATTTGATATGTTTGATAGTGTTTTCGTATAAAAGGTACTCTTGACATACCCGATTCAGTTATATGCCTCAGGAGTTACGAACTTATGGAACGCATACTCAAGGTTTATGTATATAAGGAAGGAAGCCGCCCCATTTTCCACACTCCGATACTCAAGGGATTGTATGCATCAGAGGGATGGTTCATGAAGTTGATGGAAGGAAACAAGCATTACACTGTAAAGGACCCAAGAAGGGCTCACTTGTACTATATGCCATTTAGTGCACGGATGCTAGAATACACGCTTTATGTCCGTAATTCTCACAACCGAACTAACCTACGCCAGTTTCTTAAGGAATACACTGAGCACATCGGTTCCAAGTACCCCTTCTTCAATAGAACCGGTGGAGCCGATCATTTTCTTGTCGCCTGTCATGATTGGGTATGCATCTCCTTCAGTTCTTTAGATTGAACTAACCATTTCGCCAATGGGTAACAATATTCACCATGTTAAATTTGTTGTCACTAAACAGGCACCATATGAGACAAGGCACCACATGGAGCATTGCATTAAAGCTCTATGCAATGCAGACATAACCGCAGGCTTCAAGATTGGAAGAGACATCTCACTCCCTGAAACATATGTCCGAGCTGCTAAAAACCCACTTCGTGATTTGGGTGGAAAACCGCCGTCTCAGAGGCGGACCTTGGCTTTCTATGCTGGAAGTATGCACGGTTACCTACGTCCGATCCTGCTACAGCACTGGAAAGACAAAGACCCGGAAATGAAAATCTTCGGGCGAATGCCCCTTGGCGTGGCGAGCAAGGTGAATTACATCGAGCAGATGAAAAGCAGCAAGTACTGCATTTGTCCTAAAGGGTACGAGGTCAACAGCCCGAGGGTGGTTGAATCGATTTTCTACGAGTGCGTCCCTGTGATTATATCTGACAACTTTGTGCCGCCTTTCTTTGAGGTTCTTGATTGGAGCATGTTCTCGGTCATTGTTGCGGAGAAAGACATCCCGAGGTTGAAAGATATTTTGTCGTCGATACCGGAAGAGAAATACGTAAAGATGCAAATGGCGGTGAGAAAGGCGCAAAGGCACTTTCTTTGGCATGCTAAACCGGAGAGATACGATTTATTCCATATGGTTTTGCATTCTATTTGGTATAACAGAGTGTTCCAAGCAAAGCGTAGATGATATACTTATGGTGAAGAGTTATATCCAATGTGCTTGTGCTTGTATTGTCTGTTGTGCGAGTAGGAATAGCTACAATGTTGACTCTTACCTTTGTAAATATTGGTTGACTTTTCAGTTGAATAAAATCTTGATGAGTTTCCATTGGTTGGCTGTTTGGCTTAACCGAATCTTGAAATTGCAAGATCGTGGGCCCTATCCAGCGCCTGTCCATGGGCTTTCGGCCCATCATAATACCCTACCGGCAACAAATATACTACTGTACCTGAAACGTTGACGTTTTGAGCTTAAGAGAAATTGGCTTAGGCCAGTTCCCCCACGAAGGTCGTCGTCGTCGTCGTCGTCCGGAGCTTGAACCAAAAAGCCATGAACAGTGAGAAGGAAGAGCAACCATTGGTGGAGATCGATGATTTGGGTAATGTTCTCGATCTCACTAGCTGTCAGCTCCACAGCCTCGATTCGGTCGAGTTTCCGCTGACCCTGATTGAGCTGGACCTTACGGCGAACCGTTTGTCGGGATTGGACTCGAGGATCGCTCAGCTCTCCACCCTCAAGAAGCTTTCTCTTCGCCAGAACCTAATTGATGATTCCGCCGTCGAGCCTTTGTCTCGCTGGGACGCCTTGTCCGATCTCGAGGTGATCTCTCCACTCTCTGATTCTTTTTGAAATCTTATTGAGTGCTTTGTATATAGTGAAAATACGTCAATATGCTCTCTGCCTGATTTGTTTCTCAGCATCTGAATTTATTGTTGGCTGGGTTGGCTTATTTCCTTTTGCAATTCTTGTTGTAACATTCTTCATCTTGATTTTTCACTAGAATTGAATTGGCATTTATAGTCTGAGATGCCCTAGAATTGATCATCATGATAGACATTCCACTACTTCTTTTATGCAGGAGCTAATTCTCAGAGATAACAAGTTAGCCAAAGTACCAGATATCAGCATATTCTCAAAGCTTTTGGTTTTCGACATATCTTTCAATGAAATCACTTCGTTGCAAGGATTATCAAAGGCCTCTAGCACACTGAAGGAACTCTATGTGTCTAAAAATGAAGTTAACAAGATTGCGGAGATCGAACACTTAGACGATTTGCAGATTCTTGAACTGGGGTCTAATAGATTGCGGGTTTGTCCCACCCCTCTGATATTTTCTAATCGCTTTACAGTGCTTCAGAAATGAATGTTAAAGCATTGAGGTTTCAGGTAATGGAAAATATGGAAAACTTCACAAAATTACAAGAACTGTGGCTTGGAAGAAACCGTATCAAAGTTGTCAACCTGTGTGGGCTCAAATGTGTAAAAAAGATTAGTTTGCAGAGTAATCGTCTGACCTCTATGAAAGGATTTGAGGTATGTATTATTTACCTTTCTGCAGATATCCTCATTATTCCTCATTGTATTCTTCTGATGCATGAAAAAATATGTACCCAGGACTGTGTTGCTCTTGAAGAGTTATACTTGAGCCATAATGGTATCTCAAAAATGGAAGGCTTGAGTGCATTGGTTAACCTGCGGGTACTGGACGTGTCGAACAACAAGCTCACATCAGTTGATGACATTCAGAACCTCACAAAGTATTTCACCTTTCCGTTGCTTCAAACTGATATTTGTCTTTTGGTTTTCTCCATCCTGACTTTACCTTAACCTATAGGTTGGAAGATTTATGGCTTAATGACAACCAGATAGAATCACTTGAAGCAATCACAGAAGCTGTTGCAGGCTCTAAAGAGAAGCTTACCACGATCTATCTTGAAAATAACCCTTGTGTAAGTTTAACCATAAATCGAGGTCTTTCAGTCACTTTTCATGAATTTCTTGTCACGCATTATTGTAGGATTTCCTATCTTGGATTTGCTTTTCGATATGGCATGTCAGTTTAGTGATACACATATGATCCCGCTGCTGGTCTTGCTCAATGCATCGTAATCTAAATAAATCATTTAATGCATTAAGGAACTGAAGTTGAGTATCACAACGTGGTTGTAGTTTCTGCATCTGTCAATTCATTTATTTGGGTGAGACCTAATGTCTTCTGTGAATTAATTTCTCTGGCTCGGAAGATGGGACATGGTATCATATCACTTTGAATCCATTAAGAGATATCTAGTTCAAGTATATCATTTTTTTTTTGTCTATCTCTTCTCAGGCCAAGTCGTCCGATTATGTTGCTGTGGTCAGACAAATCTTCCCAAATGTGGAGCAAATAGATTCTAACTTATTTGCTTAAAGATGGATATTCCTCGTGTGTTCGTTTTATGAGAGCCTGCTTACTCATGGTTCAGACTTCAGAGGCATCGAATCCAAGAAATTAGGTAAAAGTAAAACACAGATATCTCGAAATATACATGTGTCTGCTGTTTTTCATAAAGAAGTGCAAACGAGCAAATCAAATCGTTCTCTTCATCGAGATTTTCTCAAAACGTTTTGAAATACTCGTTTCCCTTGCAAGCAAAATCAAAACTTGTTTTTGGTCTGTAAGCAGTATGTGGACTTTGTCTGTAAAAGGGAATCCCGAGTCTGAGGTTGTCTTTTTTTCGGCCAACAGTAACTTGAATACTTTGACTTTGCCCCTGTCATTCTTATCTTTTTAGTTTCATGAGATTGTTCAGTATTGAGAAGTTGCTATGTTGCAGATTTTACTACTTTTTGGTTACTATATAAGTTTTATGCTTCTGATTTATTTTTGCCTACAAAAGCACTCTTTTATTAACTAAGCAACAAATTTGCTGTATCAGTTACAAAAGGGAAAAAAACAGTATTTCTAATATGTATTTATCGTGCAAAAAAGTCTGTTCTTCCATTACTAGTGTGAAGCTAATGAACCAGAACAAAATCTGGCAAAGAAAAGTCTATCATAAATAAAGTTCATTTGATACCATTTCGTATTTTGTAAAAAACGCTATTTTCCATTGAAAAGTCGTGATTCCTATCTTTTCATATATGTACCAAAATATTCTTAAAAAGATCGGATAGAGCTCCAACATTCTCATTCATTAATCTATATCCCTCTTTTTACAATAATATTGGTTTCCCTTTTGTACCATTCCTACTCCTTAGTTATTTAATCCCCGATATATTAATTGTGAAGGATTATTAAAAAATAACTTTAGTTTGAAATGTGATTTACAATTGTGTTATGCTGACGTGTCATCACCATAGAGCTTTTCAAAATATTTATGAAAAAGATTTAACTTATTATAATTATTACATTCATGCCATTCACATTAAACTTATGCATAATCATATAATTTTCACTATGAGATATGAGATTTTATATACATTGTTAAATCAATATTAGTTTCCAAGTTATTTCATTTTTAAAATAATTTTTTTTTATCTTCGAGTTTTTTTATATTCGAATTATATTGTTTCGCTTCATAGGGTTATAAATTTCATTTTCCAAATTTCTTTTTTTATTGTGACAAATATTTTTCTTACAAGTTTCATGTTTACTTGTTCAGTTTAATATTTCTTTTGCAAAATCTCTTAGTTATATTTCATATCATACAAACTTTTGCATATTCAAATTCAAATTATAATATAAAATCTAGCCTTACTATTATTGTTATTATTATTGAGATATAAAGCGGATACTATAGTTCACACACACGTACTAATGATTATTGAGATATAAATCGTATAATATAGTTTGATGATAATGTTCACATCAAACTATATTTTAATTTGATATAGTTTGATGCTAATATAGTTTGATGCTAATGGTCTCATCAAACACGCATACTATAAGATATTCACGTGACGAATTTGAAATTCGAATTCAAAATGGATTAAATTGTTTTGAGATTACCATTTATTTTGCATATCAAATTCAAATCATATTAAATTTCGTATTCAAATCTAATCATATAAAAATTCATATTCAAATTTAAATCAAATTAAATTGCATATTTAAATCTAATCATAATAAATTTTGATTTACAAATCAAATTACAATAAAAGCGAGATTTTCATGGAAAGAGAGATTTTTGTGGCAAGAGTGATTTTTGCTATTAGTAATTTTCGTGGAAATATATATTTTTGCTATTGATAATTAAAAACTAAATACAAAATTACTTTATATGATTGAAGATACATTTGATTTTTAATTTTCATTCATATCTTCTTAATAAGTGGAAACCCCTTAATTTGAACACTATATAACATTATTAACACAAACCCTATCAAAGTTAACAAGTTATATTATATTATTGTGGCTCAAATGATTTACAAAAGACATGTATATTAGATTCAAAATGTTAAATTCTTATGTTCCATATATATTATTATTTTAAACTCAAATATTAAATTTTTTTCATAGATATCTCAATCCGCGTAAAGCGCGGATTACCACCTAATTTATTATTAAAAAAAATAAAAAATCTTGACCACGCGACCCTCTTCGTCGTCGATCCGAGACGAGAACTCTCCCACCACTGAAGCCCAAACTTCAAGTTTCATCTGATTTCTTATGCTATTCTTGTGTGTTTAGATTAAATTTAACGATTTTGTTATTCGATTATGCTGTATGAGGCCATTCAATCTTTTGTAGGACTATTCACACCGCACCAAAGAGAATAAAGACTTCTTTATTACTTTATAGTGTTTTTAGGGCTGAGTGCCTATCAGTTTCCTCCGTCTACATATACAACTATACCAGATAAATTATCAATGGTCTAAAACAGTATCTAACTGGTACGCCAACCACATGAAAGTTTATCTCAATAATATATTTTCTCATGTAGCCAAAAATCACTTCCAACAAATGGGTTATTTGAAATGAATTTTAATCGATATAACTCGATATATTTGAAATGAATTTTGAATAGATATTTCTAACAATATTACGAAAACGGTTACCACAAAAAAAAAACAATATTATGAAATGCAGAATCTAAAATATAACACAAATGACCAATCCTTTCAAAAAAAATTCGTGGACGGGAATGTATATTATAATTTTATACCGTTTAATTCGTGGCCTGAATTATATTTTTCATTTCATCCTACTATTTTTGAACTTTATTTTCTTATTAAATAAATTCGCTTGTGTGCAAACTTCTACTTGGTAGGGCAAAAACGACATGTAGTTCTTATTGGCTAAAACTGAACAGCAAGCAGTTTCTTCTTTTAACATTTTCTTAGTTCACCACAATGCACTAAAGAGAACCTTGTTTTAACCCAATCAAACCCTAGGACCATAACGAGAAAAAGGGCGAGCAACCTCCATCTTCTCTAGTCCGGAAGAATACTACTCTTGCTCAATGACCGACGACCGACGACCGACGACGGAAATCTGAGAGGAGAGGCGTTGACGAAACTACAGTCGTTGAAGAATGAATGATTTTATGTATATAAAGCCGAGTTAAACAATGCTTTAGATATTTAAGAATTTATAAACGTTCGTTATTATTGGGTCGTACATTATCATTTGGGAAATATGGTTCACCTATTGGATAACGTAAGGCGTGGGTTTCGTGACTAGATCATAAATCAACCATGTATGGTGTCTGCCCTCTCAATCTGGAGGTAGTGCATGTGGAGAATCCCATGGTGAGTTACGCGGAGATTGTAGCAGTCGGTAATACAGTGATGGATCTTCTGACAAACAACATTAATCAGATAATTGGAGTCCTCCCTACCTTGGGACATGAAGAGGTCCAGGAGATCTTGGATTTAGTCTCCCACGGCACTAATGTCGCTCTTGAGCTCTACACTACAAGAAAACAGCCGATTCCCGACGGCCATATCGGTCGGGAAACCGTCGGGAAACGGTTTTCCGGACCGATTCCCGACCAATTTGTCCTGTCGGAACTAGAGCGTCGGGAATCAAAATCCGTCGGAAATTAGTCGGAAATTTCCGACCGATTTCCGACCACCATATTTCCCGACCGGATTCCGACGAATATTAATAGTCGGGGAGTTCCCGACGATTTCCCGACGGGCCGAATTCCCGTCTAATTCCCGACAATATTCCGACTTAATCCCGAGGACAAATTTCCGACCTACTCCGGACTGGATAATTTCCGACCAATTCCGGACCGGATAATTTCCGACCAATTCCGGACCGGATAATTTCCGACTAAATACGGACCGGATATTTCCGACGGGTTATTAAAAAACAGTATTTTTAAAATTCTTTAAATTAATGATTTTTTTAAAAATTAAATTAAATTAAATTAAATTAATAATTCGAAAAAGAAAATTAAAATTAAAATATAATAATTGTTTTGAAATAAAATAAATTTGTTTTGAAATTACAAAAAACATTAAAATTAAATTCCCGATCCTGATCATGTTCCCGTTTCCCTTCTTCCCCTTCCCGTGCCCGGGAAATCCGAGAACTTCGCTTTCATCCAGTCCGACATGGTAGCGATTTCCGACCTTGCCTCGGTAAGCTGTAGTTCGGTGTCCGCATTCGCCACCTCCAAAGCTGTTACTTTTGACTTCAGCTCTTCATTCTGCTGGACGAGATCTTCAGAGAAATAAGGAGAACCCGAAGCCCCGGCTTCCATAACCGGGACCTTACCCAAACCACCGCGACGCCGCCCTTTTTTATCAAGAGGAAATTCATGTAGAAATTAAAAATAAATTAGAACATTTTATAATGTAAAACTAAATGAAAAAAAAAAAAACTTACGTTGATAACGAGATTGTTGACCGTTTCCCGCGTCAACTCGAAGGAAGAGGAGGAGTTGGCTTGTGACTGCTGGGTCAGCTCGTCCTTCTTCTTCGTCACGTTCTCGTAGATCTCCCTCATGAGGGGATCTTGAATAACCCCGACTGTCTTGTTCGTGTGGCACGTCTTCATCAAGTCCAACTGATTCGGACGCACACCTCCGGCCTCATTTGTCTAAAAAAACAAATAAATTTAAATATTAATAAATTATTTAACAATTAAATATAGAGAACAATGTAAAAAATAAAAAATTACCATTTGTATTTCTCGGGTCCGGAAGCTGGTCGAACCGGAGTTGTAGACGTACTGTCCCTTACCGGAGCGATCACTCTTTCGGTTTCCCGAATTAGTCTTCGAAGTTTTCTCTGTCGCGGGGTTTTGCCAATATGGTTTGTAGTCTTCCCAAACCGAAGCGTTCAAGCCTTTCGGTTTGTCTTGGCCCTTCCTCTACTTTTTCTTCCACTCGTTCATGTTTCTCTTGAACTGCGTACGCGCCTCCTCCATAAACTCTTTTTCAACTGTGGTCGTGTCGGAGTGATGCCATGTAAACTCTTGCTAAGAACATAAAAATAAAAACTTATCAAAATATTAAAAAAACATATAAATATATAGTTTTTTTTTAGTAATTTACAACTTACCGCAAATTGTCTAAACCAAATTTGCTTCTCCTCGTACGGGATATCTGAAAAATTTATTGTACGGTTTGTCGAGCATCGAATGCAACATCCTTAAAACGGACTTGCTAATCCCGTTGTTTGATATACCAAACCTACAAAAAAATAAAAACTATAAACAATTTTACATTAAAAAAAAATAGAACACTAATTTTACCATGTCGATTTTCCAATTAGACGTTGATCGAGCCGGATGTGCAAGTCCCTCCCCGGTTGTTGGACTAACTCCTCGATGGACATGATTAGAGGAGCTTGACTGTGCGACTCCGGGACATTCACACTTTGTCTTGGACTAGGGGTCTCCGATGGCGGATCGTTATGTTGATGTGGTTGAATGCCTCGAGACGAACCACCGCGGCGAATGTTATCGAAATTCTCGTACGACCTACAAAAAAAAACAAAAATTTTGTTAGTTGTTAGAATTATTAAAAATGTAGAAAATACTAAAAATATTTCCAAAAAAACAGAAAAAAAATAATGCAAATTTAGAATTTGTTTTATTTCCCAAAAAGTTTTATATAACATAATTTTTTTAAAAATCACTTGTAAAATGCAAAAAAATTACTAATATTCTAAAAAAAATTCTAAAACACTTATAACATTTAAAATCACATGTAAAATAAAAAAAAAATCATTTAAAACCACTTGTAAAATTTTTTTAAATCACTTGTAAAATGTTCTAAAATTCTAAAAAAAATTAAAATCACTTGTGAAATAATAAAACTATTTCACAATTAACACAAAATTATTTTCCTATTTTTTTCAATATTATTTCTAAAATATTTAAACACAAAATCCACATTATTAACCTAACAACAATCTAACCTAAATTCTAACCTTTCATATTTAATCAAATCTAACAAACCTAACAAATATAACAAATTATTAACCTAAAATCTAACAAATCTAACAAATTAAAAAAATCTAACAAAATCAATTAGGGAAAAAATAAAATAAAAATTCTTACATGGCTAGATGGGCGACGGCGGCGGCGTGGAGGCAAATCTGGCGAGGGTCTTCGACGGCGGTGGCGGCGACCTAAAGAAGAAGAGAGAGAAGTTAGCAAGGAGGGGAGAAGAGGAAGAGAAGAGGAAGAAGAAAAGAGAGAGGAGAAGATACCTTGGACGGCGGCGGCGAGGGGAGGGCAGCAACGGACGGCGGCGGCGACGAGAGAGAAGGAGAGAAGAGATCCAAAGAAGGAGAGAAGATGAAAGGAAATGAGGAAGAAGAAGAGCAGTTTTCGATTTATTGAACCCGATTTCCGACCGACCCATACGGTCGGGATCCGGCCGGAAATTTTTAATAAACCGCGTACAATGAATTTCGATAAATTTCGTTTGGCGGTTTATTTCCCGGTTTTTTTTAGAATGGTCTGCAATTGGTCGGAATTCCCGACCAATTTCCGACCATTCTAAAAAATTGCATGTAGAATAATTTAATATTCGTCGGAAATGGGTCGTTAATTTCCGACCAATTTCCGACTATTTAGGGTTTATGGTATGAAATCCTAAATTTGAATACCGTATAGGTTTTAAAAAACATCTAAACATCTTATGTCTGAAAACAATATGGCAAGGTAAACATAAATAGAGTATATGACGATTTTTATGAATAAATAAGAGAACGAGTTTAACCTCTCTTAACGAAACATAGAACTTATACTTACACTTTTCGTTTTCTTGTAAAGTTTGGATTAAATGCTCAAAAATATTGATTCTTAAGATAGTTGGACATTGAATTCTTTGAAAAGATCATATCTAACCATAGCAAACATAAGTGTAATCAAATTTTTGCGGTTTGAGGTTTCGAAACCCCGTATGGTCGGAAATTGGTTTGGAATTTTCGACCAAAATCCGACGGTCTTAGTTTTAGCCGAGGAAAATTGAACTGGTTTCAGTTCTAGCCAGGGGATTCAATTTTCCTCGGCTAAAACTAAAACCGTCAGAATTTGGTCGGATATTCCGACTAATTTCCGACGGGTTTAGTTTTAGCCGAGGAAAACTCCCATGGTATCAGTTTTAGCCAGGGGATTCAATTTTCCTCGGCTAAAACTAAAACCATCGGAAATGGGTCAGAAGTTCCGACCAAAATCCGACGGTTTTAGTTTTAGCCGAGGAAAATTGAACTGGTTTCAGTTCTAGCCAGGGGATTCAATTTTCCTCGGCTAAAACTAAAACCGTCAGAATTTGGTCGGAAATTCGGACTAATTTCCGATGGGTTTAGTTTTAGCCGAGGAAAACTCCACTGGTTTCAGTTCTAGCCAGGGGATTCAATTTTCCTCGGCTAAAATTTATTCGGAGTCCGAATAATTAATGCATATGGAAAATTTTCCAAAGTTTTTAACAAATTTATTCTGATTCCCAATAATTAATGCATATGGAAAATTTCCTAAAAATATTTAACAAATTTATTCTGATTCCGAATAATTATCTGAAGTAGCTGAATCGGAATCCTCATTAAAATGCATATGGAAAAGTTTCTAAAATGTTTTACTTAAAAATAAATGCATATAAAAAATTTGTTACAAAATTATTCTGATGAGTCCGATGAATAATCTGAAGTAGCTGAATCGGAATCGTCATCAAATTCTCCTCTCTTCTTCATAATCCTCAACTACTTCGTAGTCCCCGCCCATACCGGTGAAGTCAACCACAAGGTTAACCTCAAGAGAATGCTCGATTTCACCTAAGTTACCAATTGGAGTTTCCTGTACAGGGTCCTGCTCGGAAACACCAGATATCATTCCTCTTGGTTGTATCGACGTTACTGCAATCCACGGGTCTTGCTTGTTCCTAACCCGGGGGTATCGAATGTAGGAAACCTAGTCCGCTTGTGAAGCAAGAATAAATGGATCGTATTTCTGATGTCGCTTTCTAGAGTGAACAGATGTTACACCGAATTCGTCCTGACGTAGACCTTCCACTGGATCATACCAATCGCAATAGAACATAATGCACCTCAAACCAACCATTCCTGGATATTTGACTTCTAATATTTCGAGGAGTATACTGTAGTAGACAAATTCTCCGGATGTAGACGATATACCGTAATTGCATGTTGTCCTTGAGCTCCCTTCACGATAAGCCTTAAAAGCATACCCTCGAGTGCAATA
Organism: Eutrema heterophyllum; assembly: GCA_002933915.1. Lineage (NCBI taxonomy): Eukaryota > Viridiplantae > Streptophyta > Magnoliopsida > Brassicales > Brassicaceae > Eutrema > Eutrema heterophyllum. The sequence goes on along the minus strand of PKMM01022803.1, from coordinate 1,306,756 downwards.
CATCGGATAAACACTTGGAACAAAAGTAGGGCCATGCACTATCTCAACTAACCACGTGGGAAATGCTACCCCGATAGTAGTCATCTGATCAACCTGTACAAAGTGTGGACAATCGTAAACAATATGTGCTAATGTAAGCATGTGAAATTTAGTTAAATTGAGGGAAATCGAGCACTTACGTAATATTGCAACCAACCCGAGAATTCATTCTGTTTACGGACCGCAAGCTCATCCTCTGTGCAATCTGGAAACCAATTACGAATTTGGTCCATGTATATCCTGTGAATAAAACGAATAGATTATGCAAAAATACTATCAAAGATTTTTGGTAATTACTAAACATCAAAATCAGGTACGTACCTCTCGTATTCCAAAACGTCGTCGCAGTTTGTCAGAATATATGTATGCAAATGTCTTTGTTCCTCCTCTGTTAGTCGCCGAGGCCTCCCTTTTCCACTAAGCCTTCCAATTTGTGCAAATAGATTTGGGACATATACCGGATACAGCGGTTTTTCTCCTCCATCATCATGCCGTGCAGGTCGTCTACTTTTAGTCTTCACCGAAGATGGAAAGTAGTAGCTCGCAAAGTTGGATGCTTCTTCATTAATGCTCTGTGCAACAATAGAACCTTCGACTCTTGCAAGATTTTTCACCTTCTTCTTTAGGTGGAACATATACCGCTCAAAAGGATACATCCATCGATATTGAACTGGCCCACCAAGTGCTGCTTCCCTAGGGAGATGAATAGAAAGATGTTCCATAACATCAAAAAATGCGGGTGGAAATATTTTCTCGAGGTTGCATAGGAGAACCGGTATCTTCTCCTCCAGGTTTCGGATACCGTCTGCTGTAAGTGATCTCGTACATAGATCCCGGAAGAAAGCACCGATCCCTGCATTAATAATAAAAAAATTTTAGCAAAATTTAGATAATATATATATATATATCGAACTATATATAATTTTGTAAATGTACCTGCAATAGCTCCATGGACGTTTCTAGGAAGAAGACCGGCAAAGGCAAATGGAAGGAGGCGTTGCATGACAACGTGACAATCATGACTCTTCATCCCTGAAAACTTCCCTTCTCCAATATTAACGCAATTACGAAGGTTAGATGCGTATCCGTCTGGGAATTGAACACTATGCGTAATCCAGTCGAAGAACTCCTCCTTTGAAGGCTCATCCAAACGGAAAGCGGGGGGGGGGGGGCAGTGATTTTCCGTTCGACATTACATGGAAGTCCTTCCGCGAACAAATATCTGGCAAGTCCAATATGGCTTTCAAATTATCTTTCGTCTTCCCTTACACATTTAGAATAGTAGTCATGATGTTGTCAAAAAAGTTTTTTTCAGTGCATGAAATCTAGATTATGGCGCAGCAGATGGTTGTTTCAATATGGCAAATCCCAAAAAATACTCCTCTTGTTCCAATTGTGGTACTCGCCACAACCGTCTACGGGAAAATGACCATTACCCCCACATAAAACCGTCTTCTCAGCACCAAAATCTTTCAACTGAGTGATGATGTTATTCCCATCCGGCTCAGGAGGTGGACCATCAAATACTTTTTTACCCTTTTTAAACAATGTCGTGCTCCGACGATATGGATGATCATGCGGTAGAAATCGTCGATGACAGTCGAACCAAGAAGTCTTTCGACCGTGCTTTAACTGGAACGCATCAGTGTTATCTTGACAATAAAGGCATGCCAACCTTCCATGAGTCGACCATCCATATAGCATACCATATGCTGGAAAATCACTTATGGTCCACATAAGTACCGCACGCATCGTGAAATTCTGTTGGAGAGAAACATCGAACGCTTGAACACCATCTTTACATAACATTTTCAACTCATAAATTAATGGCTGCAAGAAAATATCAAGGGATCTCTTAGGATGCTCCGGTCCGGGGACGAGAATCGTGAGGAACAAAAACTCTTGTTTCATGCACAAACTAGGCGGCAAATTGTAAGGTGTGACGATTACTGGCCACAATGAATATTGCCTCCCATGTTTCCCAAAAGGGTTGAATCCATATGTTGATAACCCAAGGTATACGTTCCTTGACTCATACGCAAAACTAGGATAGACCTCTTGAAAATATTTCCACGCTTCTGCATCTGAGATGAGCAATCTCTCCATCTGAGTTATGCTCTGCATGCCATCTCATAGGTCCTGCTGTGCGCTCGGATTGATATAACCTCTTCAACCTCTCTGTTAGCGGCAAATACCACATCCGTTTATGTGGAACTGGTACTCTGCCACCCGTTTCCTGATACCGGGGTTTCTCACAAAAATGACACTTGAGATGGTTTTCGTCATTTCTCCAGTAAATCATACAATTATCGATGCACACATCTATCATCTGATACATCAATCCAAGACCAGCTACAAGTTTCTGAACCTCGTAGTATGAAGCCGGTGATATATTATATTCAGGTAAAATGCCTTTCACAAAATCAGCTATCGCATCCACACAATCCTCCGCCAAGTTGAAATCGGTATTTATAGTCATCAACCTGCTTGCAGTTGATAAAGGCGATATTCCCTCTCTACATCCTCCGTATAGTGGAAGCTTAGCTTCATCTAAAATATCAAAAAACTTCCGAGGTTCCAAATTAGGTTCTTCTATTCCAATACCATCCTGAACATACGATGATACGTTTTCACGAAACGCATCATTCACCATCTGAACGTTTGCATCTACTTCCGGTGTTGGTTCCTCTATCCTACCCAAATAATTAAAACTATTACAATAATGTTGCACCATTGAATCAGTTTCTCCGTGCGTATACCAAACCTTGTAACCCGGCATAAACCCATTCCTATAAAGGTGATTCCATACTTCCTTAATAGAGACTAATCTATGATTCCGACATTTAGTACATGGACAATACAATTTACCGTATTCCGACGTCATGTTATTGTTTGTCGCAAATGTCATGAATTCCTCAACACCTTGTGCATACTCATCCGTCAGTTGATTCGTCGCTGGATCTTGCCGTGGTCTATCCATCCACGATCGAAAATAATCATAAGGGTTTGGATTTGAAGAAGACATTTTCTAAGTTTTTTTTTTGTGTAAGTTGTGAATGAGGGTGAAGAGATATTTATAATGTATTTTTTTGCGTATTTCCGACCGATTTCCGACCAATTTTATAATCGCAAACGGCTATAAAACGGCAAATGCAACGGGCATATTAACAGATCTATTTCGTCGGAATTTGGTCTGGAATTCCGACCAATAAAAGGCTAATGCAACGGTCAGATTAACGGATCTATTTCCAGACCAAATTCCGAAAAACTTACATCGGTCTCTAACTCGTCGGCAATTGATCGGAATTCCAGACCAATTTCCGACCAATAAAATTTCGTCGGGAATTTCCGACCAATTTGGGACGGATCGTTTTTCCTCGGTAATTCGTCGGAAATTGGTCGGAACATTCCGACGAAATTTTATTGGTCGGAATTCCCGTCAGAAATCGGGCTGTTTTCTTATAGTGCTACGACAATGGACGTTACAATGAAAGATCAAACACATAAAGTTTAAGAGAGCAACTCGTTATTTCGAATTTACAAATTTTGTAGTTTTCTTAACATATTTAATAATATGTGTAAAGAGTCTTATCAATAAAACATTTCGAATTTACAAAAAACATTGGTTTAGTTTATTTAATGAGACTTTTAAAAACAATTAGGTTAGTGTTCGTGTTGTGCACGAGATTTATTGTAACCGTATAGTTAGTTTATTAAGTTTTTTTTTAATTACATTTAGATGTTTATATGTTTGAAAGATTATTGATGGGTTATGTTTTTTTTAGAAATGATTGAATAAAGTGAAAATTTTGTATGTAGTTTTGTTTGGAGAAGTAGGAGACCAAAACCGGAGGAGTTAACAAGTTTACTTTTTATTTTATACTTACCAAAAAAAAGAAAGTTTACTTTTATTTTCTCTCCCAACATTCCCAAAAATTATAGTCCACTAGGTGAGAATCCGCGCTAATGCGCGGTTATTTTAATTTTAAACTATTTTGTAGTTATATGTTTTTTTAATTGTGTATTTTTATTTGTTTATTTTGTTTCATAACATATTTTTTTTTCTTTGACTTTGTTCAGCTGTTGGAAACTTTACTTTATAATATTCAATTAAGTCGGGCTGCTAGATCTAATGGTGTATTTTCAACTATGTAATATCTTTGTCTCGCAGTAAATCTAATGATCTCAAGTCCCAACTAAACGAAATATCAGATTGATTATTATTAAAAAGTAGTTGAAAGTGTGTTTCCATTGCTGTTTCTGCTCATGTTGAAAGTTTGTATTTCATCTTACTCCTTATGAATAGTCTTCAATTTCTTTAGTTGTGACTATTTAGTCCATTGAACCCATGTTTTTTTTTTTGAAATCGTATATATTTGATGACTTACCTTTGATTTTTTCCTTTGTTTTTTCTTAAATGTTTTGGTCAACGATGATTATCTCTCCAATTTTCAAGAGCATGAGACTAACCAATGAATAAATCCTTCGCAAAATTGTCAACTAAAACAATTTTTATATAGTAGATATTTCTCTCTTTAAATATTATATATTAGATATTTTTAAATATAATCATTTTATAAATCCTAAATTCTAAACCCCAAACACAAACCCTAAACCCTATACCTCTAACCCTTAATCAAAAACTCTAAATCGTAAATTGTAAACTCTTACACATAAACATCAAATAATATACAAAAAATCCAACACTTACAAATAATATACAAATAACCGTTTAAAAAGATACTGACTTCTCATTGGTTACTACCTTAACACGAGGATCACAATTTATTTTATCCTCCACCGTTGATAAGATTAAATCTAACGGATACAAAACTTTTTTTTTTCTCTTAAACAATTTGCTTATCTTTTCTCCTTCCTCCTCTTCTCCCTATTCTTCTTCAAATCTAATCCCCTTATTTTCAGATCTCGCCGCCGTCAACAACATCTTCTCCTTCGCTCCCTGGCATTCCTCCGCACTCAACGACGCAAGAGGAGTAGTTGAATCGACGCGTCGCAGTGAGTTTTGTGCTCACCGCTCACCATCGGTTCTATACTCACCGCTCCCGTCCTCGCCGCTCCTTCCTCCTCTTCTTCTTCTCCACATCGTCTCCTTCCTTCTCTTCTTCTCCTCCTCCTCCTCATCTTCTTCAGATGTAACTCTTTTTTTTTTTCAGATCCAGTTCCGATGCTCACCGCCAATTATGTGCTCATCGCTCCCGTCCTCGCCGCTTCGCTCCGATGCGCCGCTCCGACGGTCATCGGCGGTTTTGTGCTCACCGTCGTCGCCGATCCATGCTCACCGCCAATTCGGATGGGTTTTTCAGGCGGCGACGTCGCAGAGAAAGACACGAAACACGCTTTTAGTCATTTATTTTTCTTTTTTTCATTTTGTGTAATTAATTAATTTAATAAATGTTTTTTTTCTTAGAATTAATAAGAGGGCTGACGTGACGACATGACAATGTTATCTTTTAATACTTCTTATCTATCACTATATCACATTGATACAAATCGTTATGGTAACACACATTTAGATATTTAACAAAATAAAAGATTTTACACACAAAAAAAAGTACGATAATTTTTGTTTTTTTGACTACGATAATGTTGCGTGAATTACATATCTAATATGTATAGTATATACACTTAATCCTCCGATAAATGTTGTTACTATTTCTCTTACTAATTTATGTAGATATACATCATGTACTAGTAAATATTAATGTTCTACCCAAAAATGAGAAAAAGTAAATATTAATGAAGTATTATTAATTAAAGAAAAAAACATTGACCAATAAGGGGCAAGTGTCGAATCTGGAGAGCCCTTTCTATCTTTGGTAGATTTTTAGACTAATCAATTTGATTTGAACCGATGCTTAACATGGTTGACGGGACTTTTTACCGGTCGACAAAGTCAACTGCGGTTTGGTTTGGTTTGGTTTGGTTTGTTTGATTGTTACATCACGCAATAAAACCGGAGAGCTTTAGATAACTGTGGCGAATCAACAATTGACATGTGTTAAAACCACGAAGGCGCTATTCTTAGGCCAGTCGTTTACTAGTTACTGCAGCTTTACCATGTAATCCCCGTGAGATAGTTTTGCCGTGAAAAACCCTCCGACCTTGAAGTCGTTTCTCTCCTCTTCTCTCTCTTTAATCCGATTCTTCGAGCCGGAGATCTCACCTTCGCTGCGTAAAAATGGCGGCTCTAGAGAGCCCACCTCCGGCAACGTCGTCTGCGATGAGGCATGCTTTCGGGAGCGTTCTGTCAGCTCTGATCCTCCTCCTCATTGGGGTCCTTGCTTTCTCGATCCGGCTCTTCTCTGTGAGTTCACTGATGTCTCAGCTCGTTTGAGTTATAAAAGTGTTCTGCGATATGCTAGGCACTAGATCGGATTGAACTACTTTAGATCCGACTATTCTGGATCCGATCTCATGATTCCTGACTGTTCGGTGTAGCTTCTTTCCCCCCCTCACTGTCTGTGTGGTAAAGAAGCAAATGTTGTTGCTATTTTGGGTTGCTTGATTATTTGATAACAGAAAATGTCGTTGTGCTCAGACCCTTTTGAATGATGGATGGTTCATTTATCCCAGTAGAGATATTAAATGGTTTAGCTTTGAGGTATTCATTCAGTGCTTGCTCAGAGACTTGCTTGTCATCTCTACTTTATTTTATTTGACAGTTGAGGGAATGCTTGGGATGAGGCTAATTCTTCTTTGAATTTAGTAATCTCATACTTTTCAGTGTTTTGTTTTTTTTGGTTACGTTCATTGATTTATTTTCAGGTCATCAAGTATGAGAGTGTGATTCATGAGTTTGATCCTTACTTCAATTACAGAGTCACTCAGGTTCCCTCTCTTTTCTTATATCCAGGATAATAATTTCAGCTTCGTGGGCGAGTTCTCCTATTAATTTGTCAGCTTGTGATACTATTCAATTTGCTGTTTATTTCAGTTCTTATCGAAGAATGGAATATACGAGTTCTGGAATTGGTTTGATGATCGGACCTGGTAATTTGAGGATCAGAAATTTGGATTTCTTGCTCTATTTTCTTTGCTATCTTCAATGGTAGTATACTTATTCTGTTTTCTTATTTTATTTGATTTTAGGTATCCTCTTGGCCGTGTGATTGGAGGAACTGTTTACCCTGGGTTAACGTTGACTGCTGGAACCATTTGGTGGTGAGTGTAGTTTCACCAAAATCAGCATTCATTTATTTTATACACACGTATGGGTCAGTATAAAATTTTAATATTTATATCCATCTGGCACAGGGTCTTGAATTCAGTAAATATTCCTCTGTCAGTAGAGACTGTTTGCGTCTTCACTGCACCTGTATTTTCAGCTTTCGCATCCTGGGCAACTTACCTTTTGACCAAGGTTTGTCTTTTGTCGAACATGATTTCCTTAGTAAATTCCAAAACCAGTTGATCCCACAGTATCTATTTGCATTCTAACAGGAAGTTAAGGGCTCCGGTGCAGGACTAGCAGCTGCTGCTCTTTTGGCCATGGTAATTTATGCAATTGTTATACGTGGAATTTTTCTTCAAGTGATGTTTCCTAAGAGCTCTGAACAGCAAACATTAAGTTCCTAGAACATCATGGCTATAACTTAATAGGTTATTGCTTGGTTATTGGATGTCATGTACACTATTCAGCATTGGTGCATCGTTTTAGTGAAATTTGCCACAAATGTCTATTGATGCGATTTCTTAGAATGTTAGTTTTTTACTAAATGATTATCTTTGCAGGTTCCCTCATATATATCCCGATCTGTAGCTGGAAGCTATGACAATGAAGCTGTTGCCATTTTTGCTTTGATCTTCACTTTTTATCTTTACATAAAGGTTAGGCTTTTCTCCAGTGGCATGTACAGTTGTTTTGATTTTTCACCCTATGGAGCATGTGCGTAGTTAAATGCCTTCAACAACCAACATTAAGCTTTCTCTTGTAAATTTTGTTTTCTTAGTCACCAGTTCCTGTTAAATTTATTCTTTCCGGTGATCCTTTTCATGAATTTTATGCAGACACTAAATACAGGTTCCCTGTTTTATGCTACCCTGAATGCCATTGCATACTTTTACATGGTATAGCTTCGGATAATTTTTCCCAACTTTTTCTCGTTTCCTCTTTACTAGCTATTCTCTGCTCAATTTTCACTTTTTATTCCCCATCATTTAGGTATGTTCTTGGGGAGGTTACACCTTCATTATCAATCTGATACCAATGCATGTGCTACTGTGCATTGTAACTGGTCGATACTCACCCCGATTGTACATTGCCTATGCTCCTTTGGTAAGAATCTTCTTTCTCCCGGTGACATAAAATATATTTTGACAATCAATACCAGAGCAGGCCTTTCCCTGTTTGCTTCCTTGAAACATCTGAATGTACAAGTGGGAGTCATGTATATTGGCTTGGACTCTAGCTATTAGTTATATCAGAACTGTTTTCTAACTGCACAAAAACTAAATTCATAAAATGACGAGAAATATATAAAAATCTGAATGTACAAGTGAGAGTCATGTATATTGGCCTTGACTCTAGCTATTGGTTATCTCTAAATTGTTTTCTAAGTGCACAAAAACTAGATTCATAAAATGACGAGAAATATAAAAAATCTGAATGTGCAAGTGAGAGTCATGTATATTAGCTTGGACTCTAGCTATTAGTTATTTCATAACTGTTTTCTAAGTGCACAAAAAATGAATTCATAAAATGACGAGAAATATAAGAGATATAACTACTTCTATTAAGCCATAAAATATCTTGAACTTTCCACTATAGGCTTATTTAGGAAGCTCTGTGATGATTCGTATGGTTTCACAAATATAGATACCACCATTGGTACAAAAAAAAAGATACCTCCATTAATATTATTCTGAACTCATTTGTCTCTCTATGTTGGAGTGAAGAACAATAGCTGAAATAACAATATTCGGAAAGTTATTGACACAAGTGTGTGCATGCGTATGCAGGTTGTTTTAGGCACGCTGTTAGCTGCATTGGTACCTGTTGTTGGTTTCAATGCGGTTTTGACTTCTGAACATTTTGCCTCGTTTTTGGTGAGTTTTTTTCTTCATTATTTTGTTACGTATGCCTCTTCGTTTAATGCTCAGCTTATTGATTTTTATTTTGTGTGTTATATCGACCATGGATTAGTCCTTTCGGTGCCTAGTATTTTGGATGCAAGTTTACTAGTTTATGCTTGTTGAGTTATCAAAGCTAGAAAAAATTCAAAGTCTCTTTTTATTTCTAAGTTTTCTTTTGTGAGATATGTTAATTTTGGCATATTAGTATATTACCAACCAAACTAATTGTAAGCTTTATATTTGTGCAAGTGGACTTGTACTACTTATTCTCTTCATTTACTTCTACTTTTCTTAAAAATTATTTTATTGGTAACTTATGCAGGTTTTCATCATCATCCACGTTGTAGCTCTCGTATACTACATCAAAGGCATTGTTTCTCCTAAAATGTTCAAAGTTGCTGTGACACTTGTGGTGTCTATCGGCCTGTAAGCTTTCATATTCTGTTTTCCTCTGAAATGTCTACAATTACCACACCTCAATAAGAAGAGTTTATCTGCATCTGATCCAACTGTATATGGGTAGTACAGATGGGATGACCTTTAGATTTTCTGTATTCTGTGTCATGGGATAAAAAGTTTATCTCTGCTCCATTATTTTTACAGGGTTGTGTGTTTCATAGCTGTGGCAGTTCTTGTGGCATTGGTGGCTTCAAGTCCCACAAAAGGATGGAGTGGTAGGAGTTTGAGTCTACTTGATCCGTGAGTGGTTCTAAATTTTCAATCTTTATTTCTCCTAGTGATTATTTTAATTCGCAAATTTCGAGTATTTCTTTGTCCACACTTCAGGAATTCTCCTTTATCATTTTAAAACTGAACATTTCTGACACTCTCTTGTTCTTGGTTTCTTTATCTATCATATAACAGAACTTATGCAAGCAAGTATATTCCAATTATTGCAAGTGTCAGTGAACATCAACCTCCAACTTGGCCATCTTATTTCATGGATATCAATGTTTTGGCATTCCTGGTCCCTGCTGGCATCATTGTGAGTTGAATTTTTATTGTTGTTAGATTTTGTACTGAATAACATTAATTTTTTATACATATATTTGGTGTTGATTCTTTTCTCTTTTCTTATTCTTCTGTTGGTAGGCGTGCTTTTCGCCTCTATCTGATGCCAGCTCTTTTGTGGTCCTTTATATTGTAATGTCCGTATACTTTTCTGGAGTTATGGTGAGTTGCGTATCTACGAATTGCAGTTTCATCTTTCCATTGCCTAGTTCTTTTCGTCAATCTTGTATTCAACTGCCTTCCTGATCTCTTAGGTTCGTCTTATGCTCGTGCTTGCTCCAGCAGCATGCATCATGTCTGGTATTGCGCTCTCTCAAGCTTTCGATGTTTTCACGGCTTCCATCAAATACCAATTAGCTGGATCGTCTAATTCCAAAGATGATGTACGTATGCTTCTCTCTCTACTTTATTCGCTCTGATGATCATCTGTGCTACCCAAGTTCTGGACAAAAAATGGTTTGTGTTTCGACTGTTAGGCAGAGGACAACACTTCTACAAACAATGCCCCAAAAGATGATGCTTCTGCTGGTAAGACTGACAAGGGTGAAGAAATTGTAAAAGAGCGGTCGTCAAAAAAGGGCAAGAAGAAAGAGAGAGAACCTGCCGATAAACCTTCTGTTAGGTCCAAGATTGTGAAGAAGAAGGCTCTTGTTTTGCCTCTTGAAGCCTCTATAGTTGCGCTTCTTCTCCTTATAATGTTGGGTGCTTTCTATGTGGTATGCCGACTTTCTTCGAGTTGTTAGCTTGGTCCCCTCTTTTATTGTTAGTTTAGACGACAAAGTACAAATGATTAAACTTTCAAATGCATACCTTTTTTTTGTAGATTCATTGTGTTTGGGCAGCTGCGGAAGCATATTCAGCTCCATCAATAGTTTTGACATCTCAATCGCGCGATGGCCTACACGTCTTTGATGATTTTAGAGAGTCTTATGCATGGTTAAGCCATAATACTGACGTGGATGACAAAGTAAGCTTTTTTTTTTTTGAAAAAAACAAGTCAGTTTTATCCAACTTAGCCTCCGTTGGTAGAGAAGTATAATCTGTCTTTGATATATGAAGTTGCCTGAGTTTGGTTTGCAAAAACAAAATCATGTAGGTGGCATCATGGTGGGACTACGGTTATCAGACGACAGCTATGGCTAATAGAACTGTTATTGTTGACAACAACACCTGGAATAATACCCACATTGCAACTGTTGGCACTGCAATGTCATCTCCAGAAAAGGCGGCGTGGGAAATTTTCAACTCCTTGGATGTGAAATACGTTCTTGTCGTCTTTGGTGGTATGTTTCTGGCATGACATTGTTATCTTGTGTATTATCTCGGAGGTATATTCTCTGATGGGACAATCATTTCATCAGGTCTTATTGGTTACCCAAGTGATGATATTAACAAGTTTCTGTGGATGGTGCGTATTGGAGGCGGCGTCTTTCCTCATATAAAGGAAGCTGATTATCTGGTATATCTTTTTTTTTTTTTTTTTTTTACTGGGTTTTAGGAACAAGTTGTGATGGCTCAATAATTTTGAAGACTTTGAATCTGAACCTGGTTACTTATTAACTGCCTTGCAAAGAGAGATGGCCAATACCGGATTGATTCTGAGGCCACTCCGACAATGTTGAACTGCCTTATGTACAAGCTCTCTTACTACAGGTGCGATTCTTTCCTGTAACTGTTACCTCTTGAACTCTGTTTACAAGGCTCAGTTTTTATGTTTTTTCGCCAGGTTTGTAGAGACAGATGGTAAAGGTTATGATCGGGTCAGGCGGACAGAGATTGGGAAGAAGAATTTCAAGCTCACACATTTCGAAGAGGTGAGATTCAATTTCTTTACTAACCGGGGGCGCATTGATTCACCTTAGATTCTGGTTAATGTGGCTGGTTTTGTCATATCAGGTTTTCACGAGTCACCATTGGATGGTTCGGATATACAAGCTGAAACCTCAAAAGAACAGGATTCGTGGTAGAGGGAAGAAGCTGAAATTGGTGAGCACCTGTAAAAGAATTTGGGAAATCAGTCTAAAATCCTCCTACATATTATTTAACCCATTCAACCTTTACTTACTAAACACGTATTAGTTGAATTTGGAATGTGAAATAATGAGTTTGAAAGCTAAGAGGGATCGGTCTTAAGAAGGATGTCACGACTAGTCTTTTTGAGACAAACATATACTAACGTAGCTTTTGTTTTGTCACCAGAAAACAAGCTCTGGATGGAGTTCAAAACCAGCGAAGAAGAATCCGTGGATCTAGATATCCTAGAATTTCAATGTTGGATGGTGAATTCTATGTTAACTCTTAGGTCTCTCTTTATTCTCGAGGAAGTTGTTGCAGACGCAGTCAAGTTTCTGGTGTAGAATTCGTCAAATTTTGTAAACTTTACTTGGATTTGTTAACCTGAATTTTTATGTTTGTCGAAAATCGGGACCCAATCCAAAAAAGCAAATCGAAATAGCCTCAGTTTGAGTTCTTAAATATTTATTTGATCGCCGAAAAGCAAAAAAAAAAAAAAATCATTTGGTATTTTTTTTATAATTTATACTGTACTAGTATTACCACCCGTGTTACGCACGAGCCAATTTTGCTTTCATTAGAGATCAGAAACTAAAAAGGTGATGAATATGATAAATAGAAAATGAATAGATGGAGCAGAAGAGAGAGAGGAAGAGCAAACAGAGAAGAAAATGAGTTAATTGGGAATTTAGGAGTTATGTAAGAGACGAAAATGTTTGAAATGTAAGAAATTAGAAGTTTTTAAGAAAACGTGGTTTTTGTGGGTGAGAAAAATTAGAGATTTTGGAGTGAGGGGGATTTGTACTCTTTTTTTTTTAAGTTTAGTTTATTTTTTTGAAAGAGGTGGTTGTGTTTATTTTCTTTCTCCGTTAAATTGTTTTCTAATTTTGATAACTTGCCACATGTTGCATTTTTATTGGTTAAGTGACTTGTGGTTTAGTTGATAAATGATAAGTTAAGAGGATAACCCCAAAAACAAAAAGGAAATTAAAACTTAAGGACGTAAACAAGTTAGCATATTTTTATGTTATCCGTTGATGATGATGATTTATTGTTTGGGAAAACAAACAGAAAAAAGGGGTAAAGTTTTCCTTATTTTATTTTTTTCCTTCCCCTTCTCAATATCTCTCTTTTTTTTTTTTTTGTCTCTAACAATGCATTTTTTTTCTCATCTATTTTGTAAAATTTGTAAAAGTTTCACGAAACAGAAGATTTGACGAAATCAATCACTTTATTTAGTTTAATATTTGCTTAGTATGTATAACCAAAATTAGTGAGATTTAAAACAAAAACACATGAACCACGTATAATTAGAACATACAAATTTTATGTGGTGTTTATTATCACAATACTTGAAAGTCAAACATACTAATTTCATTCATAACATTAGCAATACCAATAGTTTAAAAGAAACGTAAACAATACATCACCAAAACACACGAAATTTAGCAAAACGTAAACAAGTTTTCATGTAACCTTAACCAAAAACACACGAACTATTTTTTTTGCCCATTTTAAATCTCCAATTGTGAACCGTGTGTTCATTTTACAACATCTCGTTCACAGATGTATACGGACTATACACGGTATGAAACAATATTTATATTTAATAATAAAATATTAATATATAGATAAAATATTACAATAAATTTCCAAAAAAATCAAAAAAATCCCCAAAAAATTGAAAACAAAATCCGAAAAAATCTTAAGTTAAGAAACAAGAATCTTAAATTTTACATAAAATATATTATATTTTGAATTTTGAATTTTTGAATTAAATATTTCTAAAAACTCAAAAATACAAAAATCCAAAAAAATTCTCAAAATTTTCTAAAAACTCAAAAAATAAAAACAAATACATGAATAACACAACACAGTTAAAAGTAAATTAAAAATCCATGAACACAAATTTCTTAAGTGTTTTATGGTTTTGATACAATTATTGGGCTTCGTTAGTTTCTACAAATAAATATTATTAGTTATTTTTTACATTGTTGTTATATTTGTGTTCGGATTATTATCGATAACAAATTTAATAATCTAACTAATATGATTATTTGATGAAATCTCTTGTGCGGACTAAACACCTAGTATATATATAAAAGAAAATGTTAGACTCTCCACTTTGGTGTTGTGTGATATTTTGTTTTTAACCGTGATGTGTTACTCATTGATTTTTGAAATTTTATAAAATTTGTTTGGATTTTTGTATTTTGAGTTTTTAGAAATTTTTTGTTCAAAAATTCAAAAGCTAAAATATAATATTTAAAATTTAAAATTATTTTTCTTAACTTTAGATTTTTTGGAATTTTTTTCGAATTTTTCGGAATTTGTTTTCAATTTTTGGGGCTTTTTTATTTTTTTGAAAAAATGTAATTGTTTTTTTATTTTATTAATATTTGAATAAGTTTACCGTCAATAAAAATGATCTATGTCAAATAAATCTACCAAATTCAGATATATCTACCAACTTCAGATAAATATACCAACTTATGATAAGTCCACAAATTTCGTGTATCCCGAAAGTTTATATAAATCTACCGTTTAATAAATAAATCTACCGACCTTTAATAAATCTACCGTCACAAAAAATAAATCTACCGTTTTAAGAATAAGTCTACCACGACAATATTAGTCTACCGTCATTACAATAAATCTACCGTCACCAAAAAATGAACATTCGATGATAAGTTTGCCGCCATTACAAAGAAATCTACCGCGGAGGAGATAAATCTACCATTAAAGGAAATAAATCTATCAATTGGTCAAATGACTACCAAAATGTCAACTGATCGCTCGTTAAATCTACCAATCCTTAACAAATCTACCGTCATTAAAAATAAATCTACCAAACAAAAAATAAGTTTACCGTCCAAAAACATATCTACCGCCCAAAAACATATATACCATGTCGTAAATATATGTCTACCAAAATAAGTCTACCGGTCCAAAACAAATCTACCGGCCGAAAAATAAGTCTACCAACAATAATGAAATCTACCGTCAAAGAACGGTAGACTTGTTTATCTGAACGCTCTGATGTGGATTAAAAATAGTAATGACAATATCTTAATTATGTTTTTGTTAACAAATGCCAAAAGGGCAAAATCGATACCCAATATTATTCTAGTAATTTAAAAAGATTTACATTGTTAAGACATTTTTGAAAGTTAGTTTAATAATCTCCCTGTATTTAATTAGTTAGTATAAGTGGAACTATTTTTCTGCAAGCATATTTCTCTATCTTTTATATGCTTTGCTCATGAAGGACACACGATAGGGTTGCATTCTATTTTTTATTAGGAAACAACAATGTCAAAACTATACATAATTTTATATGATTTGACGGAAAAGTTGTCAACTATTTTTTTATATTCACGTTAAAGTTGTCAACTATTTTTTTATATTCACATAATATACGGAAGCGATTACGCCTATACCAAATCATTGTACGCCACCACATCTATATTTTACTGTTTAAAAAAAAAAGAGAGTAAATACTAGCAGATAAATGGGATAAAATGGTGATATTACCCGTTGGTTTTGTAATATATGATTTGTACAACATTCTTGTGTAATTTAACGCAAGAAAATGATTAACTAGTACATATTTTAATATGAAATATACATAGATGTGGATCTCACAAGATGGAGAAGATAAATTTTGGAAAAAGCAAGAGCGAAAAACTATTAGAAGCCTAGATACGTGGACTTATAAAACAAGCATGCCTCAGTGTTATGCGGACATGGTTCCAATCGAAAAGCACGTCTCTTTTAGAAAGAGTCATGAACTGAGACATAAATTTAAATATTCTTACGTTGGTTAAAAATATATTATGTCATATTTTGAAGCCTAGAAAATGCCAATAGCATACAAATGCTATTTTTACTTCTTTTTTTCGTGAACCAAGTAACGGCTAATCTTCAAAAAGGAAACTCTATCATTTAATATTATAGTCAACTAATAACTATACTTTCTGTTTATTACTCTTACAGTTTCATAAAAAGTGTTATTTTAAGGTTTTATTTTTGTTTCACAAAAAATGTCGTTTTATGTTTTTCAATGCATAATTTTAAACAAAAATCAAGTTTTACCCTTATTGTTTGTGTATTAATTAGAGAGAAAAAATTTGTTTAGTGTATTAATAAAAAGTAATATTGAATTTTTAATAGTTTACTTAATATATGTGAAATGTGTCAAAATGACACTTTTTATGTAACATATGAAGTATTTGATAACATTTGTTTGTAAACTACTTTTTTGACCGAAACTATGTATAATATTTAAAATATATATATATAAAGTCAAATCTATACAACAACTATAAAGTCAAACCTTCGTAATTAAAAAGTCAACGGTTATATTTGTGGTGTTCGTATGATATCCAAAAGACATGTTTGGATGTTTGAGGACAGGTTTAACACTTAAGAAAGAAAGACATGTTTTTATCAGAAATATAAAAAAAAATGAAAAAAGGAAAAAAAAGACAGGTTTATTTATTTTATTTTTTGACAGGTTTATTGAGACATATTCAGTTCCATGTCACAAGTAACAATGACTCGGAAAAAACTGCAAACAAAGGAAAAAAATTACAACGCCTCTTCGTTGATAACGAAATATAGTATGTAGTTATCAATGACATGAACGATCTTAATTTCAGGAACTGATCAGACAATGTATCATACTCCTTCCGTTTAAATATAAATGTCATTTTTACATTCTATACACAAATTAAAAAAAAAAAAAAAAACTAACTATTTATACCCTTACAAAAACATGTGACCGCTCCACAACCACGAGGTCCACGACATCGGTCCGTATTTTGTCATTGTGTATTATAAGTTTAAAGCAGGTTTTGGTACTAGAGCGGTCGAAGTGACATATCCCTCTTTTTTTTTTTGCTAAAGACATATCCGGTTTTGGTTCTGTGTTTTGGATTCGGCAAAGCATGCGGAGCCGAATCTATGTAGATTAAGTTGCGGTAAAGGTGTCAAAATGGGTCAAATTTTATGGGTCAACCTAATCCAACACGATCCATCAACCCTAATGGATCAAATGAATCGGGTTGAAATATGTCAAATTGAAATGGGTTATGAGTTGAAATGAGTGGCTCATTGACCCATTAACTTCATATGATGATCATCATCATCACATCATCACATCATCACATCATCATCATTGACCCAAAAAACAATAATCCATCATTTTTCACCAAACGAGAGTCCATTATTTTTCCGCCAAAAATTATCATTCCACGATTTTTCTGCCTAAAACACGATTCTGTTATTTTTCCGTCAAAAACGTGATTCTCCGATTTTCCCGCCTAAAACGTGATTTACACAACTTTTTAGTCAAAAATGTAAATTCGTCATTTTCCCGCCAAAAACGTGATTCCACATTTTTTCGCCAAAAATGTGATTACCCATTTTTCCGCGTTTTTTCGTCATAAACGTGATTCCGCGTTTTCCCGCCAAAAACGTGACTCATCGTTTTCCCGCGAAAACGTGATTTTGTGTTTCCCGCAAAATGTGATTATTGTGTTTTCCCATAAAAAATGTGATTTTGTGTTTCCCGCCAAAAACATGATTACATATTTTTCCGTCAAAATCCTGATTCCGTGTTTTCTCGTCAAAAAACGTGATTCCGTGTTTTCACACCAAAAACGTGATTCCACGTTTTCCTGCCAAAAAACGTGATTCCGTATTTTCTTGCCAAAAATGTGATTTCGCATTTTCTGGCCAAAAACATGATTTCATACTTCCTGCCAAAAACGTAATTCGGTATTTTCTCGCCTGTATTTTCCCGCCAAAAACATAATTCCTCGTTTTCCCGCCATAAACATAATTCCGCATTTCACGCCAACGACATGGTTCGAAGAATTCATATCCAATTCACAATAATTTAAAAAATTGTCAATTCATAATATAAAGATAACGTAATATTATTAACCATTTTTATTTTTTTCATTTCAAAATTATTAATGATATTTCCTTAAATAAATTTGTGTGGTTCATGGATCATCCATTTAATCCATTGATCCATGTAATTAGGTGATCCATGACTCATTCACACTCAATCCATAAGAGTCATGGGTCATGGATGATCTATTTGACTCATTTTGACACCCCTACGTTGCGGATAGCCCTTGGGCTGCACTTTTCTGCCGGGTTTGTCGAAATCATGATCCGATATGGATTTATGTTGCTTTTCGGTTTGTTCTTAGGGTTTTGAGACTTTTGAAATTTTGCAAGTTTTTCTTTTATTTTTCGCCGGAGATCTCCCTGGCCCTTACCGTGTTGATACTAGGCCTAGGCAAGATAACCTGGAACCGAAGAACCGAACCGAACCGAATAGAACTGAACCGAACCGAACCAAAATTGACAAAATATCTGAATGGTTACCAATTTTCCAGAACATAAAGAACCGGAACCGAACTGAACCGAACCGAGAACCGAATGGGTACCCGAAATACCTGAAATATAATTATATACCAAAAATATTAATTATATTTAGACTTGATATAACTCAATTACCCAAAGTTACAATTATAAACCCGAAGATATTAGTTTTTTTAGACCGAAATAACCGTAATACCCAAAATAACCAAAATATCGGAAAGTTCTTAGTTATATTTGTCAAAATTTAACCAAATTTTATTTAATTAACAAAAATTTTAATTTAAAAAAAAAATCGGGTGCCCGGAACCGAACCGAACCCGAACCGAACCCGAACCGAATTTCTAAAATACCCGAATGGTTACCAATTTTTCGAAACCGAAAGAACCGACTCGAACCCGAACCGAAGAACCGAACGCCCAGGGCTAGTTGATACTATGCCATCTGCATGGTTGGTAAAATTAAAAATTATAGCCCAAACATGCATGTATATATTGGTTTGTGTTGTTTCTTTTATATGATAAAATAGTGCAACTTAAAATTGCTATCTGATTTATGGATATAATTGATATATTAAACTTAATATTAACTAATTATATTTAACATCTAATGTTGATTTAACTGTTTGTAGATCTGATTGTATAATTGTTTTTAATAAACTAAAATATTATTTCTATAGTAATTAATTTAGCTTAATTTATAATAGTAACATTTATTTTTGGTGAAAGATATGGAATAGATTTTTGGTAACAAATTTTTATTTTTATTAAGAAAAATATGTTTTGCAGTGAAAAAATTGTTCAAGTTTCTCTTTCCTCACTTTTATTATTATCATATAGATTCACATAAATCTTAATTGTGTTTTATGTATGCTTCAGCCATATATATTACTAATATGTATATTTTATATTAATATCAATATTAAATATTATGTGCTTTTTGTTACAC
Source organism: Eutrema heterophyllum (assembly GCA_002933915.1). Lineage (NCBI taxonomy): Eukaryota > Viridiplantae > Streptophyta > Magnoliopsida > Brassicales > Brassicaceae > Eutrema > Eutrema heterophyllum. Next base: position 1,287,256 of record PKMM01022803.1, on the reverse strand, counting down.
CACTAAGAGTCTTATTGGAGAGCTGATCAGCACAAATAATCTACGTTAACAATATAATCATTAAAACACATTATAGTTTTTCTTAACACATTAGATTTAAGTAGTTTTTATATTTGTGAGTGAATAGATATACAATTATTAAAAACACATTATGCGTATTCATTCTTATATATATTTAATCAATATCTTTTAATTATAAAATATATTTTTCTTAAATAGAGGTAATTAGTAGTTATTCAAAATGCTTTTCAATTAGTATAAAATTTATTGGCATCCTTTAAATAAATATTTGACTTTTTTTTATATTGAACAAATGCCACTAATCAGCAGACCAATTCTTGGCAGATCGTGAGAGACATATAGCTAGCTCTTTGTCTCTATATATAACCCGAAAAGTTCTCCTCTAGACATCGGCAAATAATTTTATCCATTAACTCTAAATCGTCTTGTGTTTCATTTCACAGATAAATGGAAACCCCTAACATCACCAGTCACACAAATCTTCTTTCGAAGATAGATCTTGAAAAGCAAAAACCGAGCCGCATTTGCCCGCCAATCTCTGAGCTTAAAACAGAGGCAAAGTCTCTCTTCTCTTTAGCCTTTCCCACAATCCTCGCCGCGCTCATCCTCTACGCTCGCTCCGCCATCTCGATGCTCTTCCTCGGTCATATAGGCGAACTAGAGCTTGCTGGTGGCTCCTTGGCCATTGCCTTCGCCAACATCACTGGCTACTCTGTTCTCGCAGGCCTTGCACTCGGCATGGACCCACTCTGTTCTCAATCCTTTGGAGCCGGGAAGCCAAAACTCCTCTCGCTAACTCTTCAAAGAACCGTACTTTTCTTGCTCACCAGTTCGCTAGTAATCGTCGCTCTATGGCTTAACTTGGGAAAGATCATGATCTATCTCCATCAAGATCGAAGTATCTCATCGTTGGCTCAAACATATATCCTCTGCTCTATTCCCGATTTGCTCACCAACTCCTTTCTTCACCCTCTTCGTATATACCTTCGAGCGCAAGGTATTACAAGCCCACTAACCCTCGCAACACTTGCCGGCACCATCTTCCACATACCCATCAATTTTCTCCTCGTTTCTTACCTCGGAATGGGTTTCGTCGGTGTTTCAATGGCCGCGGCCGCTTCAAATCTCTTCGTTGTCGTTTTCCTTGTGGCCCACGTTTGGGTCAAAGGTCTACACCTACCAACGTGGACCCGCCCCGGCTCAGAATGTTTCAAAGATTGGGGTCCACTGATCAGCCTGGCAATACCAAGCTGCGTGGGCGTATGCCTAGAGTGGTGGTGGTACGAGATCATGACCGTTCTTTGTGGTTTACTCATAAACCCTAAGACTCCAGTTGCAGCAATGGGCATTCTTATCCAAACGACGTCGTTGCTTTACATTTTCCCATCGTCTTTAGGATTCGCCGTCTCCACCCGCGTCGGTAACGAACTCGGATCAAACCGCCCGAACACGGCTAGGTTATCAGCCATTGTGGCGGTTTCCTTTGCTGGGGTAATGGGTATGACGGCATCTGCGTTTGCTTGGGGAGTAAGCGACGTCTGGGGACGGATCTTCACAAACGATGTAGATATCATCCGATTAACCGCGGCTGCGCTGCCGATTCTCGGGCTGTGCGAGCTCGGGAACTGCCCTCAAACCGTAGGTTGCGGGGTTGTTAGAGGCACCGCCCGGCCGTCGAAAGCGGCCAACATAAACCTAGGTGCGTTTTACCTCGTTGGAACGCCTGTAGCGGTTGGGCTAACGTTTTGGGCCGCGTATGGATTTTGCGGGCTTTGGATAGGTCTTTTCGCGGCTCAGATATGCTGTGCTGCGATGATGCTTTATGTCGTGGCTACTACAGATTGGGAAGGAGAAGCAAAGAGAGCCAGGACGCTAACGTGCACTGAAAGCGTCGATGTGGTGATTACAGCGCAAAGTAACGGAGACTTAACGGAACCATTTTATGTTGTCACTGTCGCTGCTGACTGACATCAATCGAATGCTTTGCGTTTTTTTATTCTTTTTTTTTTTTTGTAATTATTCTGACTTGGAATGATCGGGGTTTTTTGGGGAGGGTATTGTGAGAATTTGTAATTTTTAACGAGAAAGAAAACAAAAGAATCATTGTTTTTTTTGTTAAAGGGTTTAGAACAAAAGAATCATATTGTTATAAGTCTCCCTCTTCCAACAGAGGCGATTGTGTTTCTTTCGTTCACCGCTTGTGTTTTAGGGCCGCCGGCGGTTCTCTTTCTTTTCATATACTTCTTTTGTTTCACAAAGAGTATCGTTTTGACATATTTCACACATATTAAGAAAACTACTAAAAGTTCTATATTACCTCTTATTAATACACTAAACAATTTTTCTCTCTCTAATTAATACACTAAAACAATAAGGTTAAAATTGGATTTTAGTTCAAAATTATGCAAAACTTTAAAACGACACTCTTTATGAAACGAAATGAGTATTATTTATATGAATAATTTAAATAAGAGTAATTGGTGGATCTATGGTTAGAAATGAAAAGAAGATGAAGCCTAAGTTTCTATGGCAATTTCAGAGAGTTTGGTTTGGATCTCTGATCGGAGGGATGTGGATCCTCTTCCATGTCATCGCTATCTACAGTTCAAACCCCCGATTCATCTATGCAATCTTGCCATTGCTCATTTGTAGATTACATATCCGGCAAATTCGCTTTGGTGGTTGTTGCCAGCGTCTTTCTTACTACTTAGAAAGTCTCACTTATGAGCAATTCCGACGGCCATCCAACAATATTTTTCCACTATGTCGTTGGTCTCTTCCGATACGGATGTCATGGGCAGTTTATGTTCAAGTACTCTTCCCGAGGTTTCCTTCCTCCGCCTACACATCGGAGAGTAGTCATTCGGTGGACTTTTGTATGGTTTATCCATAGCGGAGGTGCATGCGTTCAAATCCATCTAATTTGGGAACCAGGAATAGCAATTGTGGAAAGCCAAACGCATGAAGACAATCGCATGAAGCCGTCAACGAATTGCCGAGACAATAAAGTGATGGGGATAATTTTGGTTCATTATTGGGAAGCTCAAAGTCACAGTTTATTCGATTGACAATGATACAAAATGATTGGTATCATTTTGTGTACTCTTCAAAACAATCAACAGAAACAATGGGTTTTGTAATGTGATGTGCGACTAAAAGTCTCTATGAAGAAAAGAAGACTAAGCACAACTTTCGCATAAGGAGAAGGAGAATAACGGATTAATAAATCCGTTAGCGAGTAAAGTTTTAAGGCTTTACTAGTGAAAGCATCGTTAAATTCATTTTTTTGGTTTTATCGTCTTATGTGTATGGCGCATATTTCTGATGATGTAATAATTTATTTTCGTAGTTTCTGTAATGACTTTGTATTTTCGTTCTGAAATTAATGAATGATGATTATCCGAAAAATAAAAAGAACCATATTGTTATCAATAATAAAAAAGAATCATATTCATATTTTTCATCCCAAGTAACTTTTGTCCTAATTATTTTTGTATTGTATGGTATTTTAGAGATTTTTTCTATGCATGTAACCTGTTAATTAAAAGTTATATTTCCATTGCTCCAAAGTTCGAACAAGAATTCAAAACTAGTAAACCTCTTATATACCACAATTTTATTTAATTATTTATAATAAAACAATTTGTTTCTAATTTTTGATTTTTAGCTATTAAAATTTTCTTAATTAAAGTTAACAGAAAATTTCATGTTGACATTGCAACCAATAGTATGTGTAGTCCAATGCCGGTTGGCAAATATCACTAAATTAATTTTCGTAAAAGTTTACTTAATCAAAATAAACACTCTATATATATATATAATATATATCATAGCATAAGGTAACAAATAAAACTGAGACATAAAAAGATAAAAAATATAACATTCCAAAATTATTACAATCATTAATTATAACTGATATCGATCAATGGAAATATTTGCCGTGCGAATCAAGCTACGTACATGGCTTACATTTTTTCAGCTTGAGTTCACAGCTTGTTCTGTTGGACCAGCTTGTCTCATCAACTGGCAAACCAATTGAAGAAGCTAGGAATTAGTTCCAATTCCAAATCATATGGAAGCTAAAATTAGTTGAATATACAATAATTTGAGCACAAAAACCATACGTTATTAGCCCTTTTCTCAACCATAAACAAAAACCATACGCGTATTAAGAATCATTTAATTAATAAACCTGGAAATATGTCTCAAACTTAGCGCGGAGTTCACTGTGCTCCTTCTTAATATCACGCAGTGCTGCTTTCATTCTTCAAAGTAAAAATGTAATTTTCAAAATTATGCAAGGAAAAAAAAAAAACAGTTTCATATTATGATCTCATGGCTTAATGAAAACTTATGTAAACGAATTAAAGAAATAGAATGAGAAGAACGTACTTACCCTTCTATGTTGCCAGCTTGGAGAAATGTGTTTGCCTTCTTAAGTTCACTATTAATTTTGATGGCGCCGATGCTGAATGAAAAAAAATAAAAAATCAGCATTTACATTTCTTAATGTTAAATAATTAATTATTTAAAAAAAAAAACACACATGGCAAACTAAAATCACTAGCCTGGCGCTGCTGCTTTTTAACCGAAGAATGCATTTGGTAATCTTGGGTACCTCTTTTGGCTCTTGCTTCCTGTTTCAGAAATAATCAGCATAACTTTAAATACCAAACCATAGCCAAGGTAAATTAGCCATATATTTGATCATAATTTTTTAATGACATTAGAAATGTGAAATTGGACCAACGCTAATATATAATAACATGAATCACTCCCCATTCATTAATTCACCCTTTTTAAAACATATTTCATTAATTCAAATGGCACGTACCTAGATACAAATTAAGAAATCCATCAAAAGTAAAGAAAAAATGTTATAACAACTTAAAAAAACATATTTTTCTTATCACATTTGTTTTATTTTGTATAAAGACTAGGATTTAACCCGCGCTAATTATAGCGCGGAGTAATTTTTTTTAAAGAAATTGTTTTGAAATTTAAGAAAATTGTTTCTATCTGAATTTTACAATATGATTAACTAATGATTATAGATAAAACTGTCAATTTGTAGTAATTTGTCTATTTAACCCGTTTTGCAGTGAACTAAAATATTATTCGGGCTAACCCGCAAAAACTTATAATATTGAAAACATAACTCTAATATGCACCGTTAAATGATTCTGGTTTTTGTGGTTAATCTACGAACTCTTAAAAAAATAGTTTTCCTGTGTCTAACTTTTTATAAAATTAGTAAAATATTTTTCAACTTTTGTTTTGATATATATTCAAATAAAATATAATAAGTTGTAGTAAAAAGTATAACAAAATTTTAAATAGATTTTTTTCTTTGAATATATATGGATTAATTATTATTTTAAAATATAATGTATTTAAAATAATTAAGAAATAACATCTTTAATTTCAATTATTCTTTGTTATTTGTAATGACATTTCATGTAATAACTTACAAAATAAAGTTTATTTTTAAAAATATATTCTTAAATAATATTGTAGAGATATACGTAAGTAAAGTTATGTTCTAGATCTTGCAGTTGTGCATCTACTCTTAGCTAAAACTAGATTTTTCAATACACACACAATGACACAAGTATACACAAATCTAAGTCCCCATTCATTTCTAAGTTTCTAACATAATATATAAATTCAATATTGATGCATTACATGGATGTAATATCAAGCGGATTTTGATATGGAGAGAGATAGGAAACTCACAATTCATGTTCCAAAGCAGCAATAACATTAGGGGAATCTCTGAAATACAGTGTTATTACTTCTACAATAAAATTAGGGTTTGTATCTTTCTCCAGGGCCTCTATCTGAGTATACTGACAATCGAGGTATCCCTGCGTCAATATTTATTCTGAAAAATTAAACGAGATTCCTCATAAATGATAAAACCTACAAATGTTTTAGTTGTCAATATATAGCTTAGATCATGAATTTCAACCGGATTGCTCTGCGTCAATAATTCTATATACGTTTAAAAGTACATGCACTAGTTTGAAATATACTAACCTCGTCAAAGAAAGATTGTCTCATCTCTTGAAGTTTCAGATGCAGGGCTTTGCTATCCATTTAATATAAGTATCTGTTTTTTCCCCCTTATAACTAATATAAATATCTGTTCGGAGATAAATATTTGTAAAATACAGAAGAATAGGGTAAATTAAAGGGAGAAATATGCATGTACTTGCCCGTACAGAAATCAACATATTTATATAGCAATAAAGTGAAAGCATAAAATTGTAATTTAATGAGAGAATCTTGAAGCATCCTCTTGTTGAGCAACATTTGCAAACAATTTAAATTGTATCTGTATTTGAAGCAAAGACATGATTTTGTAGGACTTATTATCGTATTCGATCGATATATATATACAGAGAGAGAGAGAGAGAGATTATACAGTATGTTTTCTCTTAGACTTTTAATGATACGTATTTTCCATGGAGTTTGGGTGCCAATGGCTTTACAAATCTGCGCCTTTAAGAAAGTCTGATACCAAATCTTGAAAATAAATTTGGTCAAAAAAAAAAATCTTGAAAATAAATACATAATCTGGAAATAATAAATTTTAAAACATAGAATCCTTTATTTAGCTGAGCTACAAAATGATAAAACGATTTAGTGGGTGATTGGTTGGGCTGTAGCTATAAATTAATTGCTGTAGAATTTTGGCTGCAGACGTATTTGCTGTAACTGTAAGATATTAGCTGTAACAATTTTAAACTTAAAATACGATCGGTAAGTATTAGATGTATGCTGTAGAATAATTATTTATTATATAAATTTTGATAGTAAAATAAATGATATTTATAACATAATGTATATGGGAAAATATAAAACTAAAAAAAAATATAAATATAATATTATTTTTATATTTTAGTTTTATCAGACGCTACAAGAAAACATGCATTTTGCAACGATTTTTTGCGACGATTTCATTTCGTCGCAAATCAACATCGTTATTACGACGATTTTACGACGATTTTTTACATCGTCGTAAAATCGTCGCAATATTGGGACGAAATGTTTCGTCGCAAACTCGTTGTTAAGTTCGGTCCGATTACCGACGATTTTACGACGATTTTTGGAATCGTCGTTAAATCATTGCCAATTTGCGACGATTTCACGACGATTCCAAAAATCGTCGTAAAATCGTTGGTAATTACCGACGAATTACCAAGGAAATGTATTCGTTGAACTTTGCAACGATTTACCGACGATATATGAGTTAGGTGAGCACGTTTAAGTTAACGGGTGTACGGTTAGGTAAACATATTGTAAAATCGTTGCAAAATCGTCGCAAAATTCGTTGCTAATTCGATGGTAACAAAAATAAAAATCTATATATAGCGGCCAACCTCATAAGAAAAATTTCATATTCAAAAACATTTACTTCTCTCTGACCAACAAAAAATGTCAATCTACGAAATTAGAAGATGGATGTATAATCGTCTTGATTCGGAGGGATCGCTAACAAAGGAGTTCGGTGAGGGGGTGGAGGGATTCATGCATCAGGCGGGAACTATACAAAATACGATTACAAGTGGTAAGATGTACTGTCCTTGTCCAAAATGCAAGAATAGGAAATTTATCGTTACCTCGAAGGTGTGGTCGCATATATTAAATAGAGGGTTTATGCCGCATTACTATATCTGGTATTATCATGGAGAAGGTCATGGGGGAAATGCTGGTAGTAGTAGTAGCAATTATCAAGCATCGAATTTTGATGAGTCAAATAATTTTAATCAATTTGATTATCATGCGGAGCATGGTCAAGATCATGATAGGATTCATGACATGGTTACAGATGCATTTCATGAAACCGTAAGTACATTTGCACCTGATCATCATGATGAGGAACCCAATCTAGATGCACAAAGATTTTATAATATGCTAGATGATGCAAATCAGCCACTCTACGATGGATGTAGAGAAGGTCAGTCTAAATTGTCATTAGCAGCTAGGATGATGACAATTAAAACTGATCATAACTTAGCTGAGGTTTGCATGGATGATTGGGCTGATCTTATTAAAGAGTATTTGCCAGAGGATAATTTGGCTGCCGAAACATACTATGAGATACAGAAGTTGGTGTTTAGTCTTGGGTTGCCTTCTGAGATGATAGATGTATGTGTTGACAATTGTATGCTTTTTTGGAAAGATGATGATAAGCTGCAGGAATGTCGATTTTGCCAAAAACCGAGATATAAGCCGCAAGGTACTGGTCGGAGTAAGGTACCGTTCCAGCGGATGTGGTACCTTCCTATAACTGATAGGTTAAAAAGAATGTATCAGTCTGAGAGGACAGCTGCATCGATGAGATGGCATGCAGATCATTTGCAGACAGATGGGGAGGTTACTCATCCTTCAGATGCAAAAGCGTGGAAACACTTTAAGACGGTACACCCAGACTTCGCTAGAGAGAAACGAAATGTGTATCTTGGTCTTTGCACAGATGGATTTAGTCCATTTGGTATGTCTGGTAGGCAATATTCTTTATGGCCAGTAATCCTAACGCCTTACAACCTTCCTCCAGATATGTGCATGCAAAGGGAATTTTTATTCTTGAGCATTTTAGTACCTGGTCCGAAGCATCCGAAACGTTCTCTTGATGTATTTTTGCAGCCTCTGATAGAGGAATTGGGGCAGTTGTGGTATACCGGGGTTCGGACATATGATTTTGCGAGGAAAAAAAATTTTACAATGCGTGCGGTGCTTATGTGGACAATAAGCGACTTCCCTGCTTACGGGATGTTATCAGGTTGGACTACGCATGGGCGATTGGCTTGTCCATATTGTCTCAATAGGACAGATGCGTTTCAATTGAAACATGGTCGGAAAACAAGTTGGTTTGATTGTCACCGCCGATTTCTACCGATTCACCATCCATATAGAAGAAACAAGCGGTTGTTTAGAAAGAACAAAGCTGTTCGTGTTCCTCCTCCTGTTTATCTTTCCGGGGAAGATCTAGAAGCAGAAATTGATCATTATGGTGCACTGGAAACAGTCAATCGTGGTGGAAATTGGCACACTCCAGCTAATATGGCGGATGGATATGGGGAGCATCACAATTGGCATAAGAAAAGCATATTTTGGAAGCTTCCGTATTGGAAGGATCATTTGCTTAGACACAATCTGGATGTCATGCATATTGAGAAAAACTTTTTTGATAACATCATGCATACAGTGTTAAACGTGCGTGGAAGGACTAAAGACAGCGGTAAGTCAAGACTAGACTTGCCTGATCTTTGTTGTCGGAATGAGTTACATATTACAAGCAATGGGAAAGCACCTGTTCCCATATTTCGATTGGGTGCGGAAGAAAAGTCTGCCTTGTTCAAATGGGCGACATCTGATGTGAAGTTTCCGGATGGGTACGTATCTAATCTAGCTAAATGTGTTGAGAAAGGGCAAAAGTTTTCCGGGATGAAGAGTCATGACTGTCACGTCTTTATGCAACGGCTACTTCCTTTTGCATTTGCTGAACTTCTACCAGGAAATGTACACGAAGCAATTG
>PKMM01022803.1:1013705-1273341 GCA_002933915.1 Eutrema heterophyllum | reverse complement strand
ACGATTAATTAACGTCGATTTTACGACGAATCTAGGTTTACGACGAAATTACGATGAAATATTTACGACGATTTTGCGACGACTATTTGTCCACATAAACATCCTTAATTCGTCGTTTTATTGTCGTAAATTACTTTCGATTTTCCATCGTTTTTACGACGTATTTCTATCCGTCGTAAATTCGAAGTAAATGTTGCGACGATTTTACGACGATTTGTTAGCGACGATTTAGCGACGATTTTTGGTCCCTCGTGAATTAGCGACGATTTTATGACGATTTTTAGTTTACGACGATCAGTTAGCGACGATTTACATTTCGTCGCAAATTCGATGGTACCCCTGTTTTGCAACGATTTTACAACGATATATGTCGTTGCAAAAGGGGTGTTTTCTTGTAGTGAGATTATTAAAAAAATTAGAGAATGTATTATTGTATAAACAATAAATAAAATACTCCCTCCGTTTCATATTAGTTGTCGTTTTGTTTTAGAACTTAAATTTTGTTTCATATTAGTTGTCGTTTTAGAATTTCAATGCAAATATTTGATAATATTTCCACTTATCCCTACTCATTTAGTTTATTACCCCTACTCCTTTAGTTTATTAATTAGTGTGATCATAGTATATAATACATTAATGAGGGGTAAAACAGAAAATTGAATTGTTTTCTTAATCTACGTAAAACAACATAAAACAACAAATAATATAAAACGGAGGGAATATAATATAATATGTGTGATTGTATGTGTATATAAAATTATATATATATATGGTATTGGTTTTCTCCATTTGGCTATATAACAATATTTTATTTCGTTTAACCATATAATATCATCATGTATTTACTATTCACCTTATATATATAGATAGGATATACATACACACATGCAAGAAACGATAGAAAATTATAATATAGATAATGTAAACTATAAGTGGAAGAAAGAGAAAATAAAGAAATCTAAACAATTTTTTCCTACAGCCTTCTCACAGCAAAGAAAAATGGAGCTGTAGAAAAAAGGGCTTTTACAGACGAAAAAAACAAAAAAAAAGGCTGTAAGTTCCAAAAATAAAGCACAACGTGATTGGTAAGTTATTAAGGCTGTAAAAAAATTTAAGGCTGTAATAACTTTTTACAGCCCAACCAATCATACAAAATGATAAATTGTATGGTGGCTAACTTGTAGTTCCTGTAGTAGACGATGTTGTGCAAATTGGTTTACGAGTAACAAAAGTTAGTTCATACAAAAGATTTTTCGTCAATGGTTCACAAATCACTTAAACATGTGGTTTACGGAAACGTTAATATTGAAAGGAAGTTGATTGCACGTTAAAATTTCTAAGTTTTTTTTTTTTTTTTTTTGATAAATCCTATCGGCTGATCCGGTCAGTCCCGGTAGAAACGCACCGAGGTGCTACATTGTAAACTACTCTCAGGTTCAACGGTTCAACCGACATCATGAGTTCCAAACTGGATTCGGGTCGAACGGGCCATGAGATCTATGAAATCCAAGTGGGCCACTACACTGCATGTCTCGAGTTTAGAATGTCTTCCGACTAATGTCAGGAGATAGTCAGATCGCATGTTACTGGACTACAAGATAAACTGCATGGACCAAAAGCCTAGACACAAACATTCTAAATAATTGTGATTTTTATTTCCAGTATGGATTTTTAAACTTCTAAGTTGGTTTACGACTCCGGACAGTCCATAGTTTTTGATCTTAAGGGAATTTTTTTTTTAAATGTAAATTTATTATGTTAATTTTTAATAGGGTTTACATTAAATAGCAAAAGTATGATTTTATATAAATTTATTTTTAAAAATATTGTTTAAAGTTTTGACTCTTGGAAAGAATAATCAGAAATTTTAAATTTATCATTTAACAAATATTTGGTAAAGCAAAATTATGTGTACACTTAGAGCATGTGCAAAATTATGTGTACATTTAGAGTACGAAGACTAATGAGACATCCATCATTAAAAAAAAAAAAAAAAAAAATAAAAAGAGAAGAGAGAGAGAGGGTAGAGAGTGTGTCATTTGAAACATCCATAAGAGATATCTATGCCACATGTCTATTTATTATTGGTTCTATTTCTTTTTAAATTAAAATGTAATAATAAAATCAAATTCTATTAAAATACTAATATTAATTTGTTGAGACATCTTTTTGAGAGACTCACCAGCAGGTGCTCTTCGTGCCTCTTAATCACACCGTCGTAAGGTAAAACAATATTTGCTCGCGAAGAGAGAGTTACACAGTGTGAGTGGGTTTGATTACAACACCTTAGTTTATTGAAATATAGTAATGCATGGAAATGAAAAAAAATCCAAAAAAAAAATATTTTGTTTTTATATGTCACCAAAGGGCCTTTAGATCGTTGGAAGTTTTTTTTTTTGTTGACAAAACTATAGTTAAGCATAGAGAAAATTTAGGTTAAATGGTACTCTGTTGAAAACTAATTTTTAAATATACTTGATGTGTACTTTGCTTTTTTAAAAAAAATATGTAAGATTATAGTTTTTTCAAATTTCTGATTATTCTTTCCAAGAGTCAAAATTCAAACATTAAGTGTTTAATGAGGATTGATTTGATATGGTTTATTAATATTTTAATTTTTAAATTGTCATTTTCAGTTTCGCATTTTTTTAATTGAAAAATAAATCAAAATGGCATGGTTAATATTATGAAGAAAATTTTGTCAAAAGTTGTATGAAGAAATTTTAGTAATAAGTAATACTCTCTCTGTTTTAGAAATATTGATTTTCTAATTTTTTTCACACAAATTAAAAAACAATCAATGTTAAATCATAAATACATATTATTTTCTTTCACTAAACATTTTCTTATGACTATGAACCAATAATAATTCATCAAATTCAAATATTCTCAATTAATAACTTTTAAATTTAATCATTTATTAACATTAATCAATAAAAATAGATAAAAATCTTAGAAAATCAATATTTATAAACAAAATAAAAACCTAGAAAATCAAACTTTGTAACCGATAAGATTTGTGTTATGAGTAATGTACCTAATATTATTTGTAAATCAAATACTATGAGTAAGCATTGATGGAAACCACAGTTCACGAGAAGAGTGTTGTCCCTACCAGAAGCCAACAAGAAATGAAATAAGAGAGAGTCACGGGCACTGAAAGACAACATCAATTGTGATAGAATAAAGAAAAGCCATTTACCTTAGTTTGTGCACAAAACTTTTCGTTTTTTTATACATCAAAAAATTAAATGTGCACCTCTCAGTGGACTCTCATCACCAATTCACCCTTGCAATATAATTTATCTTTAGTTCATAAATGTTTTTGGATGGTGGCAAGCATGCGGGTTTGGTACGCAGCTGTACAAACAACGGAAAATAATTTCTTTTAAAGAATGTTATCTACAGCGAAATATTAAACATTTTTTTGAAATAATTATATTTTCTTGGGACATTTGTGTAAACTTATTTCAAAAACACTTAGTGATTATAACACTTTTTTTTATCCTTTGTCGAACTAACATTTTTTATCTTGTCTATCACATGTTTACCCTCTTAAGACTAAAGTAAATGCACTCAATAACAAAAATTGGACCGAAAGTGAAAACTAAGAAATAGTAATAAGGGCAGGTAAAATATTTTTTGGTTAATTTTTGAAAAAGTTTGGACGATTTTACCTTTTATTTAACAACAAAAATTGGACCGAAAGTGAAAACTAAGAAATAATATATGATTTTTTTCTATAACATATTATTTTTATGTAGATGGTTAATTTATTAAATGGGAGTTAGAGTTTAAGATTTCAGATTTAGAATTTAGCTTTGTTTGGAAATTAGACGCTCACGTCAATTTTAGAAGAAATTAAACAAAATCACATGAATAAAAGGTAAAAGCAATTTTTTGTTGTCATCTACAACCCAAACTAAATTTTTAATTCTTTATTCACATATATTTAGTAAACACATGAATAACTAATTTTCTAAATTAAACAAAGAGGTATTATTAATCTATTTAAGTCATCAACCAATTTGGTTTCAAGTGAATAATCCGATGAGATGAAAACGTTAGTGTACATGTTAGCTTCATAATATTTGTGTTAGTTTCCATCTCATCGACGAACTTAATTTTTGCTCATGTTCAACCTCTCTCCTCTTTGTTCACCATTCCACACTTGATGCAACTTTCATTGACTAAATAGTCTTTTTTTTTTTTAAAACATAAAATTCAATTCACAGATGGTACAACTCGTGATTAGCTTTTGTTGCGCAGTATATAATAATAATAAAAAATGAGTATCACATCAATGTGGGTTAGATTTCTTTTTCAATTTTTTTGTTTGTTTTTTCCTTTGTGGGTTGGGTTTCTATAACTAAATAATAGAGCCTCCTTGATTTTTAATTTGGCATTTTGCTAGGCCTCATTCTACGTGGATGTGAGTGGAACCACCCCGTGACCTCTTCCCTTCTGTTTCGTTTCACCTAATTCCATTACCAAAGTACCAAACACTCGACCACCTCTAACAACACACATATACATGTATATATACACATACCTATTGAGAAAATCCCATAAGCCATATACTATTGGCCGTACTTTGTATCTTTGGCGAAACCCGAAAAAACAAAAACCCACCTTATATTTTTGTAATTGATCATTCTTGTCGTATAGATGCCCAAATTCAACTCATTTCAGGCTCCCATTTTATTTCTCCTCCTTCTCGTTATCCTTCTTTGTTCAACGCAAACACAATGCCACACCAAAGGTTTACGATTACGACCAAGAAAGCAGAAGAATGTGAACACGACGACGAGTCAGACACGAAATCCGGAAGAGGAATTCATGAAATGGGTTAGATTCGTTGGGAGTCTTAAGCACTCGGTGTTCAAGGCAGCCAAGAACAAACTCTTCCCTTCCTATAAACTCACTGTCCATAAGAAACACAATAAAGGTGACTTCACTAAAATCCAAGACGCCATTGATTCTCTCCCTCTCATCAACCTTGTTCGCGTCGTCATCAAAGTTCATGCCGGCGTTTACAAGTAAGCACAAGTCTCTCTTCGGCTACATTAGTTTACATAACAGCTCTAAATATCATGTGCTTAATTAGTCTGAATTTCGGAGTAATTACATTTTAATCAAAACATATTTTGGTCGACATTTCATATTAATTAACTTCTTTTCTTTGTTTTTTAATAATGAGGTATATAGACGACATGATATTAATTAGGCCAATCTTGCAGGGGTACTATATAAGTAAATAAATAAATAGTGTATGGTACATTTTGCAATTGATCAATTCCAAATTGGTACCACATCATCTGTAGATTTTATATTCATTTTTTTTTTCAATGAATGGCTGTAACTATCTTCCAACAGTGTGAACCGTAGATTCTGGAGTTTTGTCTATATACATTTTGCAGTTTTGCAATTTGTTTTCGCTCTATTTAAGAAGCAGGGTGATACCATATCTTTTCTTTTCGTCCTTTCCCTGCATCTGCAGAGACTGCATGAGCCAAAATTATTAATTATGAAACAGAAAGAGTCTAAACACGTATTGCCAATAAAGAAATGTTGCAATCAATGACATCTCCCTTGAAATCAACACTATATGATCACGTGAACTCGGAATTTTGTAATATATGCGTTAAAGGTTGAGTATATGTAATATGTATATAATCTCTAGGAAATTGAGTTTTATAGTGACATTTTGGGTATTATCGAGTTATAAAGCGCCATGGGACCACATACACTTCACGCTTACCATCCATAATTTTATATCGTTATGCAAAGTATTTCTTGTTGTAGCTATTCTTCTTCGATTTATAACAAAATTAAGCAAAATAATAATAATAATGAAAATTTTGGGGGGTGTAGGGAGAAGGTGAACATACCTCCAATGAAGGCATTCATAACAATAGAAGGAGAAGGAGCAGAGAAGACAATAGTGGAATGGGGAGACACAGCACAAACACCTGACCCAAGAGGCATCCCCATGGGCACCTTCAACTCCGCCTCTTTCTCCGTCAATTCCCCTTTCTTTGTCGCCAAGAACATCACTTTCAAGGTAACTTCTAATTACCATTACCTAGCTGTTGTGTTCAAATTTATTTGGATGTATAAGTTTTGAACCCATGTTTTAGAGCGCGGTCATATGTGTATGTAGAACATGACCCCGGTCCCCTTGCCGGGCGCGGTTGGAAAACAGGCAGTGGCATTGAGGGTTTCGGGGGACAATGCCGCGTTTTTCGGGTGTAGAATACTTGGTGCTCAAGACACTCTCTATGATCATTTAGGAAGACATTATTACAAAGACTGTTACATTGAGGGATCTGTTGATTTCATCTTTGGCAATGCTCTTTCTCTCTATGAGGTAAACGTTCTCACCTAGGATCTCGCATAGCTGTATACAGTGTGGTCTTTGCTGCTCGACTACCACCTAGAGTATCTTAAAACATTGTCTACAATTTTATAGTGTAGCAATCTTAGATTGGTCCTTGCTCTAAAAAAAAAGTGGTGTTCAGGGATGCCACGTGCACGCGATAGCGGATAAGCTAGGAGCAGTGACGGCGCAGGGAAGGAGCAGTGTGCTAGAGGACACAGGATTCTCATTCGTCAAGTGTAAGGTGACAGGGACAGGGGTTTTGTACCTTGGGAGGGCATGGGGTCCCTTCTCAAGAGTGGTCTTTGCTTACACCTATATGGACAACATCATCCTCCCTAAAGGCTGGTACAATTGGGGCGACCCTTCACGCGAGATGTACGTATACTTTACTCTTCTCTTTTTTTCTTCTTTTAAATTACATATAACCAAAAGTGTATCATATCAATGGACTTCGAAGATAACAACAATTCGTAAAACACTAAAACTAACGGACCAAAACATAGATTTTTTTGGATATGAATTATAAAACATAGATTGAACCTGAAGCTGAATTACAAGCCGAGAGAACATGCATTTCAAAATTGATAATAAATTGTAAACAACACATTTCAGTCCAACTTTACAATACATGATCTCGTTGCCTCATCCATTTCAGAGTCCTAGGTCCCCACCACTCAACATCTCCCAACCGACTTCACTCTTGTCTTATTATACTTTGCGCGTGCATCCCTATAGATATTGAAGCTTAAAGCCATTAACGTAGGCGTGCATAGTCTCTTCTAGTGCTCCAAAATGCATATATACAAGTCTAAATAATACTTAAATTAAGAAGAAAAAAAAAGTAATTGTAAATGAAAATGAAAAAAAAAAATTGTGTATGCAGGACGGTGTTCTATGGGCAGTACAAGTGCACGGGAGCAGGAGCAAACTATGGAGGGAGGGTGGCTTGGGCAAGAGAGCTCACCGACGAAGAAGCTAAGCCTTTTATTTCTCTTACCTTCATCGACGGCTCTGAATGGATCAGACTCTAACCTTTACTCTCTTCTTCTTTTCTTTTCTTTTTCCTTTTTACCTAACTAATAATGTACATTTTCCAATAAAATGAATATATATATATATATATATTTTTTTTTTTAAAAATCACATACTTAGCATACATTTTAACACTATTTTGTTAATGGTTCTAACCATACCACAATCTTATTATATATAACGCTTTTATCTTTGTCTCCAATCAGGCAATCACTATTTTTTAATGTCTCTTGCCATAATCTCTTTATAAAGCTTATACCTTTGTCAGTGTCACCAATGGGACTCAAAATCAATATAATCTCGTAATAAATTTATGTATGTTAATTGATGTCAAAAAGATGATCTAAGCTAATCTCTAGTGCAAGTGAAGAGAACATTTAAGTAATAGATTGTTGCGAAGATCAATAATTGCAGAAGACCAGATCCTCTCTGAAATACCATTACTCTAGTCAAACACAGAAACAGCAGAGAGAGAGAGAGAGAGTGAGAGAGAGAGAGAGAGAGGTGATGATTATCCAAGAAAGAAGCTCCATTGATGTCGAAATCAACAGCTCTCGCCTTGGTAATCGCAGCTTTATCTTACTCCCTCTTCTTTCACTCTTCCTCTTCACCTAAACCTCACTACCATGCGCTTTTCCTCTCCGCTTCCTTCTCCGACAACGCTTCCGTCGCCTTAAACCTTCGTGCCCTCACGCGCCGCCCTCATGTGGCCGGTTCGGAGGCCAACGCTGAGGCTGCCGCCTACGTTCGCTCTGCTTTCACCTCCTCCTCACTCAAATCACACGTCGTCGCTTACCATGTATCTCTAACTTACCCAATTCATCGCTCCCTGGTACTAACACCAAGAGAATCAGCAAAGCCGATTCCTTTCGCGCTGGAACAAGAACAAGTCGGAGACAATCCTTACGCAAATGAAGTGATGCCTACTTTTCATGGATACGCTAAGTCAGGTAACGTTTCTGGGCCGGTGGTTTATGCAAACTACGGACGAGTCGAAGATTTCGTTGGTTTGAATGCCTCCGGAGCCGTCGTAGTTGCGAGGTACGGACAGATTTACAGAGGAGACATAGTGAATAACGCGTACCAGGCGGGAGCTGTAGGCGTCGTGATCTACACAGACAAGAGAGATTACGGCGGAGACGACTGTTTTCCGGCGAGTAAATGGATTATCAGAGGAGGCCGTCGAATTGAGCGGCGATTCTCCGCTCATACCATCGTTGCCTGTTTCGTCGGCTGATGCGGAAGTGATTTTGAGGACGATCGTAGGAGATGTTGCTGATGGAGATGTTTATCCAGTGGGGCCTGGACCTGGGATCTTGAACCTGATCTACATTGTGAGTTTGTTGTATGAAAGTGAAGAATCGTTTGTGTTTCTTTAATTCGAAAAAGTTTTGAAATTTTTGGGGTCTGGTTTCAGGGGAAAACTGTTATAGCTCAGATTGAGAATGTTATTGGAGTGATTGAAGGAGAAGAAGAGCCTGATAGGTACCATTGCTCAATATTGAGTGGCAATAGACCACTAAGGTAACTTTTTGATTATGTTTGGATGAATTGGTTAGATATGTGATTCTTGGAAACCATCGGGACGCTTGGACTTTCGGAGCTGTTGATCCAACAGTGAGACTGCGGTACTTTTGGAGGTGAGTAAAGTTTTTTTCCCTCAACATGTATGCTTGAAAGTTTTTAAATGGTTTTTATTGCAATGAGAGATCTTGATGAAACTGTGTAGATTGCACAAAGACTAGATAAGCTGCAGAAAAGAGGATGGAAGCCTCGGCGGACAATTATTCTGTGCAATTGGGATGCCGAGGACTATGCTCTGGTTCTAGTCTCTACCTCCCTTTATTACATGTCTACTTTGGTAATGTTGAAAGCAGGAGTTTAATGTGTTCTTTTCTGTAGATTGGGTCAACAGAATGGGTAGAAGAAAACAGAGAGATGCTAACTTCGAGAGCAGTGGCCTACTTGAATGTAGATTGTGCGGTATCTGGCCCCGGATTTCATGCTTCTGCGACTCCACAACTCGATGAATTGATAAAACAAGCGGCTCAAGAGGTACTCTAAAGGCAGTTTAACAAGCATCTGGGTGGTATCTTTTGAGCTAATCTTGAATGCTAAGTGTTCACTGTTTCTGTTACAAGGACACATAATCAAGCTATCTGCAGGTTCGGGATCCAGATAACACAACGCAAACCATCTACGAATTGTGGATAGGATCAAGCAACTCTAGTGTGGTAAGTGAAGAATACACTATGTTAGATTATAAATTTTGTCTTATGGTAAACGGATTTGTATACTTGGTATGTGAAGATTGGAAGACTAGGGGGTGGAGGATCGGATTACGCTTCATTTGTGCAACATGTTGGCGTTCCAGCAGTTGACATGCGTTTCGGAAAAGGTAAATCTCTGAATCAACCACTCACACCAACACTAGATGGGCCAAACATCATGGTCTGTTGTATAAACACCTAGTCAATAAGCTTTTTTTCTCATGAATTAGAGACTAAAAATAACCACATATAACAGACTATCCAGTCTATCACTCTATTTATGATGACTTCACTTGGATGGAAAAATTTGGAGACCCGATGTTTCAGCGACATGTCGCAATGGCTAGTGTTCTGGGTTTGGCCGCTCTTCAGTTAGCAGACGAGGAATTCTTACCATTCAACTATATCTCCTATGCATCAGAACTCAAGGTAATTGATATCTTTTAAAATATATAAGTTCAAAGCCGGATAGATTGCCGTAATGTTATTTGTCTGCCTGCATTAACAGAAAAGTGCGGAAGATTTGGAGAAGTTAGGCCATAGCATAGATGTTTCTCCGTTAATCAAATCGATCCAAGATCTATCTACAGCTGCAAGAGGGATAAATATAGAGAAAAAGGTATAGCTATAGTTTTACATTTGACAAAATTGACAAGTTAATTGGTTATTGAGAGTAGCTTGGCTGGAGTGTGCTGGGAATTAAGGGAGCTCTGAGAGTGAGAGAGCTCAATGACAGATTAATGATGGCGGAGCGAGCTTTGACAGACCGAGATGGACTCTCTGAAAGACCCTGGTACAAGCATTTGGTATACGGACCATCCAAGTACGATGACTACGGATCCAAATCATTTCCTGGAGTTGATGATGCAATAGATAATGCAAAGAGGCTAAAGACCAAAGCATCTTGGGAACATGTTCAACACCAGATCTGGAGAGTCTCTAGAGCTATAAGACATGCATCACTTGTCTTAAAAGGTGAATTGAGATGATATCAAGAATGCTCCTGTTGCTTCTATCACAATGTGGATAGATACTGAAAGACAAGTTAAATATATTTTCCTCTGTTGTTCAACCAAACTCAAATGCTATGCTCTTTTGTAAAACATTAAACCCAAATAAGTTTGTTTCTTTTTGATTAAGCCCTAATACTCTTTATTTCGTTCTCTCCCTTACCCTGCTCCGTCCACTTCCTCTTTAAGAAGCCCGTTGCATATGAAAGCCCATCTAGAAAGCCCATTACTAAAGCCCAAGACATTACCAGAAGTTCGTTTTCATGGTTTTCGACCACGAATCGTCATACCCCAAGTGCGACAATCACCGCTAAGTTAAAGTATCAGACCAGACGAAACCACGATGCTTAGCCCCGCCACTCTCACCCGGAAAACACCACTCCCTTCCAATTCTCTTGGGATTTCCGGTAGTCACACTTCGTATTTCAATCGAAGGACT
Source organism: Eutrema heterophyllum (assembly GCA_002933915.1). Taxonomy (NCBI): domain Eukaryota; kingdom Viridiplantae; phylum Streptophyta; class Magnoliopsida; order Brassicales; family Brassicaceae; genus Eutrema; species Eutrema heterophyllum. The sequence goes on along the minus strand of PKMM01022803.1, from coordinate 1,262,208 downwards.
CTAGCTGAAGCTGGTTCGAGCAGGGTTCTTGCGTTTGGGTACAAAAAAGGTTCACTGAATTGTGGTCGTATCAATTGGTCTGGGCGTTCAGGGACTGGGTTTGGGCATCTGGGTCGGGTCTCTTCGATCTCAGGTGGAAGTTCAGGTGACTCCGGCGGGATTGGTGGTTCAGGTGGTGGTGGTGATGGTTCCGGCGGTGGAGGTGAAGGTAGCGGCGGGAGCGGAAACAAGTGGTCGTTTCTCTCATGGTAAAATACTCTTACTTCCTCCTCTCTCTACTCTTTTCTTGTGTAAAGATTGTTTCTTTCAAACGCAAATTCGATTAAGCCTTTCTATAATCCGACATTCGAAATTTTCATGGATGCTCACAAAAATCTAATTTACTATAACTCCTTGCTTCTGAAAAAAAACATATATACACGTTGTGTTGCGTTTTGGCTTGATTTTCTGTGATGCTTCAGGTACCTGGCTCTTCTCTCAGATTATCCTGTTTTGACCAAAGCTGTGACGTCAGCAATTTTGACCCTCATTGGAGATTTGATCTGTCAGGTAACTCTCTTATTGGTGTGCTTGAATCTCAGTAGTTATCTTTGAAGTTTGGATTCACAGTATTCGTATATAACAAATTATTGAAAAAGCAACATTGCTTATTCTTGTTGCACTTGGTTGTTAGCTTACAATCAATAGGACCTCATCTTTGGACAAGAAGAGGACACTCACCTTTACCATCTTGGGCTTAGGGCTAGTCGGTCCAGCATTGCACTTCTGGTATATCCACGGACTTTTAACTTTCTATGTGGTGTATTGTTTTCCTTGCGTGCTCTTATGACACCATCAAAAGCTATTTTACTTTTCTGCTAAGTGGTTGTTCATTTGAAGAGACTTATGCATCCATTAATATATATTACTTATGCTTATTCTCTACTTGCTCTCTGAAATCTCGCAACTCCATTAGGTACTTGTATTTGAGCAAAGTGGTGACAGCTTCCGGATTATCAGGCGCAGTTTTGCGACTTTTACTAGACCAGGTAGCAAATTTTCCTATTTTCCGACTAACATTTATGTTCCTATCTTGCTTCCTTTGTGTTAACACCAGCTTTTGTTTTTTCAGTTTCTTTTTGCTCCTATTTTTGTTGGAGTTTTCTTATCAGCTGTTGTGACACTTGAAGGGAAACCATCACATGTCATACCAAAACTGAAGCAGGTTGGATTAAAAGCTAATTAACCTTTTTATTCCCACGAGAATGTTTATCGCATGGTGCAGGGTGGGAAAGCATTTTGCAGGAACCTAAATTTGATACTTTGTATCTTTTTATCGGTATTCTAATTGAATCCATGAATTGCTGGCTGTGTAGGAGTGGACTGGTGCAGTGCTAGCAAATTGGCAGCTATGGATACCATTTCAGTTTCTTAACTTCAGATTTGTTTCACAAAACTTCCAGGTTTGATTACCAAACTCTGTGACAACATGAAATGGGAGTGTGAAAAATACAATTCGGTGAAAGATAGATGTGTTTCAAACATAGTGACCCACACTCTGTTTCTCTCTTTAATGTCTTAATTCTCTACTTAGTATAATCTTTGACCCCGTCATCATCCAGCAGCACTTGTTAATGAGCATGAGACGAATTACGCTAGAATGACATTATAGCTCTCTGCATCATCAATTTTATAGGCATAGCAAGATTTTTCTGGTATCAGGTGTAATTCACCATTCTGCATAGAGTGTGTTCACTGGCTCTTAGGATGAATTAATGTTTTATATTTGAATTGCAGGTACTCGCTTCGAACGTAGTAGCTGTAGCTTGGAATGTGATTTTATCATTCAAAGCTCATAAAGAAGTTGCTCCGAAATAGGCAAGTTTCTTACCTACAGGTGTTGTTGGATTGTATAATCGGCAGAGTTTTGGGGCAGGGTTCTTGTCTGCTGATGCAAATGTTTGGTGTTTAAAACGAATTTTTGGGACTCCACACTTGACATTTTGTTAACGTAGAAAAAAACTTGTCTTTAAGAACTTTTGTCATGTCACGTTATTGAGTACTTTATTTAATTCAACGTTTTGCTACCCAACATCATCAACCCTTTATACTTAACCTGATAGTTAATATTAAAATCTTAAAGTTTCTGATTCTTTTAAACTTCATGAGGAAAAAATTAAAGTTCACGGACCAATCAACGACACTCAACAAAAAAAAAAATGAAAGTCTAAAACAGCTCCAATGATGTATATGATTAAAAAAAAGCAAATGAACACAATTCCGATTGTGTTTTCGTTCTTCTCATCTTATTTTTGCTGCGCACTTCACAAGGTTTGTTTGAAGATCACAGCCCAATGGTCTTTTGAAATTTTGTAATCTGGTTCAGGAAGATCCATGTCATCTGCCAAAAAGAAAACGCGATCATCAACGATCTCAGAGACAAGCTTGAAGTGATTCGTGGAATAGCATTAAAAAAAAGGAGAAAAATTGTTATTATACCATGACGTGAGGGGCGATCCTGACGCAGTAAACAGGGAAACCAGTGTAGAATTTGAGAGGTCCTCCAGATTTTAAGGTTTGCATCGCACAGTCGAGCGAACCCGTGTATGGATATTTACCCTGAGCGTCGGGTTGCATTTTCTGGATCTGAGTTTTGACAAAGTCAAATGGCAGACTGCAAGCCGCAGCGCAGAATCCCGAAACAGCACTTGCTCCTGCCAAAAGTAACAAAAATCACACAACCATCAAGCTGAGAGATCTATAAACGTAAATGAAATACAGGGATTACATGACCACAAGACAAAACTGATAAGGCCTTCTTAGTAAGTTTAGTGCAGAACTATTGTAACTAGTCTAGAAATGTATTTTTGCCAGTTCAGCAATACACCTTACGGTTAGTTGAGAGCTGAAGGGTTTAAGATCTGGATTTGGGCAATGGTCGAGAGTATAGAGACTCCTCTCACTAAGTATTTTCTCTGGTGTACTTCTTTGATAGATTTGATTAAGTCAAACACACAATTGTGTTATGACAACACAACAGTCGTGTAATCAGTAGATTACAAGCTGTAAATGTGAATGTCCACGACGATTCGGTGAATCCTTGACTCTAACTGCTATCATTTATTGAAGGCGTATTTCTTACTCTATGAGAGACTCCGGAGGGCAGCTTACCTACGACCGTAGATGTCTCCCCAAGACCAAGATTATCTCTCATGTATTCAGCACTTTGATCATAAGATGCAAGCATTCCCATGTTCAAAGCCATTGCTCTGACCACAGTGGGTCCACAACCTTTCCAAAGTGCTAGAACTCCTTCATCAGCGCTAATACGGTAAAGCGCATGGAAGGCGTTGGTATAGTTCCTGCGCTGAGCTAACGGCAAAGTATTATCGGCTTGCATTCTGATCAGCGCTAAATCGGCTGGACTACCAACGCAAGCACCAATTGCACCAGCTGTCAGACCACAAAGAGCCTTCTGATACAGCGGTAGTGGCTTCCCATCATTAGCCTCACTTGCTTTTGCAGTCAGCATCCTGATAACACAAAATGACACTCCTTTGATTACTACAGCAAAAGAGAGAGATGATGATTTACATATATAACTATAAAACCAATAAGTATTCATCTGGATGGGCTCAAGGTAACCCACAAATGATTAACTTACTTGAATGATCCAAGACGAGCTGTGGTGTAAGTTGCTTGCCTCAGCAAACCAGCAGATAAACCCTATTGGAAAAATTTTAAGTCAAATAAGCTCAGGAGACATCTTCATAGCAGAAATTGGGTAAAACTAATGTTGTAGTTAGCAAGACAGAGAAAAGACTGTTAGATATGAAATCAACTGAGTATCAGAATAACCACATGAACATATAAGAAACTGTTCGTGAGCATCAACACCAGACTATCAATAGAAAACATCCTACATAAACACATACCTCTTCAAGAAAAGTAAATGCATCCAAATAGATCTAATCAACATCCAAAAAATAATCCATACCTTGTAGAAGGCAACGATACCCTCATTCTTCAACATGGTCGTGGTCACACTGGCTGCAGATCCCTGACCTAGTTGAATCCTCACCTTTACCACCAGAAACAAGTATTAGCTCATTAGATTCACATCATTCAAAACCCTATGAACACAAACGAAGGACTGTACATTGTGATGCGATGCACTAAGAACACATTTCTAATCAAAATCCAGATCTGAACTGAAACCTTTCATCTATACATATCAATAGCAACAGTCCACACACAAATGAGTCAGAACATGTTCCGAGAAACGAAATTCCATTGTAAAAAGAAAACCAGATCTGAGAGAAAAATAAATCCCTAGACTCGGATCTGATGAATACATTTACAGATTTCGCGGAATTCAAGTATCAGCAAATCAAGCAAGAAGTCTACTTATAACGAGCTTCTACATGAATATGCTGATACATAAACGTGTATCCAGAAAAATTTACATACCTTGATCATGTCAATCGGCTGGATAACGCAAGTTGCAAGCATACCAGAGGCACCGCCATTGACGAAGGGCTTCACAGTAGTCCAGATACCAATTGGAGCAACTTTTTTCTCCTCCGCCATCTCTTTTTCTTTTTGTTTTCTCGTGCGGACTCGAACGAAACCAGAATAAGAGATTCCGCGGAGAAAGAGAAAGGGAGAGTGAGAGACTAAGTTGGTGGATAGGAAACGATGAAGTATAGCTTGGGGCCTTTATATATTTACAGTACCCAACTGAACTAAACCGTACCAAACCCTTATTATTTTTTGCATATTTCGTATGAGATCTGAATCTAACAGTTTTTCATTTCCTCTCAGTTTTTTTTAATTGGATAATTTGGACTCCCCTTTTTCGGATTTAAGCAATCCTAAAGTATTTAGAGTTATTTATTACGCATTCACTTTTAATCTCGTTAAGAAAGTTAATCAATCTCCATTTCTAATTTTCTAGTTACGAAAATTGAATTTCGTTAGTATTTTTGACTCTTTGGGTCCAATAGAATTCTTAGTTTTGATTTGACCTTTTGTAGTTGTATTTTTTTATTTGTTTAAATACTAACTCTTTTGGCATTTTTTACGCGATACATATCAAAGTCAATCGATTAAATTCTAACATGTATAATATGTGTAAGAATAATTTCTTAAAAAATTACTAAATTTATAATCAATTACTAAAAGATAAAGTTACTAAAAAAAATGAAAATGTAAATTTATCGTAAAAGCCAAAGTTCATATTCAAAAATTAATTATGGAAAAAAAATTTGATTAATAAAAAATGAAAACTTAAAATTCGGAAAACTTAATAATTGATTCATAATCATAAAATATAAAGTTACAAAACAAAAAAAAGAAAAATACAAAATTTAAATTTATCCTTAAAAGCAAAGTAAATAAAAAAGGAAAAACAAAATTATTTATTTTTCCATTTAGATAAAAAAAATTAAACAATGAATTACTAATACTAAAAAGGAATTAATTTATCACATCTATATAAACAATTCGGTAATATATCAATTACATACCAAAAAATCAAAAATCTAATAATTATTTTCAAAGCTATTTAATGCATATGCTCTACCAAATTCTTCCTTCAAAATATATATTTATTTCATCGGAAACTTTGTTTCTAAATTTGTATATTATTTATTTTCACATGTGATTTAATTTTGTTTTTCATTTTTTTCGTTTTTAGTTTTTAATTTTAAAATATTAAATTATAAATTCGCATATGTGGATCCTAATCTACTAAATTATAAAAATAAGAGGTGAGAAATTTTATTTTTAAAATTTCCCCTCCTTGTGCACAAAGAGGTCCTAAGTTTTCTCTCTTTGTGCAAAACAAATTTAAAAAAAAATAAAATTCGCTAAATTTACAATGATGTTCAACGTTTTTTTTTTTTTAACTTCTGATTTTATTAATTACGTAGTATACGGGAAATACAAATGGTTTATTAACCAAACAGGAGGAATTGCAAAACTAGAAAAGAGAATATTATCTTCATAAAATCTCTTCGACAGGATATCCGCTGCACTGTTTCTTCCTCTATTAACATGTCCCAATGAGCATCTCGACAATTTCAACATCCAATGTTGGATATCGATCAACAAAGGGCCTATTTCATTACTCTCTTCTTGTTGATTAATCATATTTGTAAGCTCCAAACAATCACTTTCAAACCACACTTCTCGCCATCCCTTAGTTCTACGTTATATTTTATAGAGATATACTTCTAAATTGCCTTTAAATTTTATACAATTCATCAATTATCAAAAAAAAAAAATTAGATTCCCAAAAAAATTGTTTTAGGATCCCGACTTGGTCGAACATAATACCTAAATGTACGCAATTTTCGATCCTTCCTACCGATCCCATTTGGGAACTCGCTTTACTCACCCAACTCTTTTGCCCTACATGATCCCATCAATCCATGTAATTTTGGATCTACGAATCAATGTAAAGTAGAACACATCTCTACAAAGTCCTAATAGACAAGATTGTACCTAAAGAAAAAAAAATGGACATTGCAAGAAGATAATGAAGGTTTGGTACAACAAAAGCTTGGTAATGAACTCTGGAACTCACAATGGTCGCTCTACCAATGAATTGAACCGAGATTAAAACAGGATATGGCGGAGAAAGTGCAACGGAGATTGTACAGGATTAAAACAAACATGTAATCATAAGTAGAAACGGAAAACCGGAAAAACGAAAAAACTTTTTGGTTGCGCATTGCTTGAGAAAAGGTGTCAATAGTCTTCACCTTCATCTTCTTCATCGTCTCCGCCTTCAGCACCCACTTCTTCATAATCTTTCTCCAGAGCGGCCAAGTCTTCACGTGCCTCAGAGAACTCACCTTCCTCCATTCCTTCACCAACGTACCAGTGCACAAACGCCCTCTTTGCATACATAAGATCAAACTTGTGGTCGATCCGAGAAAACACCTCTGCAACTGCTGTGTTGTTGCTGATCATGCACACAGCTCTCTGAACCTTAGCGAGATCACCTCCAGGAACAACTGTTGGAGGTTGGTAGTTGATTCCACATTTGAACCCAGTTGGGCACCTGCAAAACAAAACCAAAAGAACTGTTTATTAAAACAACATGAAGGTAGAAGCAAACAATAACAAGTCGTTCCATTTCAAGATTATACCAGTCAACGAACTGAACAGTCCTCTTTGTCTTGATAGTACCAACAGCAGCATTAACATCTTTGGGAACAACATCTCCACGGTACATCAAACAACAGGCCATGTATTTCCCATGCCTTGGGTCACACTTGGCCATCATGCTAGCTGGCTCAAACACAGCATTAGTGATCTCAGGGACTGATAACTGTTCATGGTAAGCCTTTGCAGCTGAGATGACTGGAGCATAAGACGAGAGCATGAAATGGATACGGGGATACGGGACAAGGTTGGTCTGGAACTCAGTGATATCCACATTGATGGCTCCATCAAACCTCAATGATGTTGTCAAAGATGATATGATCTGGGATATCAACCTGTTAAGGTTCGTGTAGGTTGGCCTCTCGATATCTAGGGATCTCCGGCAAATGTCATAGATGGCTTCATTATCCAAGAGGACAGCTACATCGGTGTGTTCAAGTAGGGAATGCGTTGAAAGAACACTGTTGTAAGGCTCTACAACAGCAGTAGAAACCTGAGATCAAAAGGCAAAGCATCAAAACCAAGATTCATACTATGCCACTAAAGAAACATGTAATGTAATGAGTTCTTCCTTGAGATTCTGGCAAAAGTAGGCACCTGAGGAGACGGGTAAATGGTGAAGCCAAGCTTAGACTTCTTTCCATAGTCTACAGACAAACGTTCTAACAACAGAGAGCCCAAACCAGAACCAGTTCCACCACCAACAGCATTAAACACCAAGAATCCTTGCAAGCCAGTACAGTTGTCGGCAAGTTTCCTCACACGGTCAAGGCAAAGGTCCACAATCTCCTTTCCAACTGCAATTCTAATTAGATTAAAGGACCATTTGCAGAAGCCTAAGAAATTTAGAAGAAGCAGGAAGTGGTTTCTCACCAGTATAATGGCCTCTGGCGAAGTTGTTAGCAGCATCTTCTTTGCCAGAGATAAGCTGCTCAGGATGGAAAAGCTGCCGGTAAGTTCCGGTACGGACTTCGTCGATAACAGTGGGCTCAAGATCAACGAAGACGGCTCTAGGGACATGCTTTCCAGCACCAGTCTCGCTGAAGAAAGTGTTGAAAGCATCGTGTGCAACTCCCACTGTAGTATCACTGCGAAGGAGCAAAACAAGGCTATTAGGTTCGTCTCTCAAAAAACCTTGGATCCACAGAAACAAAACAGAAATGGCGATTAGGTTATACCTCGGCATCATGCCATCCGGCTGGATCCCATGTTCGAGGCAGTAAAGCTCCCAGCACGAGTTTCCGACTTGGATCCCTGCTTGTCCGATATGAATGCTTATGATTTCCCTCATCTTTTGCTCACAGAAACCCTAATTCTTCGATTCTCTTCGGCGGACGGAGATCGGGAACGGGGATCGAGGAAATGAGGCGGTGAGCGAGATCTTCTTTTCATTATGTATGGGTGGAAAATTTGATTATTTATGAAAGGGATTAGATAATTGGTTGGGGTCCGCCAATTTGTGACAGCCTGCCTTAGGGGCTGGGATAGACAAAATACGTGAGATTCGATCTGGATCTAGATCTCGGGGTGTGATTTTTGATCCGGTTAGTAACCTACCGGCTTTAGATATTTTTATGAGGGTGAAAAAAAAACATAACCGAACGAATTCGATCTCTTCGGTTTTAAAATTAAATTAGGGTTTAGTGGTTTAACTCTTGGGTTATCTATTTAATATTAGGATATTATGCAAGTGCCAAACCAGAAAATTTTTTAATCCGTAAGGTTGTCTTTTGATATAGGATGTAAGATTTTGATTCTGTTTTCAATCAATCAATACATACATCCATTCTCAATCAATCATTCATGTTCGTTTTAATTAACAATCAATCTCTAACTCTAGGTTCAGCATACACATACACATCTATGCCTAAGATAACATATAGATCCACAAGTCCCGCCTCACCGTTGCCTTTCTATTGAAGTTACAATTCGTCTGAAGAAACGGTTGGAATGGGCGTCCCAAAATCTGCGTTTGAAATTAGGGTTTAGGATCGGGTTTCCGAAAATAGAAACTTTCTATATTTGTACTTTCCATTTTCAAAAAAGGACAGTTTCTTGGCCAGGAAGAAACATCTGTAACTTCCGCGTTATACCTTAGAATCAAAATCGGGAAGTTGATCTGGAAATATGGATGCAAGATCTTCGAAACCGTATGTAGATCGTAATTTGGTTCCTTCTGGTTCGACGGGAAAATGGCTCGCAAAACGACTCTGAGAAACTGGGAAAAATCAGATATGAACATATTTATGAGATTAGAAGAAAACAGCGGATTGCGGATGGAGTTTACCTCGGCATTTGGATAGGAAAACTACTCTGGAAACATAGTTTTGAGATCTTTCCAACGGTACCAAGATTGCCTCCTGGAGCTTTCTGGATCGCCGAGAAAACGCTTCACAATTTGGATGCTCGCGGATTCGATCTGCGCGTATCTATCTCGGCAAAACAAACTTACCTTTCAAACGTCAACTCCAAATGATGAACCGCTTGCGGCTATAGCTAGATATGAGGGTCACGAACATTCTTACCAATTTTCAGCTTGATCCGATTTGATTTGCTCATCCGTTTATCCTCTCTCCCAAAACGGGTCAGACTGCTTCTTAGACGGGTACGGTGGCTTATCCTTCGAGGTGGCTCAACGGTGGTGGAAATGGTGATCGGAGAAGAAGACGACGGCGGTAGCCCCACCCTGATGCATGCCGGTTCACCGGCGACGAAGAATGGAGGCGGTGGCTCGGATCGCACCTCCCCTTCACGTACAAAGACGACACAAAGAAGACGAAGGGAATGAGAAGAGGTGACGTGCGGTGGCTCCGGTGCTAGCGGAATCTTCTCCAGCAGTGAGCAGCTCACGGTGGTGGTGCTCAGGAGGTGACAGTGGTGAACGGGAGCTCCTCTCTTCCTCACTTTCATGACTCTTCTCTTCTTCCTCTTTTTCTTACTTCTCTTCTTCTCTCTCTCTTTTCTTTCCTTTTCTTTTCTTTCCTTTTTCTCCTCGCGATTCTCCTCTCTCTTTTCACGATTCTTTTCTGATAACAAAATAGTTTGGAGAAAAAACAATGAAGGTGGGCGGCGTAGAGAAAAGAAAGGTGGGGGAAAGTTAGGTGAGTGAAGATGGTGGGAAAAAAAAAAAATATATATATATATATATATTCGGTCTGGATGTTACAATGGTTCATAAATCTATTATATAAATGACCAAAATGATAAGAAACCATAAGAATAAGAAACCATAAGAATAAGAAACCTTACTAACTTATAAAAAAAAAATCGGTTTAATATAGTTTTTTGATTGAACTGTATAATTAAATTGAAAAGGATAAATATTATAAATATTTTGGTTTCGATTATGTTTGACGCAACGGTTTTATAAGACATCGGAGCTGTAGGGCTCTTAGTGACTTGCAAGGGAAGTTTGACGAGACCATAACCGGTCGGGATCTGAGCCCCTGATAAATCCATGAACCGGTGTTCGGACTTGATTTGTCTAAGGTTCGGAGCTAGAACGGGATGTTGGTTTCGAAGAGGTTACCGCGCTGGTTCTTTTAGCCCACGGGATGAAGTTTTTGCGGCTTTTGCGGGCATCCTTGGTGAGACCAAAATCATAGTATTTTACTTAAGTTGCTTGCTCAACCCATCTTGTTCCTGTAAAAGGTGGGCGTTGATGTAGTTCCAAATGGTCTCTCTTTCGGGAAAAACCAACGTGAAATAAAACGTCTAAAAAAAAAATAAAAAGTCACATCTTAGGAACTTGTAGCTCCTTAGATATATTCAAACAATAAACGTGAACCCTTATTTATACTGGGGGTGTCCTTGCAGGTATATGCGTAATGCTCTAGTGATGATAATTGATAGTAACGTAGTAGCGTATACTGATAGCTTCAACTGCTGAAGATTTAGAGACCAAGTCCATATGCATAACCAAGTAATAACCGGGGTTAACATCTCTTAACTCATCAAAAATATGTTTTATGTTCATTCTTGATTGCCTCCTAAACGCAAACAAGCTTAGCAACATGTTACATGTTTCCTGTCCGTCTTAGACCTCATGACAAAATTACATCGTTATGCATGAACTGTAGATCGAAGAATGAGGTTCCTGGTCCCGAGTGACTTTATACTAACCCGACATTTAGACAAAGGTGATCTCAGTAGAGATAGCTCTCAAAATCCTTGGTTGTCCTTGTCCCCATTTAGCCTTATGTTCGTACTTCTCCCTCGCTACTAATACCCATGATCTCGTTCAGCAGCAAAACCGTCAACATGTAGTCTTGATTCCTCAGCTTGAATCAAATACCGTACAAATGTTAATCCTTGTTCTACACTCCAATCACACATGTCGAATGGAATTCAATGTGATTGGTTTCAAGTAATTTACATCTTCCTTGACAATGAAAATTCATAACTACTATTCTCGAACAATGCATAATCACTAAAATCAATGTCCAGATAATGCTTCACTTCTTGAAATTGCCTTCCGTGAGACTCAAATACGCACTAGTTCTTGGTAATCTCTCATCTATCATTATAGGTATTTTGAGTTGACAAAAATGATCAGATCCCTAAAAAACCATATGATTATCTATGTGTTCATTAACATATGTGTTCTGCTTACTTGAAAAGAAATAGCGCATGCATTTTTTTTTTTTTTTAACCAGGAGGGCTTCGGGCCTAAGCCCACTAATCCCCCCTAGGTCCAGGACCAGCCTTTGCTAATACCAATAACGCGGCGTAAAGCATCCTTTCCAACGGGGTTCGAACTAGGGAGCTCATGGGACCAACCCCTGTGCTGAAACCACTAGCCCAACCATCCGTTGGTAGCATGCATTTCTCTTTGTTACCATCTTCGCCCTATAAATCTGACTAAACAAATTTATCAATAGGTTTAAGCCATAATCAATAATCAATGTTCTACATCCGGGGCAAATTTTGGGGTTAGAGGGGGGAACACAAGTGGATTTTAGCCATCTCCTCTCATATATATTTTAAGAATCTCTACTAAATTTTGAATATAAATCTTATACATAACACTACACTACATTCTCTCCTGTTCAACATCATAATAATCATTCGCTTCAAAAACAATATTTTGATTATTGTGAAACTGAAATTTATAGAATTCTTAATCAATCATTTGACAAAATCACCAACAATCAACCATACTAAAATTCCATTTATCTAGGCGTTTCCCAACTATTCTAACACGCAACAATGAGTTAGAAATTCCTATAAAAAAACTATGAATTATGTTGGGGTCGGTTTTCACCCGTCGATATTAACGAGTCCAAAGGCCAAAGACGTCAAATAAGAAGAAGAATCACCCGAGCCGCAACGACCTTGCATGCTCTACCAGCTACCTCACCTCGGTGACCCTATCTTCTGAAGGAGGAAGCCGAGCCGAGAATAAGGTAACATTACCGCTAATGGGCCGAGATAGAAATCTCCATGGCGACTCTTTTGGGACGAGCTAAATGCCCAAATTATCGATTGCCCTAACCTAAGTCGACGACCGCTAAAACAAAAAGGAAGTTTTCCTTTTTATGTCCGAGAATCTCGTTACCACAAACTTGTATAAATAGTTTTCATAATCGTTTATAAAGGGGAGACACAAAAAAAAACCCTAGCAACTCGCTCTTGTACTCATACGCTTACTAAACAGCAATAAAAACCATCTTTGGATTTCTGATTGTATCTTTCATCAAGAAACTTTTGTTCCTTCTAGAAAAGTCACGACAAAAGATTGATTGTGTGAGTTTTAACTCTCACAAGTTAGAAATCATAGTTGTCTGAGAATTTTGGAGGACTATAATGGAACATTTTCAGACGGATTTGCAAGTTCCTAGTTTATATCATTGAAATGTGTATATTAGTTTGTGTTATTTGAAACAAGATCTTACATTTGTAGATAAAAAAATCCCCATTCAGGCTTTCAAAAACTTCAATTGGGTTTGCAATTGAAAAACTAGCCCACGAACTGGATCGTGTGGGCAATATTGTCAAATCAAATCAATATTCGGACAAAAGCGAAGCCGTGGGACCCAAGGCAGGCTGGCACAAATGGGCGGACCCCAACGAATTATCAAACCCCATTCATAAATATAAACCTAAAGGGCCCAAAAAAAAAGAAAAAGAAAAAAAAGAAGATCTCGCTCACCGCCTCATTTCCTCGATCCCCGTTCCCGATCTCCGTCCGCCGAAGAGAATCGAAGAATTAGGGTTTCTGTGAGCAAAAGATGAGGGAAATCATAAGCATTCATATCGGACAAGCAGGGATCCAAGTCGGAAACTCGTGCTGGGAGCTTTACTGCCTCGAACATGGGATCCAGCCGGATGGCATGATGCCGAGGTATAACCTAATCGCCATTTCTGTTTTGTTTCTGTGGATCCAAGGTTTTTTGAGAGACGAACCTAATAGCCTTGTTTTGCTCCTTCGCAGTGATACTACAGTGGGAGTTGCACACGATGCTTTCAACACTTTCTTCAGCGAGACTGGTGCTGGAAAGCATGTCCCTAGAGCCGTCTTCGTTGATCTTGAGCCCACTGTTATCGACGAAGTCCGTACCGGAACTTACCGGCAGCTTTTCCATCCTGAGCAGCTTATCTCTGGCAAAGAAGATGCTGCTAACAACTTCGCCAGAGGCCATTATACTGGTGAGAAACCACTTCCTGCTTCTTCTAAATTTCTTAGGCTTCTGCAAATGGTCCTTTAATCTAATTAGAATTGCAGTTGGAAAGGAGATTGTGGACCTTTGCCTTGACCGTGTGAGGAAACTTGCCGACAACTGTACTGGCTTGCAAGGATTCTTGGTGTTTAATGCTGTTGGTGGTGGAACTGGTTCTGGTTTGGGCTCTCTGTTGTTAGAACGTTTGTCTGTAGACTATGGAAAGAAGTCTAAGCTTGGCTTCACCATTTACCCGTCTCCTCAGGTGCCTACTTTTGCCAGAATCTCAAGGAAGAACTCATTACATTACATGTTTCTTTAGTGGCATAGTATGAATCTTGGTTTTGATGCTTTGCCTTTTGATCTCAGGTTTCTACTGCTGTTGTAGAGCCTTACAACAGTGTTCTTTCAACGCATTCCCTACTTGAACACACCGATGTAGCTGTCCTCTTGGATAATGAAGCCATCTATGACATTTGCCGGAGATCCCTAGATATCGAGAGGCCAACCTACACGAACCTTAACAGGTTGATATCCCAGATCATATCATCTTTGACAACATCATTGAGGTTTGATGGAGCCATCAATGTGGATATCACTGAGTTCCAGACCAACCTTGTCCCGTATCCCCGTATCCATTTCATGCTCTCGTCTTATGCTCCAGTCATCTCAGCTGCAAAGGCTTACCATGAACAGTTATCAGTCCCTGAGATCACTAATGCTGTGTTTGAGCCAGCTAGCATGATGGCCAAGTGTGACCCAAGGCATGGGAAATACATGGCCTGTTGTTTGATGTACCGTGGAGATGTTGTTCCCAAAGATGTTAATGCTGCTGTTGGTACTATCAAGACAAAGAGGACTGTTCAGTTCGTTGACTGGTATAATCTTGAAATGGAACGACTTGTTATTGTTTGCTTCTACCTTCATGTTGTTTTAATAAACAGTTCTTTTGGTTTTGTTTTGCAGGTGCCCAACTGGGTTCAAATGTGGAATCAACTACCAACCTCCAACAGTTGTTCCTGGAGGTGATCTCGCTAAGGTTCAGAGAGCTGTGTGCATGATCAGCAACAACACAGCAGTTGCAGAGGTGTTTTCTCGGATCGACCACAAGTTTGATCTTATGTATGCAAAGAGGGCGTTTGTGCACTGGTACGTTGGTGAAGGAATGGAGGAAGGTGAGTTCTCTGAGGCACGTGAAGACTTGGCCGCTCTGGAGAAAGATTATGAAGAAGTGGGTGCTGAAGGCGGAGACGATGAAGAAGATGAAGGTGAAGACTATTGACACCTTTTCTCAAGCAATGCGCAACCAAAAAGTTTTTTCGTTTTTCCGGTTTTCCGTTTCTACTTATGATTACATGTTTGTTTTAATCCTGTACAATCTCCGTTGCACTTTCTCCGCCATATCCTGTTTTAATCTCGGTTCAATTCATTGGTAGAGCGACCATTGTGAGTTCCAGAGTTCATTACCAAGCTTTTGTTGTACCAAACCTTCATTATCTTCTTGCAATGTCCATTTTTTTTTCTTTAGGTACAATCTTGTCTATTAGGACTTTGTAGAGATGTGTTCTACTTTACATTCATGGATCCAAAATTACATGAATTGAAAAGGAAATGTAAGATTAGATCATGTAGGGCAGAAGAGTTGAGAGAGTGAAGGGAGATCCCAAATGGGATCGGTAGGATCGAAAATCGCATATTCTGCATTCATGTTGTCATAGTAAGTGTTGGCTCCATTCATTGCATATAGGGATGCAGATATCTGTCTTTCGATTTCGGCCAGGCCCAAATGTTGATCGGTAGGATTTAGATTGTTGAGATGTCCATGTGCTTCTTCCCCTCCCTGAGTCAAAGGAACCTGATGGTTGAATCCAGAGACAAGGGACCAAGAGTAAGGAAGCTGGACATTCTCGGTTTCTGGTTGTAATATAACCGATGAATCAGGGCTGTACACATTATTGATCGGCATCACTGTGGTGGTGGTTGCGGCAGTGAGACTAGTAGCAGTCGAAGTGTAGTTGAAGCTACATTCCGCAAAAGAAGTGATGGGTTTGTTTTGTTGTTGTTGTTGTTGTTTCATGCTCTGCTTCTGGTGAAGGAGGTTTCTAATTTTCAAAGACAATTGCGAGTTGTTTGGAAAATGGTTTGCGAAATTGGTGCGAGTATTGGAGCCACGTAGGAGACAGGCAGCTTCGTCGTAGGCTCGGGCAGCTTCTTCTGCGGTCTCAAAGGTTCCGAGCCACATTCGTATCTTCTGCGTTGTGTCTTTGATCTCTGCCACCCATTTTCCTGAAGGCCTTTGCCTAACTCCCACGAACTTCGTCTTGTTGTTGCCTTTGCTCTTCTCCTTTGTTTTCTGCTTTTGAGTTGTTTGATGTTCCATTTTTTTTTTGGGTGTGAATTGGTATATAGACGTAGATATATAAGTAGTATTTATAGGGATACATAAGTTAAGTTGTTCATTTTTGTGCTCGTATGGTTTTGCGGTCAAGTCTTAGTGGGCGCCTCGTCTTTCTGAAGACCTGTTCTTGTTATTTTATTGGTGATACGAATATGATTTTATAAAGTTTTTTTTTTTTGACCTTTTAGGAGAGAATTATTCAGAGGTTTTCTGTTATGTGGGTTCCATGTATTAATTACGTGCGCACCATTTTCTAATTTCTTAATATAAAAAGGAAAGTACAAAAGACAAATATGATGTGTTTGCTTTCAAAGACTTCAGCTTAATATTTCCGTTAAAAAAAAAGTAAGCAAGCTTAATACTTAGAGGGAGGCCTCAATAAGAAGAAAAGAGATTTTTAAAATGCAAACAAAATGCAAAGCCGGCCAAACTATATACTTAAAAACCATGATCCTCACAAAATTCACAAAATTAGTGGAAACCCTCTAAGAGAGCTCACGAGAGATACATATATATATATATATATATATATATCTTAAAAATCTTAACCTTAGTAGACAAATATTAACCTGAAAAATGGTGTCCCAAAGGTTTTCTTTCACCCTATTTTGTCTCTTGGCAACCTTAATCATAGTTGTTGCTAAAGGAAACAACAATAGAAAGCTAATGACATCTTACCGACCGCAATATTCTCCTCCTCCATCCCCGATCTATCGTCATCCTGTTGCTCCTCCTACTCCGGTCTATCCACCTCCGGTTGCTCTTCCTCCTCCTACTCCGGTCTATAAACCTCTTCCTCCTCCTCAACCTCCCGTCGCCTACTACTACTACAAGAGATCTCCACCCCCACCGCGCTCCAAAAATGGCAGAGTGTATCCACCTCCTCCTTCCGGCAAACCATGGTGGTGGTTGTTGAAGAAGCATGCAACCAGCCCAAGAGATTAATAGTCTACCATATATATATATATATATCACTGACGGATTGTTATCTGAAAGAAGTTTGCCTGAAAAGTGAAAACACTAAGAATGCATTAGTGTTGTACTGTTGTCTTAACTTTGTTTTGACGTCTCTCAGTTTGTCCCCCTTTTTTTTTTGTAACTGAAGCTTCTTCGTTCAATCGGTTTGTTTAACCTTTTTTATTGTATTGATTCATTTTTCCAATTTGTATATTCTAAAACTTCTTGACTGAATATCAAATGGGCAGTCTTCGATTATCGTTTAAGGACTTCTTTTAACAGATTCTTTAAGAGAGATTTAAAAGAGAAACCACTTTTGATTTGTATGAAAACAATTTTCCTATAAACAAATCAAGATCGAATGTAACCTTCACCAAACTCTAATAACTTAAGATTTATAACACATTTCAGGTTACATGGCATATTTGTCCTTTAATAAATGCAAGTATTTTGAGGGATTTTGTGTATCAATCATAGTGATCTTGAAACATGTAGGAGGAATCCTTTAGAATAAAATTTCTTACACGTACTTTGCCTTAGAACCCAAACCAACCATGATATTTATCTAGGGATCCAGTCCGACACCATGTTGTCTTGTAACCTCACTGATTAGTCTTGATCGTGTTTATGACAACGAAATAAAATAATAATAAAAGATAATTTTTTTATTTAAAAACGGCCAAGAGTGTCCAAAAGAGTACAAATCAACAATGGCAATGAGAGAAAAGAACAATTCCTTCAAAATTCTCACTTGCATACCAAAAAAAAAAAACTCAAAAATCAAACCCTTTCATTCTGTTTTGTTTCTCGTATAAGCACCAAAACTTCATCACTCTCAACAACACCAAACCTGTGTTTTTGGGGAATTATACCAAATTTCCCAAACACTCTTTTCACGAATAATTAATTTCACAATCCTTCCTTCCCTCCTAATATACACTTCCTACCATCAAGATAGAAATTTCTTTTTATAACTTCTGAAGGATTAGACCCATCATCATCCCTCCCAAAAACAAATGGTGAAACATGCAAAAAATTGTAAACACAAAAATGCAAAACTGACGACGCTTTGTGGTGGAAATAGAGCTTACAAGACTGTAAAAATGAACAAAGAGACCGGATTGAAGTGAGTTTAGGAGGAAAGCATGGATTGGAGAGCAAGCTGCTGCTCGGGTTTCAGCGTTGACCAGGTTGAGGCCAACGCCGATGGTGGCAGTGTTTGCTGAAGTTGCCTTAGTATATTAATCATACGACCTGCGGTCTCTTCTGTCACTACATCTTTCCCTGTAAGCACCTGGCCGCCAATATACACATTGATTTCTCTGTCAGTAAAATAATGCAAAGATCCACGAATGAAAACTGTCTATGAAAGAGTGATTAACAAACCTCAGCAAAAACCGTTACGATTTTCGGAAGATACTGGTTATTGGGGCCTAGAAGGTCCACATCTTGCCTGCAAGTTTATCATCAACGATAGCGTTTTAGATAGCCACAAGGAATGAAGAAAAATGAAGGGCTAAGTAAATTAGACTATAAGCCCATTTCTTACCTCTCAACCATTGAGCAGAGCTGATCATGAACCACTTTGGCTTCAATGACATCATTACTTATAGGCAAACAGTTCAACCAAGCAGGAAGTACCTGATAAAACCAGAACAAGGTAACTTGTGATCATCAAAAGCAACCACATGTATTCGTGCGGACCAAGCAGACAGAGATGGTGAAACCTTATATAACTATCATAAGCTACCTGAGAAGAATCGATACTGTCACGGTGAAATTGGCAGATCTTTCCCACAGCGGATACAGCATTATCATATGCCATGGCATTTTCAGATTGCCGAGCATTTGGCTGCTGTATCACAACATTTAATCTTGACAGAGCCTCTGTTGAAACAAAAACATGTGTCATTGAATTCATGGGCTACTATTACTACTTAGCTGCAAAGCATGGATTAAACCCCCAAAAACTACCAGTGGGTAAAGGTAATACCATACCTCCAACAAGAGGCTTGAATACAGATCCACCAAACTCAGCACAAACACCAAGCCCATAAACGGCAGCCTGGAATAAACAAGAGAGATCATAAAAAATAGTATACGGCTCCAAAAACACCAGATTAACAGAATGCAGAATATACCTGTCGAACTTCTGGGCTCTCGTCATTGCAAGCTTCCAGTACGAATGGAAGGTAAGTATCATAATATCTGGCAAACAAATAATAGGAAAAAATGGACATCAGAACACTGATAACAGAAAACCTACAATGTACAAAGATCCAGTGAATGCATATACTTACTTAAAGGCAGCATCACGGCATTGTTCAGCAACATCATCAAAGATGCATATAGCAATCCTTCTCTCTTCAGCTGTTTTATCCTTTCCCTGAACTCAACGAATACACATCCCAAAACCAACAATCAATAGCAAAACAGAAAGCCCAAGGTGAACTAAGACTAACATTGTATATAGAGCCATGGCCACAGCCACCGATCTAAACTATATTCACCTTAACCAGATTGCCAAAAATTCTACACTTTTTCACTTGTACTATATCAATTCAGTTATACGATACTCTCAGCTATAGAAATTCTCCACTTAGTATCATGCACCATCGAAAATAGAAGACTTGAGTATTGATGGCCACTTACCCACATAGGAGTTAAGTAAGAGGATAATTCATCGAAGAAAGGCAGAAATGAGGCCTTGAATGTCTTAACCAGTGTTCCCAATATTTCACCCACCTATGTGCAGACAATAGTTCATGTAAGCAATAATAGCCTAGAAGATAGTATAACTTCATTATATTTCCACGTGACATGGATTAATCACAGAAAACTTACCTGATCAAAAATTTCTTCCTCTTGCTCATTTTCTTCCTTAATAAGCTCTCCCTCTTCAGCGTCAAAGTCTTCGGCATTGGCCCTCTCTCCCCTCTCTCGCTTCCTACTAGAGCTTGCTGTCATAACTTGCTTTACCTCATCAACTATGGATCTAATTTTCCCTTCATCCAAGAGATTTCCAGAGATCTGAAATACAGTGACAGGTTATAAGATACTATTTTTCCAATGCTACGATTTACTCTAAGAGGCACATAATAAAGACTTGTTCAAGATAAGCTCTCTATTACATACATACCCTAAACCTAGGGAAAGGATGAATATAAGGCTAACTGAAAAGGCAACAACATAATTCACCATTCCTATTCTTACTCTAGGCTAATAACAAAAACCAGCAAGACTACCAAAGAAAGTGCAGCATTGTCAAATGGAAATGCTGGAGATTGTTCAAAATCTTTAACACATACCACAAGTACCTCACAAGTTTAACCTAATTTGCTAATGAAAAGTTACCTGCAAGCATTCATTGATAGCTTCCAACATACTCACACAGATCTCTGTATCAGGTTCCTACATAAAATCCGATCATCAGCCCCATAAAAAAGGATCAAAGCCAAAAGAGAAAAATAAATAATGAACAGAACACACACTAACTTTATGCAAAGCTTCCAGCATGGCTGGAATAATGTAGTCAGAAAGCTGCTTCAGATAGGATAGATCGCGCCCTTGAGATATTCCTTTCTCTATTGCCAGCTTGGCTGAGCGCATTAGTTCCGGCATGGCTAGAATGAAAATTATCCAATTTATTAGGAAACTTTTGTTCTAAAGATCTAAAGAAGATCTAAAGATTTATAAACAATATATTTACTGATATACCTGACACAGCTGCTCTTCTAACTTCTTCGTGAAAATAGAATTTTAGCAAAGGAACCAGTGTAGGTGCAACCTACAATATACAAATTCAGTCTACCCAATCCCAAGAACAATAGCGGATACTGACAAAATTTGAAGTTATTTTAACAATACTAACCTGATCAATCCAGGGAAAAAATCCTTCTTTTAACTCATCAGCATAGCAACAGAGCATGTTACAAGCGGTGGCTTTCTCCTCTAGGACACTTGTTTTGATTCCTATTCTTTTGTCTCCAAGGATAATGGTCTCCATGCTGCATCAAGAGATGGAATTAGTACAAATTCATACACGATGAACTCATAATCCCTCTGTTTTACCTTAGGTTATGCTTTTTATAATAATTTCTCACACCTATTAACTATTGCAACCTTAATTCACTAGTTAAGAGTAAGTAATGAAACAACAAAATATTTGACAAGAAATTGTTAAATATTATTTGTTATACAAAACAAAACAAAAATCTTAAAACATAAACATATCATACTAGGGACGGAATCTCAGTATCATATATTTCAACGGAAAAAAACAAGAAACTATGCAGGGGAAGCTGCACCTCCGACAACACAGAGACATACACATAACAATCAGAAGAAGTGTAAAGACGAATAAAAACCTTTCATCATCAGAATCATCTCCTTCATCTTCTGAATCAGCAGATGTAATTGTTACATCTGGTTTTAGTTGAGCTGACTGAAGCAAAGGAGGCATCACAACACTCATGTATGGGAGGAAATCTTGACCTAGACACTTGCAAAGCCTAGCCCATGCCTACGACAATGTAAGGTAAATGTAAGCAAGTGAATTTACCTATATAAGTTTGTAAATAACATATAGGCCTAGCATGTTGCAATCAGAATTCACCTGTAACATGTAACTCGTTATTGGATCATCTGCCTCCATCTGAGACCCTTGCAATGACATAAGCACTTCCATGACCTAGCATGGACATGTAAAAATATTTTCATGTGACAGATGAGTAGGAGGAAAATCATATAGAAAGCTTGCAGGCATTAATCTCTAGTTGAAAAACAGGATTACTGCATATAGCAACAATTTTGATTGTAAGTGGCTAAGTGCATATCAATTTGACCCATGCATATCGATATAACATACCTGCCTCGCATCATCCCTAAATCTGTCCTTTCCAACTGCCATTCCAACAAGACTGATGCACTCCATGGATTTGGCACGAAGCATCCTCTTAGATTTGTCAGTTGCGTTCATCAAAATAGTTTTGAGATAAGGCATGACAGCATCATAATACTTTTGGAAGTGTTCCTAAAAATTCAGATTACGTTAGATCAAGAATTGCATCTAAAGAAATCAATAGATGCAACATAATTTCTTCACATATACCTGCGATGAATCAGCAACTGATGCAAGAGCTGTTAAAGCTCCTTCTTGCACCATTTGTTTACCATTCTATCAGAAACACCATTAAAATCCAGTGTCAATCATTTAAAACTCAATAGAGTGCAAAAAATTGCTCTTCTTAGTATTTTATTTTAAGAAAAAATTTTGCACAGTGGACTTACTTGCAGTAACACAAGCAACTTGCTCACTACTCCGTCTAAATAAGGTGCCAATATTTCAGGTGTACAATTTTCACTGAAGTTGAGTACTGCTGAAGCAGCATGAGCCTACATGAGGTCACGAAGTATTTTGCATTAGAAAGTGACAGAAGATTATATTATCAGATATACAGGGTTAGTGGGGATCTAACCTGCACTCGTGGATTCTGGAAATCATCCATAGCAGCAGCAAGTGCGGGGAGCACTCTGTGATGATGTTGGTTTTGCAAATCTGGACCCAAATCTGTAGACAACTGTCCAATTGCGTTTATAGCTGCCCACCTTACGCGAGCATGAGGACTTTGAAATTGGCTTAAAACCATGGACACCACTTGCTCTAGATTTTTTATCATCACCTACATCAAAGTTCAAGATATTCAACATCAAACGAAAACCCCAAACCGATGTATGTGTTTGGCAAGTCCTCCCCAGATAAACCATGTCATAAAAAATAATTATTTAACATCCAACTGAAAGCAAAAACAGCAAAACCTTGAATTCTACCGACAATAAACAATAAAGGGAAAATGTTACTGTCTTAAGACAGGTAATACAGTTGCAATCACTAAGAATTTACCTTTGAGCAACCTTCAGCAATCTGAGCAAGAGCAATTAAAGAAGCATGGTGTTTCTGCCACTCAGAGGCAGCCAAGTAAGCAGAAAACTGCTGGTATGCAACTGGAACAATGGTGTTCCCTCCCAAAGAAATTGCTAATCGATCCAAACACTCTTGACCCATGCTGTAGTTGCTCGTCTCGCCAGCATCCTCGTCCTCGGTCTCAGCGCTGTACCAAGCAGGATCGTCCTCGATATCCTCGAGCATCTTCATAAGAACCGCAAACAACCTGTCGATGAACTGAGGGAGTTTCCTGACCATCCCAGGGGCACGCTCACGTGCCTCAGCCAGAGTTACCAAAAACTCAATCGCGAGATGACGCGTACTCTCCTCGAGGGAATCAGCCTCTGCGATCTGAAGCATGGAACCAACTATGTCAAGAAGCTGCCGTCTAAGGAACCGTGGCTCAGTGCCGGCCAATTCGATCAAAAGCTCGAGTGCCTCCTGCGCAGTTGCTTCGTTCCCGTTGTTGAGGGATTCGGTCAACGTCCTGATCATCGCAGGGAGGACATCTTGGAATCTATCCCGCTCCGTCGAGTTCGACAGACACTGAACGAAACTAATCACGGCGTTTAGAGCGGCGATTTTGACGTCGGAGCTAGCAGAGTTACTACTCAAGCACTGGAGAAACACGCCGTGGAGATGCTTGATGTGAGGGGTCAGAGTCTCCCCAACGTACTGAGACAATTGCGCCAGGATTAAAAACGCCGATTCCTGCAGTTTAGGGGAATCAGACGAAACGCACTGGAAAACGAACGGCAGCAACTCCGGCCATCCGTTCTCCGGAAGGATCCCGGATGCAAGTTCAGAGACAGTGTCGCAAATCTTCTTGGAGATCGATTTGGCCTCCTCACGCTGAATACAGGACAGCATCGAGGATTTGAGGGAGGATTGAGTGGTGAGGGATAGACGCGGCCAGAGATAGGCATCATCGCGTGTGAGCAGCTTGCGGAGGAGAACGGCGGCCATGGCGCGAGCCTCAGGATGAGGAGAAAGCTGGAGGAGGTGAGCAAGCTTCAAGGCGAGGGTATCGGGATTGCTTTGCTTGGCGAGATTGAAGAGAGCCTCGGCGGAGGAGCGTTGCTCGTTGGAAGAGGACATGAGGTGGGAGATGAGCGTCTCGAAGGGCGCCGAATCGGAGCCGAGGACCATCGCGAGTTGCGCTTGCTGAAGCTGATTCGCCTCGGAAGCCATGGCAGGTGGCGGCGGGAAAAACTAGGGTTAAAAAAGCGCACTAGCTATCTCTCTCCCCTTAGGATGCGAGTCTAGAGAGAGAGAGAGAGTAAGCGGATTGAGGAGGAGAGCGAAGGAGGGATGGGGTTTCTGAAGAGATAATTATATATTTATATTTTATTTCCATTTTTCCAACTATTCGTGATTTGAGGTGGTGTCTGGTGTGGGCCGTGGGCCTAATTAAATTAGGGAAAGAAAAAAAAAAACAAGCAATGATGATAAGTCATTAGCTGTATTTCAAGGGTGGTGGATGATAAAATCGATAACCAATGCGTGTGTCCCATTTACGTATTATTAATATAAATTCAAAGTTCGCTTTTTATTATTTACTGAATATCATTAATAAAAATATTTTTAAGTATTTGAAACTTGGTAAAAACTTTAGATATTTGCCTGGCCTAAATGAAAATCTTTTGTGGATGTTATCCCCTGTATATTAATTGAGAAGGACTATAAAAAAAAAGTTTCGTTTTATGTGTTATTTACAAATGTGTCATTGATGATAAGATATTATAGCTTTTTCAGATTTTTATAAAAAAAAAGTTTAACTTACTAGAATAATTATGTTAGTGCCATTCACGTTAAACTATTGCATGTCATACCAATTTTTGTATATTCGTGTATGTCACAAATTTTTTGTTTAATTATATATTCCCTTTGATTTTTTTTAATTATAAATTATATGTTTATAAACAATTAAATCATTACATCATTCATATAATAGAAAAACATCGAGAAAATGATATATATTAAGTTTTTAAAATAATATAAATATTTTTATTTGATCAAAAGTGAGAATATCATAAATATTCTTAAGATAACCGATCAAAATATAAAACTTAATCAAGTATATATTTTATTTATATATATTTTCTAGATCAAACAATAAATGTTCAGTGTCTCATCAACTTTAACTAAAGCATTATTCTTTACAAATTATATACAATATTGTAAAACATTTCATACAAAGTTTTCTAAATAAAATACATTGGTTGTTTTCAAATATTTAATGTATTACACATTATAAGTGTCTCATAATGTATATGATTATTTAAGTAAAAAAAATTTGTTGTTATTAATTATTTAATGGGTGAAGCGCATTTTTATAAAAAAACATAAATTTGAATAAAATAGAAAAAACAATCATTACGTTGACAAAAAAACCGATCATTACATGTTTTGGTATACATAAGCGGATCTCGGATACCATATAAATACGATAGATTTTTGTACCTAAAACTACATTGGATTTATTTAATAATTATTTCATCCCGCACATACGCGGGTCTTACCTAGGTAGTACATACACATCAATTCCTTTCAATTTTAATTAACAAACAAATTATATACGTTTTCTATAATGTAAAAATATTACACTATTTTGATGTATTATACACCTAAAACTAAGTTAAATTATTTTCATCTCATATAATTTAAAATAAAAATCTCTCTAAATAATTTATAAATATATCACTAGACATGACGCAGATTATTACCTAGTTTTGGGTTATTCTGAATAAGTTTTGGGAAGATGCTCTGCTTTTTTCCCAAGTTATATTGGAAATGGAAGTGAGGATATATGGGTGGAACTAGGCTATGGAAAACATAGAAAGTTTACATTACTCCAAAGTCATTTTCGGTTCAATATATTATATATATAGTATACTCCCTCTGATTCATAATAGTTGATTTTTACGGATTTTACACACAAATTAAGAAATCACACAAAATCATAATTTTTTTTATTTTTTCTAAATTAAAACATCATTTATTATCTAATTAAACACAATTCAACCAATGATAAAAAAGACTGCAAAATATAAATGGTCAAAAATAAATATAAAAACTTTAATTTTGCATTAAAAATATAAAATATCAATTAAAATGAAACAAATTTTTTTTTGCTTAAACATCGAGGATCAGGAAAGCATTAAAAGAGATTATGCAGCTGGTAGAAGTGTGATAAAGGATGACATGTTTCAGTTTGGTTGAAAGAGATCTACTTGTAATCCTTAATATCCATTCTTAAATTTCACCCAATCATTAAATATCTGAATTGTTCATATCCAAATCCCCAATAATGATATTACTTGATTTTGATATCTGTTATATACTACGTTGCATGGAAACGGAAACGGAAACGTGGAAGCGAAACGTTTCGGAAACGGGAAACGTCTTTTTTGAAAAATTTAAGAATGGAAACGTTTTGGAAACGTATGCATATATTATATATATATATATATATATATATATGAAAATTCAAAAATATATAACAAAATATTAAAAACACCATAAGTTTAAGTGTTTAACAAGTCTAATTCAATATTTAACAAAGCCAAAATCAACTAACTAAACATCTTCTTCATTCTCAGATTCATTCACTTCATTAAAGATAACTGCCTCCAGCTCTGGTTCGTCGAGAGAAAGATCTTTAAACTGGAGTATCCCAAGATTAATGTCATCTAGTGAATCAAATTTATCACCTCCAACATCCCACATATGATTTGGGCCTTCTTTGTAAGATTGGCTTCTCCTAGATAAAAGACGAAGATTGGTATGCACAAATACCAAATCTTCTGCTCTTTGTGGAACAATCTTGTTCCTTGTTGCAGAATGTATAAACTTGTAAGTACTCCAATTCCTTTCACAACATGAAGATGAAGAAGGTTGTCCAAGCAACTTAAAGGCTAAGGCTTGAAGTTGTGGTGCTAAAGCTCCATGAACTGCCCACCATTTGAGAGGCTCTAGGATGGACCTATCATGCATAGCATCAACACTACCAAAATCCTCCAAGCATAAAGAGAAATTAGAATACTCAACATTGAGAGCTCTCCTTTCGTCCGGATCCGTAAAATACTTCATAATGCATGTTTTTCTTTCTCTAGTAATCTCTAAATCTTGATGTGGAGCTTTTCTATTGTTTTCTTCTCCAAGCCACTCTGAACTGTAATATCTACAAGCAACAAAGATATACAATAATGTTAATTCGCTACTAGTATAACCAAGAATTTAATTTATACGTTAATTGCTCTAAAACAATAAATAGAGTAAGAATATAATATGTTATAAACTTACTTGGGGTTTAAGGAATGTGCCATGCAATGGAGAGGAGTAGTACTCTTACTCCAACGTGATATCAAAACAGAATTCACAGCATTCCAAAAAACTGATTCCTCATGAGGTTGTTTGTTTTCTTTTCTAAAAATAGCCTTCTTCACATTTTGAATCATGCTTTCCCACCATTCATAGGCTAAATGAAGAGAAGGCCTATCAGTATCAGCAGCTCTAATCACACCATACATAGGCAAAGTGAAAGACAGAGCATATTCAAGATCATCCCAAAACTTCTCATTTAATATCTTTTGTTTCACTGCAGCCGCAGCTCCTCTTGTTACATTGTCTTCTTTGTAATCATCCCATTTAGGACTGACCACCATCTGTTGCAACCCGGCTTTTACTTTCACGAATCTTTTGAACATCACTACCGATGAGGCAAATCTGTTAAAATAATTATAGTACTATTATATTTTAAACATAAGAAAATAAGTAAGATTTAACAAAAAGAGAGAAAAAAAAAAGCAAACAAACCTGGTAGAAGCAATTGTAAGAAGCTTAAGATCACAATGTTCAGTGAACATCACAAGTCTCATTCCATGATTCATAATAAAATTCTTGATCCAAGTCACATCATCGCTGAGAGTTTTGATCCAGCCACAAGCATTGTATACATCATCATTGTTTCTTGTCGTTAGTAGTGGTGCACATATGTTCTTCAGAGCAAGGTTTAGAGTATGAACCACACATGGTGTCCAGAAGATGGTAGGATACTTAGCAGAAATAAGTGCACCAGCTTTTACACAATTTGAAGCATTGTCAGTGACTATTTGAACCACATTTTCATGCCCAACCTCCTTTATACATTCTATGATCAGCTCTGCAATCCTCTCTCCAGTTTTCATTTCACCTTCAGTATTGATCGCTTTTATCATCATAGGACCACTCTCATTTGCAGCTATCAAGTTAAGTATTGGCCTTCGTTGTGGATCCGACCAACCGTCACTACATATACTAACTCCTTTTTGTTTCCATGAATCTTTCAAAGGCTGCAAGTGCATCTCAAGGTTCTTCCTTTCCTTTTTAAGAAGTCCTGTCCTCAGTGCATTATACCCAGGGGGAATATATCCTGGAATATTTGATGCTCGCACATATGAATTGCGGTAATGGGGATTTCTGGCAACATTAAAAGATAAACCACTTGTGTAGAACAATCTAGCTATCTCACCATCACATTGCTCTCTAGCCTCATTATTAAACGCTTTCCCCAAAGGTGTATCCATTCCTTTTCTCTTCTTTGGATCAGATCCACTTGCATTCGGTACTCTATAACTCATGTCATAATCAAGAGAAGAACTTGATGCTTCTCTTGTCGACGACGGCAGTGGCACTGTTCTAGAAGCTGCACTTGTTATCTTCTTCTTACACTCATCAACCAAGTTTCTCATGTTCTGTCTTTGTTGAGGAGTAACCTTCGAACACTCTTTAATTCCCTTCGCCCCATCTCTTACCAAATGACTCGTGACTCTGCTATAAGAACCAGAATATGTGGTTTTGCAAAACTTGCATTCAAACCTCCATGATCCTCCACCTACTAGCTTCTCAATTTTTTTCACATAAATCCACAAAGGTGCCTTATCATCCACATTGGTTACATCTTCTGTATCATCTCTGTCTCCGACATGATGATCTTGAGATATATTAGATGCCCTCATATCTCTGGAAAACAAATGTTATGTTAAAGTAAACCAACATCATACACATGGAAGCAATAATCAATGTATAAATCAATTTTATTAACACAACAAGGATGTGGCAATTGGCAAGACATATAGCTTCGGTGAGACATGTGACAATTGGCAAGATAGCTTCGGTGAGACACGAAGAATAAAGAAATTCAGTAGGGCTTAAAGAATAAAGAACTAAGAAGCACTAAGCCACTAACCAATATATAAATATTTTCACACTTGTTCTCATGGAAGAGCATCCTTACGTTTTATAAAACTGTAACTATATAATATTCACCGAATCACTATATCCCGTCAATCTTAATTCTTAACTCTTAAGTTCAATCTTAATCACTTGCCTTTAATTGGAAAAGAATAATCTATAACTGAATCTAAATTGAAAGGAGAAGACAAAATCGACTTGAAGACACAATAATATATAATCGAAACTCAAATTGCAATATACAAATCGACTCGAATATGATAAACAAAATACCTTCTTATGACTTCAAGTTTAAGTCTTCAATTCGTAATCTTCTTCTCGTGATTTTTTTTCTAGGGTTACGACTTACGACGATATGTTAACAACAGAGCAGGAGAAGAGCGCAGGTTACATGAACCGTCTTTTAATTTAACTTACAGTAATTACTAATTGGGCTTTTAAGTTAGTATAATAAAAAATATCTCCCACGTTTCCAATATGTGGTATGTCACGTTTCCAAAACCGAAACGTCCGTTTCCCACACGATTCCAAACAGACAATTTCCGGAAACGCGTTTCCGGGCGTTTCCAACGCGTTTCCGACGCGTTTCCGATTCCGAAACGTTTCGAAACGTGAAACGCCATCAGATCAGAGTTTCCGTGCAACGTAGGTTATATATAATAAAATAACCAAAATCAATTTTTTTTTGTTTTTTTTAGTTTTTTAGTCAAAACTAAAAATGAAATTCATATGTCTTTTGTTTTGTGTGAGCCCGAACAGTTGCGCCCCTAATTTCCGACTAAATTGTAAATCAGTTTCCTCTTTTCAACTCCTCCTCCTCTCCTCTCATTCTGTCTCTGCTTTGCCGGTGACTTCTATATCTCTTTCTTTATGCAATTTGAGGTTTGCATATTTATTGAATAAGGACCGATCGAGGCTTCTTAAACCCAACACGTGAGTTGATTTTGGAGCGTTCTGTCTATTTCTGTGATTTGGTTTTGTCGGAAATTCATTTGGTCCTCTGGAAATATGATAAATTTTGATTTCTCTATCTCTATTTGCATATGTGGTTTTGTATGATTACTTCGTAGGAAGTTTGAAATGAGCTGCGAATAAGTTCCAGTTTCGTTATGATGCCACAATACAATAGACTATAAATAAACTCCGAATTTTACAACATTGATTATAGTACTAGCTTATGTTGAAAATTTACATAGAGCAGCAGTCCAATTTGGAGTATTTTAAACACTAATCTGGATGTGTATCATTCTCTCTCTTTTCAGATTGCTTGCTTTTGAAAGTTTAGGGATTTAGGCTGGGAGAAGTTCCCAGCCTTGATTGGCTTGGCCGATCCTCAAGCTATGCTGAGTAGGTTGTCAAGGCGTTGCTACTGCACTTCTGTTCATCAGCCATGGCTGTTTCTGGGATTGGGCAATCCTGGGGACAAATACAAAGGGACTAGACACAATGTACCCAAATGTTTTTTTGTGATATGTATTTAAACAGCTTGGATCTGGTTGTGTTGATTTTCAAACATTTTAGATGTCTGCTCTTGTTTCGCTACACTGCAGATTGGGTTCGAAATGATTGATGTTTTTGCTGAGTCAGTGGGGATTCAGATGAACCTGGTAAATTTCAAGGCTATAATGGGACAAGGTATGAAATGCCATTGAGTTTTTCTCTTGTGTGATGAATAAAAACTGTGTGAGTTTGTGTTGAATTAAGGGCTTCCATTTTTGTGTTTTCCCCTCTCAGGTTTCGTGGGAGAACTCCCTGTTATCCTGGCAAAGCCGCAAACCTACATGAACTTGAGCGGTGAATCAGTAATCTGCTTCTCCTATTCTTAGTATGATACTTTAATAACTTTGTGTAGATTATGTCATCTAGGCAAATAAAATTGTGAGATCCAGGTTGTATAGAAAAGTAGACGTATCTGAATGATTCATGAGGCGTAGAGACTGGTCTCTTTTGTCAAACATTTTCTTGAACATCATCTACATGTTTCATACATTGATATATAAGCCAAGGTTAGGTTTTCTCTGCTTGTTCGAAAGACATGTTAGAGGCCTGATGAGAGATGTATGGTCATAAAAATTTATTGCTTGCCAAGTGTCTATTATTCCAATTAAATTAGCTGTATTAACCTGTTTTATCAATAATGTAGCTTCTTTTTGTAGCTTCTTAGCTTTGGTTGATTGTGTTTGTAACTGCGCCTCTCCTCATATTGGTCAGAGTGGACCTCTCGCAGCTTATTACAAGTTACCTCTCAATCGTGTGCTTGTGGTAATCCTATTACCATTTCTGGCTCAAGGCCTAACCATGCTTACGACTTGTTTCACCAGAAGACACTTAATTCCATTGTTACTCTCGGGTTTGGTGATGTAGGTGCACGATGATACACAATTGCCATGTGGTGTTCTTCGTCTTCAAGAAAAAGGAGGCCATGGATGTCACAACGGGTATGGGTATCCCCTTCTTTTTTTTTCACTAGACTGCGGTCATGTGTAATCAATAACGTTCTTTACATTTCCCTGGTTCTCGAAAGAAAATTATTGTCACATGTTTCAAACCGTAGTATATACCATCATAATATGTAAATCACCATATTAAAAACTCTCATATGTTAATACTTGTTTGCAGTATCACTGACATTAGTTTATATGGTAGTTATTAGTCTTGTGTTCTCCTCAGGTTAAAAAGCGTAATGGCCCATTTCCGAGGCAACAAGGAATTTGCAAGGCTACGAATCGGTTAGTTTGGACCTGTGTTCCACTTAACATATTCACTCCCTCATGAAGATATTTGGTTCTAAAATCGAGATATTATTATTATCCAACAATGGTAAGGAATCGGAAAGCCTCCTGGACAAATGGACCCAAAGGCGTTTTTGTTGCAGAAGTTCAGCATGCCAGCTCGTGAACGGGTAAGTCTATGAGCATTTATTGACATTGAAACATTGTGGTTTATATCAAACACTTGGAAATGGATTTATGTTTCTGTGCGCTGTGTGATTGTGGGAAAGATGGATGGAGCTTTAGCAGAAGGAGTGGAAGCTCTGAAGCTGGTCTTGTCTAAAGACTTTGGAGAAAGCTGGAGAGTGTTCAATGTGGAACAGAAGTACAAACACTTGAGACAACACACAATGATGGCACCTTGACCAAATTGCTCTTACCAAGATTCATTTTCATCAAGATGGGATCAAAGAAACAAGAAACAATCTGAGACGAGCAAATTTATCAAGAATATTGGAGAAAACTGGCCAGTCCTCCGGATTTGCTGTCAACTTGATTTCTTCTTGAGTTGTCCGTCTGAAAAGCAACATCACATCAACCAACCTCCTCTTTCTCCAGTAAACATGCCATAGTACAGCCAAGTGTTTTTGTACTATGAGAACTTGAGAATCATAACATAACTAATATTTTTTTTAAAAGAGGTTTAGAACATTTGTTTATGTATAAATATATTTTCTTAGAACTTTTTTTGTGCAAAGGAATATATTTTCTTATAACTTAAAGTATCTTTGTTGTTTTGTTATCAAATAAGAGTTTGATACAATAATATTTGATTTTAGATAGTAAAATTTCGTTATTGAATATTATATTTTTATCTTTTGGTAAAATTTTGGTTTAATGTTAAGAATAAGGTTTGTTCAAAAAAAAAAAAGAATAAATTTTGGAAGACAAAAAATTTCACAACCGGGTGAGAGAAGCATATAAAGCTCTTTGATAATAATAGCATAACACTTACTTTTTGAGTTTGTGACAAATCACCACCGCCGGTAAATTATGCCGACGGGATGCGAATTTCCGAAGATTGAAACCTTCGAGAGTGCTCCTTCTGCCGCCGACTTTGAGTCTGGCGTCGAGCTCACCAACTTCCCTGCAGTACTTCACCTGAATACCTCTATTTCTCTCTCCCGCTGAATCTGATTCTCTTATGAACTCATCTTACTTGGTCTTCTTCTGAAGGTTTTCCGAGGATGTGCTAGTGACTGGGCTGCCTGTTCTAAGTGGAATCCATTCAACAGTGGCCTCGATTATCTGGAGGTGTTTTCTTTACCTCTCACTTGATTCCAATTCCATTTCCTTTTTTTCCATAGTCGAAGATTGTGCAAAATCTTATGCGTCAATTTGGATTATATGAAGGAACGTGCAGGTTCAGTTGAGGTGGAGGCAATGCTTTCGAGGACGGCTCCGATTTTCAATGGTGATATCAGAAGCCACGAGAGGGTAAAACTCCATTTCTCGCTTCTTCAATTTTTGTAGCTGATTTGAGCTCAAACTGTTTCTGGTTCTGCTTAGCTTTCTTGTATCCACCACAACAGTTTACATATGTTTTTCTTTGTCCTGTAGGTATCATTGCCGTTCTCGAGTTTTATCGGATTCTGCAAGCAGCATTTGAGAAGCAAAGGGAATGGTTCCGATGTTGATGCTATGCCTAATTGCCCGGTGCCTGAGGACCATATACCTGGACAAATATACCTTGCACAGGTCTAGATGAATTCTGATGATCTTCACTTAAGATCTTCGGATGATCTATCATTTCAGAAAATTCAATTTATTTAGATTTCTCGCCCATTCGATCCCTTTGTGTTGAACATACATTTATATGTATTTTTGTCTAGTTTCCAATTCTGAATGATGAGAAAGAAAAGAAGGTTCAACTCAAGATTCTGAGACAAGACATTCAGACGGTATGATGCATAGTTAACTCTTGTTTCTACCGGAGCTGCTGACATGAACTTTCTTAACATCTACTATCTGAATTGAATTGATGCAGCCCACACTCTTAGGGGCAAAGTCACTGTCTTCTATAAACTTTTGGATGAATTCTGCACAAGCTCGATCAAGTACCCACTATGATCCACATCATAACCTCTTATGCGTAGTCTCTGGGTGTAAAAAAGGTTAACCCATTGTTTTCCTTCCGAGTAAAACTGTCTGCAAGTTGTTTCTGGTATTTCTGTTTTTAGTGGAATCAAATTGGTAATGTATTGCCCTATTATAAATGAAGTTGCTTCACAGACATTTCAGGACGTGTGGTTTTTATAGAATGTTAAAGTCATTTTAACGTTCATCCTAAATATTGGCAGATTCAATGATTTAACTATATGTTGTATACTTTCTTACATCTAAATCAATTTCAACCTTCAAGTTCATCAACAGTTGTCTTGTCGCCCCCTTCCGCCAGCCCCTCCCTCTATCCGATGCCTATTTACGGAGAAGCGTCAAACCATAGGTATCATTCTTGGCCTTTCCGTATATATTTTTTTTTGTGGTTACATTCTGAGCACGCACTACAATACCTGCACCGTAGCAGCTAGTACAAACTTATCAATGATTTTTCTATGCCAATGTCTATTTACGAGATTTCTCATTGCATTTTATATTTCTGGTTCATGTAGTTCGGTTGGTCTAGACAATCCGAATTTATCAGATTATCCAAGAGCAGAGCATTTCCTGAAGCAGTCACAGGAGGTTACTCTTAACGCTGGTGATGCAGTATTCATTCCTGAAGGTTGGTGAGTATACTCATATTTTCTCAGAAAAGCTCCCCTAGTAGCAGTAGTAGTACATAGGTTTGTGTTTCAGAATGAAATTTCTAAAATATCTTCTTAGAGATCCTGCATCATATGTGTCAAAGTGTGTTTCCTAATCACTTGTAGTTATCATGTCTCTGTTATGTAGCTTTTTCTGGCTGAGCCACTATTGTAGATGTTCAGTTACTCCAATAACGTATGCAAAAGAAATCTCTAAAGTGCCTCCCCCTGAATAATTGGGATTTCTTTAGTGTGTGGGTGTGTATATAGCGTATGTCATGTAGTGTGCATATGCCTAGAGCCTCTGATCCAGATGCTTATTGACATGAGGTCCTTGAGGTTTCAATCGCGGACAAACAAAAATGCTTGAAATGTCATTTTTGTTAGCTAGCTTACTATCATGCTAATGAAAGTGATACTTCTTTGGTTAGGAGAAGTACCTTGTAATATAATTGTTAGTATTGAAGCTTTGACACTTAACTTAACCCTCATAGATTTAATGTGAGATCATTCAGTAGACAGATTAATGGATTATTTCAGATTAAGTATCATCTTACTTTATGCAGGTTTCATCAGGTGGATAGTGATGAGCTGACTATTGCTGTCAACTTTTGGTGGCAATCAAACATTATGTCTAACATGCCTGAACATATGGATTCATATTATCTGCGCCGAATTACAAGAAGGTCTGGATTACAAATCTGGATTTTTATAAAGAATATCTTTTGCGTTACCATTTTTGTTTTGTTGCCTAAATTCTGTTCTTTTTTCCTTGCATGTGCTTGCATCTTGTGTCATATAATAAGATTGATAGACAGAGAAATGGTGTGTAAGTTATTCTGTCTCATCAGTAAAGATTTTTGGAAGTTTTGAATCTTATGATATTTTTTTTACTCATTGTTCGTCTACTCACCTTTACTTGCATTTACCAAGTTTACTGCCCTCTATTTACCCGTGTGACATGCGTATTGACAGAGCCTGTTAGTTTCGAAGCCTTCTTCAACTGATTTGAAGCAACCATCTGAGCGTATTGACCAATCTCACATTGGGCAGGCAGGTAATAAGACCATGATGGTGTAAATCCTGAGAAAACCTTCAATTGCTTGTCTGACTTGGCCGGTGATGGAATCATTGCAGAAGGTAGGAATGAGAACTCAAGCAATGATAGCATTAAGAAAGGCATCAGCACATCACATGAAAAAACGCTGCTGCATGATCTAGATCCTTCTGCTTGCCAGGCACTTCATGGGCTTATTTCCTTAGTCCATGACCACGTTAATGCTGTTGATACAAGTAGGGGACTGCAGCACACTTCACCAAGTTGTTCAGACCCAGCTTCGGAGAGCGACAATAGCAAGATCCTGGTGAATGTATTGTCTCGTTTAGAAGATGATCGCGTTGCGCATATGCTTTGTAATCTTGAAGCATCTAAACTTCGGGAGGTTCTCCTTGCAATGGCAGTAAGTTTACAATAAGTGCTTTGAGCGCACTTCATCATCTTGGTCAAAATGGAGAACTTTATTAGTTTTACATGGAGTTTTAAAGGGAAATCCTTTGGATTTACATGCTCATATCATGTAACTCATTTCAGCGTTATTTCCCAAGAACCTTAGAAGCGTTAATACTCCACATGCTCTCACCTGTTGCTGCGGAAGTCCTAACACAGAAGTTTGATGAGATTGACCAACAGACTGGTGAAGAAGATAGGTTTGTTCTGAAGCATTGTTGTTGTTTTTATTTCCATACTTTGAAACTGGAGAAAAAAACTTGTTATTTTGTCTTCCTTTTTCCCTTTCCGATTCTTAGGAACCAATTCTATGGGGAATTTTATGGTGCCTTCGATGATGAATCAGCTGCAATGGATACAATTTTAAGTAAGAAAGAGGCTTTTGCATTTCAGGTATGTTCTCTAGCATCACTTTGTCGAGTGTGAACCAACATAAAATCAAAGGAGAGAAATGTTGCCTCTAACGTAAGATGTCTTGGTGAGAGCATTGATATAAGCAGTCCCAGAGAACTTTCCCTGACTAGTTGATGCAGAAAAGACTTATAATCGAAGTCCATGGACATAAAAATTTATTTATTTTTGTTTATACAGGTCTTTAAGAATGTACTAGACAAGTATTTGGGGGTCAACATTGCTTCACCAACAACAAACATATGAAGCGTCTCACTCGGGAGTGTGGTCATGTGTTCTGGCCAGATGAATGTGATCCGACTAGAGAGAGCATGTTGCTATCGTATGGAAAAGGATGATGAAATTTGTTGCTGTTGATATTTGAAGGTCGTTCTCCGGTCATTCTCATTGGCTTTTTCTTCTGCCATCAAATAGGATTCCTAGTTTTTGTATCGTAATTGTCTTCTCCTTAGGTGAATTCTGTGGAGATGGAGACTCTATTGCTAAGTGAGGTTGATGATCTACACATTAAGGGTTGTTGACAATTGTTAGAAGTCGAGCAATAATCTTCAAACATGTTCAGTTGACCTAAGAAGTCACCTTCCTATTTTATGAGAACCTAGTTCTGCTCCAAAAGGAAACGTATTATTATTTTAAAATATATAATATTAAAAATAACGAAGAAATTAAATAGTAAATAACCTCTTTAATGATTAATAAATATATTTCATATTCTCATCAATAATTTTAAAAGAAAATTATATATTTTCCTATTTCAATTATCTTTTCTTATTTGTAAAGACATAATATGTAATAACTTATAAAACAAAGTTCATTTTCAAAAATGTCTTCTTAAATAATATTATAGAGATTATTAAATAATAACTAATACATACATATTCAAAGAAAATATATTCGAGATCTTGCAATATTGTTCACTATGATTATTATATTTTATTTGAATATATATCAAAATAAAAGTTTGAAAAATATTTTACTAATTTTATAAATAGTTAGACACGAGATTTTTTTTTTTTAAGAGTTTGTGGACTGACAACAAAAATCATAGTCATTAAGCGGTGCATATTAGATTTATATTTTCAAAATTATAGGTTTTTGCGAGTTAGCCCGAATAATATTTTAGTTCATTACAAAACGGGTTAAGTAAGAGTTTCTTTTGTGGGTTAAATGAACTTTGTTTTGCATTAAACAAAACCTAATTTTGTCCGGCTACAAATGTGCTCCGAACTTTGTTTAAATAAAACGGGGTTTTATTTTGTGGGTTAAATGAACTTTGTTAATATCTCTATATTATTATTTAAGAAGTCATTTAAGAAAAAAAACTTTATTTTGTGAGTTATTACATATTATGCCATTACAAATAACAAAAAATAATTAAAATATAAAAGGATATAATTATCTTTTAAAATTATTGAAGAGAATATGAAAAGTATTTGTTGCCATAGGTTATTTATTATTTAATTTCTTAATTATTTTTAATATTATTAATTTTAAAATAATAATAAATCCATATATATTCAAAAAAATATCTATTCGAAATCCTGCTATATTTTTCACTATAATTTATTATATTTTATTTGAATATATATCAAAACAAAAGTTGAAAAATATTTTACTAATTTTATAAAAATTTAGACACAAGAATTTTTTTGTTAAGAGTTCGTTGACTAATCACAAAAACCAGAGTCATTACACGGTGCATATTAGAGTTATGTTTTCAAAATTATAGGTTTTTGCGGGTTAGCCCGAATAATATTTTAGTCCACTGCAAAAGGTTAAATAGACAAATTATTACGAATTGACACATTTATCTATAATTATTAGTTAGCCATATTGTAAAATTCAAATAAAATCAATTTTTTCTTAAATTTCAAAACAATTTCTACAAAAAAAATTACATTATAGCGCGGGTAAAGTCTTAGTTTTTATTAAGCGATATATAAAGAATTCCAAACCTTGTTATAGTTGATTAAGATTTTTTTTATTAAAATTGAAACTCAATGAAAAAGATAAGGAGAAAGCTAGAACTAGAAGCCTAAAAATACGCAGCCCTTTGAAATAAATATAAGTTAAGGGGTAACTTGCGCTCTACTTCTTTGCTCTTATCCCTCTCCCTTACCGACCTCTAGCCGTTTAGCGGATCAACAAAAACCCTTCGGAAGTCAAACCCTCAGAATCATTGCATAGGAATCTTTGTAGTGGCTTGTTTTCGGATTATTTATGCCTCTGTTCAAAAAACTTTGAAGACCCGTAAGAAATTGTTTTGGAGTTTTGTGTCGGTCTAAGCTTCTGCTTTTGTCCTACTCTCTTGTATGCTTTTGATAACCCTGTTCTCGGAAGCAAAAAATCTTGGCATTCCACTTGTTTTTTTGGATTATCTTTGGTTTGATGGTTGATATATGTGTGTATTTTGCAGATTTATCTAGTGAAAAAGATGAATCTATCTGAAGAAGAAATCAGAAAACTTTTCAGAGTCCACAAGACACTGAACCAGATGCTTAAAGACCGTGGGTATATTGTCACGGATTCTGAAATTGAGATGACCAAAGAACAGTTTGTTGAAAAATATGGCGAGAACATGAAAAGAAAGGATCTTGTAACTCTCAAGATTAAAAGGAACGATGACTCTGATAAGGTTTGTTCAAATTTTTATTTTATTTTTACGATTTAGAGAACATTTATGAAACTGTTCTTTGTAAGCAGAGACCTCACTATTGTTCTAATTGTACACATGCTTCATGATTCTGGAGCTTATTAAAATATGCCTTTAGATACACATTGTAGTAACTTTGAGTTTGGGATATCACAAAGCTGAACTTTTCCGAATTGACGAAAATATGGATATGTCTTCTCTGTTTTTTTTTTTTTTTTTTTGCCTGTCAGGAAGTAGCACGAGTGTCAAGGTCATTGAAAGTGAAAAAGGATATGAGTTTTTGTGTTTTTTTCATTCTTCTAATGCTCTACTTCTTCCTTGTGGTAGCTCTTTGTCTTTTTTCTGGAAGAAGCAAAGGTTAAAGTCAAGGAAATTAGGACTTGCATTGAGCGCATGCAATCCGAGAATGTCTTCAGAGCAATTTTGGTCGTGCAAGACTTGACACGCTTCGCTCTAGATTCCGTAAGCCGCGCATCAAAACTTCGCTTGGAACTTTTTCTGGTAATTAAGTTTTTCCGTTTTCTGAATCTGAAAGTAATATGTACTGTTTTTTTTTCCCCCTGGTTCTATATATGAAGAGTCCACCATGTCGTCATACGAGATCTTCTAAACTAGGATTTTAGAGCCAATGTGATTTTGCTGTAAGAGTTTGTGACATTAGTGCCAGAGATGGTAAAGAAAAGCATGTCATTATTTACGTTAGAACTTGCAATCTACTCTGACATCTATCTTGAAATTTGAGAGTAATTTTCCAGAGGTGGTACGATTTTGAGTTGTTTTTTTTTTCTTCCTTTTACTGCTTCTTGTATTTGGCTTGTTTGTCTCCCAAAATATACTCTAGGAACTCATGCTCTTGTGCAGGAGACAGAGCTTCTAATGAACGTGAAAGAACACGTTTTTGTTCCCCATCATCAAGCTCTAACAACTGAGGAGAAGAAAGCTTTGTTGGAGAGATACACTGTGAAAGAGAACCAGGTTAGTATATTGGCACCCAAAA
Source organism: Eutrema heterophyllum (assembly GCA_002933915.1). Lineage (NCBI taxonomy): Eukaryota > Viridiplantae > Streptophyta > Magnoliopsida > Brassicales > Brassicaceae > Eutrema > Eutrema heterophyllum. Next base: position 1,221,778 of record PKMM01022803.1, on the reverse strand, counting down.
ACGTTGATGTTAGATCTTTGTTGGATTGTTTTTCCTATAGTTAACATGTTTGTTACTCATGTGTGGTGGATTGGCAATAGCTTCCACGTATTCATTTTACGGACCCAATCGCGAAATACTATGGGCTAAGACGTGGAGAAGTCGTGAAGATCATACGCCAGAGTGAAACATCCGGTCGTTATGTCACATACCGCTATGTTGTATGACCCTAAGAGCTTCTGATGGGATCCGGTCCCGGAGTTACTAACGGATAAAGACTTTGGTAGAGTTTAGAATGATTTCATTAGTTGTTGAATTTAGTGAAATTTTCAATTTTGGTGAGAGTGATTCTTTTATTTGGGTGGGGGAAAGTAAGAAACTTTAACCTCATTGCTGTGATTGAAACTTTCTCTGTTTATTTCAGTCAATTAAAATTGGAAATCTTGTCTAGAGCAAAAGGTTTTGTTTCCCTTACCGAGCTCTTTACTGCATCAAATATCTCTATGCATACAATCACAGTTTTGTCACCTGTGACAGTTCATTGGGGTGCACAACTCCAAGTGTTTGTGCGGGTTCACAAGATATGTTTCTGTACAGATATACAAAATTGTAGAAACTGAGATCAAATGTCTGGAGCACGGGCTGTATTGGAATTTGAATGTCTCGCAACGAATGATTCGATAAGTGGGTTCACCATTTCCGGCTTCTCGTCCTGCAAATATTACAGAAACATAATAATAATTATAAGACAAAGGTTACTTGTTGTGTTTCCATCTTGTGCGGGAGGTGTAGAGAGAGAGACCTGAGGACAGTGGCCGGCTTCAGGAAGAACAATGAACTCTTCAACCGCATCGAAATTGCCATACGCTCGTCCAAGCTCTATTGGCTCCCATGGATCTTTCTCTCCCCATGCGATTAGAACCGGACACTGTGGTTAGAGACATGGCCATTGTGAAATTAGACTAAGGTTTAGTTTTTAAGTTCTAACTATGGCTGAGGAAGACCAGAGTAACAAACCTTGACCTGTGGGAGTAAATCCTCTGGAAGCGGTCCACCGGAGTAACAGATGAATTCTAGGAAGACATCAACTGCACCAGGCTCAAGCCCTGGCCGTAGAATTGCCTCAACTAGTTCATCCGTCACTTGCGAACTATCATGGTAACACTAATTGCAAATTCACAAAAAAAGACAAAAATTCCTTAAGCTTACTACAAAATATAAAATCATGCAACCTATAACCGGAGTATCAATACCTGGCAAAGAATGCTTCTTACTGTCTCTGGTGTAGCAATGGTCTTGAAAAATAGTTTTCCAACCGGAGTATTCCTGAGACCGACATGATAATATTCAGCTGCAACACCACATAAGATCTTAGATAAAAGTAAATGAAGGGCGCGGCGCATGTGAAGCAGTCACACAATACCTAAGTAAATTCTGGAATGATCTGATGAAAGGTCTTCCAATCAATGGTTGTTTCTTGATATGAAGCATGCGGAGCGATATGTTTAAAAGCATAAGCCCTCTGCATATCTCTGGCTTACTTACTGCTGCCTGAAGACCAGCAATTCCTAATGAACACACCAATCTCTCTGTCATTATCTGAACCAAGGGCAAAAAAGCTTAAAACCGAAAGCGTTTGGAACTTGAGAGCAAACCTCCGATAGAGTTGCATATAAAAAAAGCTTCATCTTTGACAACATCCAGACAGAAATCATTGAGTTGCTCACCCCATGTCTCAAAAGTGTAGAACGGTTTTCCTCCAAACTCACGAGGATTCGGTTTATCGGAGTATCCATAACCGATAAGATCGATTGAGTACACCCTATGTGATTTCCCAAGAATAGGTGTGTTCTTCCTCCAATGGTCACTGATAACACAACACAAACATGTGAGGAAAATGTTACTGTTTGAAACAATGGTTCTCAATTCCCTGATCAAAGAATTCAAAAACTTCAATCAAGAGCATGCTTCAAGACTTTTTGAGAGATTTGGTAATTGTTATCTGATACCTATTAGCAAATTAGGGTTCTTGGAATTGAGAAGCTAAATGGCAATTGAGTTTGACCTGTTAGCACCGAAACCATGAACCAAGACCAAAGCAGGGCCACTGATTCCAGCACACTGATATCTTATCGAATAACCTTTCCACTTCCATGTCCTGCAAACACCAACAAAAACCCACATTTCGACAATCTATGGGTTTAATCAGTCTTGAATTACAGAAGAAACAGGAAGGTGATTTACAAGGTTCGAACTTGAAGCTCTTCAGGATAACCATTTTCCCCGACCAGCCGATCTTTGAAAATAGAAGCCTCGTCGGTGATCGAGGAACATGAGACGGACCCAATTTCCCTTGGAGTCGAAGATCTTACGATGCCTGTAGAAATCGATTGTCGGAGAAAATGGGTTTCCGGGAAACTAATATTCGAAGTGTTCTTGGTACGGATTCTCCGATGGAACAACAGCGACGGTATTTCGAAGTTCGTGAGGGGTAGAGAAGCAAAAATGCTGGTATTCGCCATGAATTTTCGGCGTGGTTTCGTGCTGAGTGTGAATGCGGACAATATATTTGCTCAAAACGTTTTGGAGTCGTTACGAGGCCAAGTGTTCTGATTTGGGCCAACCGTATTTTTCCTTTAAGTCATTTTCTGTTCTTCGCTATTCAATCTAAAGCGTTTTAACGATTTTATTTTTAGTAGAATTAGTGGATCAGTTTTTTTTTTCTCATAAGAAAATGAAATAATTATAAGTTCGATTTTAAATTAATAATCATTTTCATTACTTACTATTAGAAGTCAGAAAAGTATTACTATTTTTTGAAAACATGTTTTATTGCTTGAAACTAAAAATTGCTATACCAGATGTTTGGACAAGACTTAAAAGCATAGAATATTAATCAGATGCCAAGACTGATTCATCGGACGCCAAAACCAAAACATTGACCATTTTTATAGAAGAAAGAGCGTAAGAGATGATGACGATAAAGCTTCCGAGAGCACAAGGGTATAGTTTTTCCCCCTATATATCATAAACAGTACATGCCAAGAATAGACACATATACACACTGCTCAATGACTATATCATATGTAATCCAACTAAGAAAAACTCAAGGTCCTAAAACTGAGAAGCGAATTGACAAAGGATATGCTGTGGTGTGACAGCCTTCTTCAGCCAATTACCTCTGAGTTTGAGTCATCGGAAGGCCATATCACGGTCTCCATCAGGCGTTCACGCATCAATGCCAAGTTCTCATCCGATATGTCTTGGTATATCTTTCCATGGTCGCATTTCTACAAGCAACAAACTATACAACATTATTTTTGAGTCTTTTCTGGTTCCCATGGCCGGGAAGGGGAAAAAACATAACTGAAACGGGAGCGACATTTATAGGGGCGATTTTACCTTGATCCACTTGCCATACAAGTGGAGACGCGTGATCATCACTCTTTCTGCAAGCTCCTGACTCTCCTACAAGTAGTTGTGACAGGATAACAAAAAGATTCAATGTCTGTGTTTATTATTATGCTCTCAGTTAAACACACAAAAGTACTCTTCTTTCTCTCGCCGTGTTGATATCTTTCATACCAAGGTCTAAACAAGGCTGAATCAAACATAGTATATCACCGCACAGAGTGTGATTATGATAAATCTATAGAAGTGCTTATTCTTATTCCAATTCACAAAACCAGAGAAAAACTCTCAACCCAATCTGCCGAGACAAGTCTTATAAAATTGGGCCCTCACTAACTGCTCTATACTCAAGTCACCACAGCTACAATCTGCTACATTCATCCTAGGCTATGTGTAGTAGAATGATAGCCAAAGTTTGAGCAGCTGAACTTCTTTAGACCCAATGCGTCTTGGCTTATCAGATGATATAAACTAAACTTTCTTACCTTGCCGAGGGTGCGAAGGAAACGTTTGCCATCGGTTGGTCTGTTGGACACGATGTGACTGTTGTAAAACAAAGGAGAAATCATAAGACCAGAGGCCAAAAACTGATGGAGTAAGTGTTTATGTTAATATAATCCTATAAAGAGCTTATCAAATGAGTGATTTAGATAATAAACCCATATCATGGAGAGCGATAAGAAACTTACTTATAGAACCAAGTGTATTGGGGAGGATTCATTTCGTAGAGCTGGTGAAGAACCGTCCTCACAGCTTTGTATGTAAAATAATTAACAATTTGCTGCAAAATCGATAAGTGTAGAGCCATAAGCTTGTCATGCCAAAATCTTCCTCTCCAAAACAATTTCATTCAAAAGTTCTCACCGTTTTGACATCCCCGAAGGTATCGTCGTAATTCCCAGCAACGTCCTCATTCACAATCAAGAGCTTTTTTTTGCTCCTTCGATTCGCAATCCGTGGTACGCGCTTCGAAGAAAGCCTAAAAACAATGCCTGAATCAATAAAGGAGCTTCCTAGTTGCAGCTTTCTTGCACTGCCAAGGATCTTCTTCTTGCTCGGAGAACTCCTCGTGTGAGCATCCAGACACCAACATGGACCGCTCGGCGAATCCATCACCGATGAGCCAACAACAAACAAAGCACCCACCATTACTCCAAACAAAAAGATCAAGACTTTTTGTTTTCCCCGATGATTGAGGAAAGCAATTCCAGAAATCAACCAACAGTTTGGTGGATCGATGGTAAGAATCAGAGCAGAAAAGAATGAAAGATAAAAACCGGTTTTGTAATACAAAACAGAAAACACGTATTGGGTCTGTAAGATGGAAAATGGCCGTTGAATACTAGCCAGTCAAAATCAGGGCAAGTCTGATATTTTTATTTTATTTTCCTAAAAAGCAAGCAAAGGCAAAGACAAACAAGAAAAGCACTGAGTGGGCTTTCGGGTTTACGTGGACACTCCGTAGAATAAGGTTGTATTTATTGTCGTCTTGTAACTTAGAAAATTGCAGACAAATGTGTAAAATAATGGACAATCCGCACATCACATAGCCATCAGAAAGGAAGAGTGTCCCGAGTTCGTTCGACACCGAGAAAAGGACTAACTTAACATGCTCTTGTTACCAAAAAAAAACACTAAGAGCCACGAACATTTTTAATCTGTCTATGGCACGGCCCTGGGACTCACTCAAGGATCCCAAAGATAGTTTGTAGAAATCAATGGTTTCGAACTCAGAACATGTTCTTAGTGTACAGTCTGTGAAAAGTCAAACAGATCAATTTCTCAATCAGATCACGGTCTACTGATTCCATTTGAAATAATCTCTCGGCTCATAGACCGGATCTTCCACTCGTGATGCCATACATGATACAACTATTAGTACTATGGAACTTTAACGGCCAATCTACCGTGCGTGGTGGTGAGAACGAATTCGTTGACATTTTCGTGGAACCCAGTTTTAACAAGACTTACAGAGTGGACATATCTGACATTTCATTACTAAATCTTACAAAGACTTGTCTAAGGATTGTGCGTATTTGTACAATTTTGACTGACACTCAACTCCATCGTTGTGTTGTCGCAGACTCGGTGATTATTGAGAGTACTTACTCGGTGATTAGCATCTCCGCTTCATCCATCATTCCATGAAGCTGCCGTTTCAGAGAAAAACAAAAAACTTCTGTTAGTGCAGGTATCACCAGTTTCCTACAATCTAGCCTGAATCATTTTTGCGAGTTGGCTACTTTGAAAAGGCAATAGCTATTCCAGAAACCAGAGAAAATCCATAAAAGATAGGAAAAAGGCTTGTAAGTAGCATTTTAACGAACAGCATATCACGTTTATTAGCTACACATTAAGCTATCAATACAAACTACAAGAACGAAAGAGAACCAAACAAAGAGAACAAAAAATGCTACTTTCAGTTTCAACGATGTATTTCTTACAACCCCAACACAGCAATGAATAGTCTGATTCTCCAAGGACTTTGCTTATAGCCTTTGTGGTTGAATTCAAGTAAAGCTTACATGTTGGTCATTTCCAATCCCAAGCCTAAAGTTATGAGGAAACAATCTTCAAAACCAACAATTCTTTTCAATTAATGGTCAGCCGTATTGATAGGTTCAGCCGTTCAAGTTTAAAGATCCACAAAACCAGCTGAAAGCTTGAACCCAGTAACTCAGAGATTCGAGAATCTAATCAGTATCTCACACAAAATCTTTTTCCAAAACATCCTCTAGTACCGTAAACCCCCCCAAAAAAAAAAAAAAAAAAAACTTCATTCACATCAGCCAAAATTACAGAAGCTAATTTGAGCTGCCATCTAAATTGTAGAAACCCTGGCTTCAGTTGATTCGTTATTACCAAAAAGTCAGGAAATTCAAATAAGAATCTCGATCATCCAAGTCAACCAGGAAAAAAGATATTCATCGGTTCAGAACTCCGAATTCCATAAAATTCGCAACTTTGAGGTCAAATTCAAAACCCGGAAACGCAAGATCTTATTAGGTTTTTTTAGAAATGAAATACCTGGAGAAAACTCTTCCATGAATCTCCACAAGAGCCAGAAACACCATTGTCGCCGCAGGAATGTACAGTCTTGAACTGATCAATATCGAGCTTCTTGTTGATAAATCCAACCTTGAAGTAGATGGAATCGGAAGGAGGGAGATCGACCTTGATCTCATCGACATCGAACCAAATAAAGAGTCGCTTCACCTGAATACCCTTGAGGTCGGTGATCGAGCCGTAACCGATGCGACCGGATATGGTCTTGTCGTAGTAAACGAGGTAGTCAAATTCAATGGTGCAGGGTTTGGCCAAGTAGACGACGAATCGGCCATCGTCGGAGAGGGTGAAATTGGTGACGGAGTCCGGCAAGAGGCCGCTTGGGAGGCCGTACTTGGGGAGGATTTCGTAAACGGTGGGAATCGAATCCGGGTCGGGTTCGAAGAGGGAAAGGGTCGTCGAAGTAAGGAGGGTGAGAGAGAAGAAGATTGAGATAAAGAAACGATGAAAGGCCATAACTTTGTTGGAGGATAGAGAAGGAGAGACTTCGGAAGATTTGATGGATTCTCTTCTTCTCGTTGATTGTTTTGGGATTAATTTGGGTCTTCTTTTCTTTTTAATATTTTTTTCTTCACATTTTGTAGACGTAATTGCCGGGAGAATTCTCATGGGCAATCCAACAAATTCAACTCACTCAAGTCACCTAAATCGTAATATGATTTTTATTTTTACTGAAATAATAAGAATCTTATTATTTCAAACGGTATATGAGTATTTTACAGCCGGATAAACCAGAAATTTAGCCCAGAAAACAAAAAACCCAGAAATTTAGCCCTAACATTTTATATATTTTCGGAGCCAACAACCCGAAAAAGAAAAATAAAACCGACATACTAAATATCCGAAGACAGAATAATTAAAAAGAAATTACACAACAATTAATTAATAAGTTTGATGTGGATTTAGTTTTTTAGACACACTTTCCTAATTTAATGTTTTGGACCCATCCAATGGAGACATCCATCTCTCTCCTGCCGATAAATGTTGATTTTACGTTAAGACACGGGTCTGGTATTAGACACGGGTCTAATTTTAAGACCCAACTTTTTGATTAAATTTGATTATTTTTTTCTTAAGACCCACCATTAAAACCCTCTAAATATATGCATTGGAGGTGACCTTAGACACTAAAGCTGAGTCGCTGAACCTAAATATTCCACGACCATTACTAAAAAATGGAAGACGTCGAAACTGAACTGAGAATCATAAGTCTTGAAAAGAACCAAACTGCTAAAACACCTCCAAAAGATCGAAAGGTCCGAACAAAATTTAAACCGAACACATCCAGCATGAAAAAGTTTTGTACTAAATCCTAATATGATCACAAACTTTTTTTCTCTTTCCATAAATTAATTACTATATAAAATTACGAAGAATATTTTATTTTGCGAATGTTTTGGCTATGTGTTGCATTTGTTTGTAGTAATCCTTTCGGGTAGATCTTAAAGATATATTTTTCGATTCTCTAACTTATCAGCTCAGAAGAGAATCCTATGAAGACGGTCCTTCAAGCCGACTAAAACATCACTAATTTTGCCATCGGTGCTTAATTTTCTTCCTTGGTTCATTTTAGGTTCTCTTCATTGTGGGTATGTGGGTTTGTATTATTGGAAATTTAGAATAAGGAGTGCGTGCATAAGGAAAATAAGCAAGAAATCAAATCAATATACCCACCCAACCGTGTTACCGAGATGGTACGTAATCTTGCAGAGAACTTGGCGCTGGCGCTGGAATTTGGGCCCTTTTTCATAGAGACGGTACTCTCGCATGAACCAGTTGCTCTGCAACATAAGAGCTTTGTCGTCGTTCTTGTTCCTGATGTAGTATCTGTATCTCTTGGTTACCCCAATTTCTTCACCAGTCTCCTCGGACATGATGACGAGGAAACCTCGTACGACCTCCCACGATCCCTCGAAGTAGACTCCTTCCACCTGGCGATACTTTCAAACCCGTTTCCCGAAGTAGAACCACTCGCGAGGGTTAAGGATGGGATCTGTTTGTTGCGGAAGCAGCCAAGGCTCTCGAGTGTACAACTCCTCCCCCAACTCCACGATGAATCTCGGGATTGCTGTTGCTTCCCCTCTAACCTTTGGCCGAAGATAACCCTCCACGATATCTTCGTCTGAAAGACGATATCTTCGTCTGAAAGACGACATCTAAGCTCCCCCTCGCCTGCAAAACCCATTGTCAGAAGAAAATCTGATCTTCAAGCCCTAATGAAACGATACATATATAGGGAGGGATCACTAGATCCATTGCCGACATTGTGATGCAATGGGCCTTCGCAGACCTACTACATGTTTGGGCTTAGCGGGTTTCATAACTCGTTTTGGTGAAAAGCCCGATAACTCCTCTACCAAATAATAACCCAACAAAAAAACAAATATTAATAAATAAATAATCACCGCCTGTCAAGCGACAGAAAAAAAAAAGATTTTTTTTTTTTGGTGTGGATCGGAGGCTTCTTTAGCTCCGACATCGACTCCGACATCGGAAAGCCTCGAGTTTCTGTTCCTGGTCACCTTATTTTACGTCCCATATCGTATCGAGTTTGCGAGAAAGGCTCGCCTTATCAAGTTCGGATGATCTGGAAACAAAATAGGTTCGGACTGGTCCATGACAAAATAGGTGCGGGACTGGTTCACTGTAATTGATCGATTATGTGTTGATAAATGCAAAAGTTTGATTTTACGATTTTTTATAACGTTTAAATCAAATGTAATTTTTGATTTTTAAAACCTTCACTGTCATATATTAATGACAAATAGATTCTAATTTTCATGTTACTGTGAATGTAAATTCTGTAATTTAATTATATCAATTTACAAAATAATGAAACATTGCAATATAAAAATATCTTATAAAGAGACACATGCAGGCGACCGTGTACATCTATATATATAAACAAGAATGTCATCTCTTCTTTATCCCGTAATTTTCTCTGAATTTGTGACATATCATCAAATTATTTGTTAAATAAATTATTTATTTAATTTATTATGTTTTGTGTTAGTATATTTAAATTCTCATAATAATCACCATTCATTAATACAATAGTTTTTCTTAAGAATTTGAAAATCTATTTTTTTAATAAAAGATAACTTATATATTATTGTCACATATTGTTTTCCGTATTTTTGGGGTGACGTGGCACTGGGAGCGCCATTTACGGGTAAGGTACCTCGAGATACACGCCCCGGTTTCTGCGGTGGACAGGTTATAATGGGTTTGATGTTGACTACGTGGGTGGGGCACCGTTCACGATATGCCCTCCACGTGTCGTCAATCCCCAGCTCTCTGCGCAATGATCGGCGGGCTGTCGGCTCGAGCTCGATGGGCCACCCTCGGTCAAATATGTTGACTTTTAGCTGGGCTTTGATCGAGTGGACCTTATTTGCTGAGATGGACCTAGCTAAACTGGGGGTGCTAAGCCCACCTCCAACAATTGCCCCCCCCAGTTCGGTGTCAGGAAATGTGGTGAATGCACCGAAATTAACTTTTCGTCAACTCGGCGCATCTCAGATCGGTTTCCAAGGTTCTAGGGTTGACTGTTGGGACTCTTTTTAGACGGGAGTAACTGATTACACGTGTTGGGCTTCCCGCCAGGGTCGGGGAATGTCCGCGCGTACTGGCCACGCGTTGGAGTGGGAGACGTTTCGCTTTTTTCGAGGCGGTTTCCCCTTTCCGCGCGTGGACATCGAAGAGACGCCATCATTAGGGTATTTTTGGAAATCGTGCCCTTTTTCCACGTGTTGAGCCGTCGCTTCATCTTCTCCCCCTTCTCTTATTTGATCCTTCTTTCTTCTCTCTTCCTTCTTTTACTCTTCTGCGCGTAGATTCAAAGTAACTTCCTTCTTTTCCGAAATTTTTTGTTTGTGCTCTCTTTAGATTCTTCGAGATTACGGGTCGAATTGTTGGAAGCCTTTCTCTTGTTTTGGGTGATGTCGTCGATATTTCAAGGGATTAGGGCCGAATCTAGCGGTGAATCGGCGTCTCTTTCTGACCGTGGCGATTCGCCGGCGGGAAGTTCTTCGCCGAACGATGGTTCTGAGCGTACCTCTTCTCCGTGTCATGGTAACGAAGCCGAGGCGCAGTCTGTTCCGTCGACTTTGGGATCCGCTCCGTCGGTTTCGGTGGCTCGCCATGGGAGAGTAATGGGTAGAGGGTGTTCTTCCAGCGGCCGCGGCATCGATCAGGGTCGCGGCACCGATCAGGGTCGCGGCACTGCTCAGGGTGGCCGAAGAGGTGGAAGAACTGGAAGGGTTCGAAAACCTAAGTTTCGAAACCCCCTCCGGCTTCTTATGATCAGGGAGGCTCACCGACCTGGAGCACCCCGGAGTCCCTCGCGAGTTTGGTGTCTAGGTGTGGTTTTCCTAGATCCGCCGAGCTCCGGCTTCCCGGACCGGAGGAGCGTCAATGGAATCCTCCGAAGGGTTTCGTCTGTTTGTGTGAGAGTTTCTTCACAAAATGCGGGCTGCGTCTCCCTCTTCCCGACCTGTTCGTTGTGTACTGCAAGAGGCGGGGGTTGGCCTTTTCCCAGATCTGTCCATCTACAATTCAAGGCATGGTAGTGATGCTGACGCTTGGGTGGGAATGTGATATGGTGGTGACTCCCCGGATATTTGACGACCTCACCTTCCAGAAGGGTAATCCTGCCTACCCGGGGACATACTATGCCTCCTTCAAGCCTAAGGTGGACCTTATTGAAGATAAGCTGAGTAAGGTCGACCACTGGTCTCGTAACTACTTCTTCGTTCGTGCTACCGAGGCAGTTGGTCTTGATCCGACGGGCAGATACCCCCTTGATTGGAATTTTTTCCCGGGTATGAGCTATTAGGTCGCGTTATATGTCTTCCTTTTATTTTGACTGACGCCGAGCTGTTTCGTTTTTAGGTTCGCATACTGTCGGTACCAAGTTGTCCGATTACGCCGTTGTTCTAGCGGTGCTTCGGTCGCGGACTCCGAGAGATTGGAAATCCTTTACTCCGGAGAGAGTATCTGCAGCGATGGCTGGTAGGTCGTTAACCCCTTTTCTTTTCTTTTTTTTTTTTTTTTTTTTTTTTTTTTTTTCTTCTTGTTTTTTTTTTTATGATTTGTTGTGAATAGGTCGTTCGAGGTTTGCGATCCCGTCTTACTCGGACTCCTTTATTGTACATCCCACGTCGGTGGAAGAGATGGATCTGCAAGTGACGCCACGAGCTGAGGAGTCCACGGCAGTTCTAGGGAAGAGGGCGAGTGAGGGAAAGGGCAAGAAAGTGTCCGAGAAGAGAAGGACTGATGAGGTGGGGACCTCTTCTGCAGGTCGGGCCGGTGTGTCTAGTGGTCAGCCGGCTGTGGGGGTGGAGTCCTCCTCGCTAGGTCAGGAGGATACGGGGGAGGGTCCTGGTACCGACCTGTCGGAAGACGTTGTCGGTGCTGTGTCCGGTGGGTATGGGACCGACGTGCCCATTGGTCGGGAGGATGAAGCAGTTGAGGACCGGGTGCCCGGCACGGTCGTTGAGGATGGGCAGGCTGAAGTGCCTGAAGCTGCTGACGTTGGGGGTGAGCCCAGAAGTCTGATGCTAAGGATGAGCCCGAGGTCCCCGGTGATGGGGGTGGTAATGATGAGGAGTCGGTGGATCATAGCTTTGACTTTAGCTATGCGCGGGGTGACGTGCCCTTCGTACAGGACAAGGAAGCCTGTGCCGAACTGGTCTATGCGGCCGCGCTTGGGAGGAGGTCCCTTCTTTTCCCTGTTCCGGAGATGGCAGAGTCTGACGCCTTTCAGAGTACATCACGCTCCTTAGTTCGGGTGAGTTTTTTTTTTGTTTTTTGTTTTTTTTTAAATAATGACCGTATCCATATATGCAGACGATGGTCAATTTGGCCACCCTGGGTGAACGGTATGAGAGGCGCGTCGTCTAGCAGGAGCGTGTGATCGAACGTATGAAGCTGCGTACTGAGGTGGGTGAGACGGAGTTGACGGCCGCTCTCCGCGAGGCTAGGAAGGCTTTGAAGGATGAGAAGGTCCGGTGTGCTGCTCTGGAATCGTCTATGGGGCGGGTACGGGCGCGAGCGATGGAGGCGGATCAGGTGCTCACCGAGCTGGAATCGGAGAGGGCGCGATCAGCCGCTCTGGAAGATGAGCTTGTAGCCGCGAAAGGGGAGAACGCGAGGGTTTGCGCGGAGCGGGAGGCGTTTCGATCTAAGGTCGTATGGCTGGAAGGTGCCATTGAACGGGCAAAGGTGGCCGTTGCCAAGGAGAATGATTGAGTAAAAAGCAAATGGGCGGCTCGAAATCAGAAGTGGGCTGCCAAGATGGAGAAGGTTCGCTCCCATTTGGCTGGTCGGGACCTGGCCTTGCCCACGCACCTGCTGCTTAGCCAGGTTATCGGTACGCGGAAATGCCTTGAGAGGATGGAACGCGAGGACAGCTTGGTGGTGCCGTCGTACCGATATGCGAAGCTGAGCCGAGCTGCATCAGGTCGCCTACCCGGATTTGACCCCGGAAGATTTGGAGGTTCCTTCTGATCGCACCCCTGATGTCCAGCCTCAGCAGATCCTGCCCGACCATCCGCCGCCGGACTCGACCTCGTCCTTAGGGGCGTCGACTACAGCCCCGGGCACTGGTCAGGCTGAGGATGCCGTGTTGCCCGTTCAGATCGGGATCTCGGAAGATCCGTTGGACACGAACCAACCACCCCGGGGTGAGGACGGCACGAATGTGAGGGTGGTGAGCCCGGATGAGATGGTTAGTACCCGTGCTGACGGGGTTTAGGTTTTTTATGTTGCGGGCCGTGGTGCCGATGTAAATTTTTTATTTTTTTTATTTATTTATTTTTTTTTTGGTGGGCCGTTGGGCCGTTATGTACTCTGGCTTAGTGCCATTTTCTTTGAATGGTTGTTTATTCGAAATGTTTGCTCAGTTTATTCCGTAAGGGTGTGGTACGAGCGGAGCTCGGTTTGAAACACTTAAAGCTTGTGTTTTTCTTTTTGTGCGAGAGTCGATCTCGGCTTAAGACACTTAGAGCTTTGTCTTTCTTTTGATGCGAGGGGAGAGCTCGGCTTAAGACACTTAGAGCTTGTGTGTCTTTCTTTTGGTGCGAGGGGCGAGCTCGGCTTAAGACACTTAGAGCTTGTGTGTCTTTCTTTTGGTGCGAGGGGCGAGCTCGGCTTAAGACACTTAGAGCTTGTGTGCCGTAGGAGTGCGATCTGTGAGCTCGGTTTTAGCACTTAGGGCTTGTGTGCCGTAGGAGTGCGAGCTGTGAGCTCGGTTTTAGCACTTAGGGCTTGTGTGCCGTAGGAGTGCGAGCTGTGAACTCGGTTTTAGCACTTAGAGCTGTTTTTGCTGAGCCCGGGGGCTTAATGGTATTTTATTAGATTTATAGCTGCACCTGGGTCAGGGGTTGGCTACGTACCCTTTAGTAGAATGGATCAAGTCAATCGTAGTTCGGTGGATTACAATGATAAAGGAGAGAGGAGCCCATGGGCCTAGTAGTAGTAGCGTTTTAGGTTCATTTAGTTCCATGAGCGCGGGATTGCGTCGCCATTCATTGTGGCCAGTTCGTATACCCCGGGTTTGACGATATTGGAGATGAGGGAGGGGCCTTCCCAATTAGCGCCGAGCTTGCCTGCATTTTCGAAGACCCTTCGTAGCACCATGTCGCCTTCACTGAAAAACCGACCTTTGACCTTTTTGTTGTAGTACTGGGCGGCTAGCTGCTGGTAATTCTGGATGCGGAGTAGGGATTGATCGCGTTGCTCTTCGAGGAAGTCGAGCTCTTCCAAGAGGATGGCGTCGTTCAGATCGGTACGTTGTGCGAGCATAGCGCGCCGGAGGGTAGGAATTCCGACCTCGGAGGGGGCCATTGCTTCCATGTCGTGGGAGAGGCTAAAAGGTGTGCGATTTGTAGCCGTCCTTGGTGTTGTGCGGTGGGACCAGAGGACGCCGTCTAGCTCGTCGGCCCAAAGACTTTTCTTATCGTCCAGGCGTTTTTTGAGGCCGTCGAGGAGGGTTTTGTTGGTAGCCTCTGCTTGCCCATTGCCTTGTGGGTACCTAGGGGTGGACTTGCTTAACCTGATCTTCCATTTTGCGCAGAAGTCTTCGAATAGGACCGATGTGAACTGGGCGCCATTGTCCGTTACGATCTTGTACGGCAGGCCATGGTGGCAGATGATGAATTTCCAAACGAATTTGCGGACGTCCTCCACTGTGATCTTTGCGTAGGCCTCGGCCTCTACCCACTTTGTGAAGTAGTCAGTCATTACCAGGAGGAAACGTTTTTGACGAGATCGGGGCAGATGGCCCACTATATACATGGCCCATTGCATGAATGGGTAGGGTGCCGACGCTGTGGTGAGGAGTTCGGTGGGAGAGTGGATAATCGGACCGTGACGCTGGCACTTTTCGCACCGGGCTGCAAACTTGTCACAGTCATGAAGCATTGTTGGCCAGTAGTGGCCTTGGTTGCGGATGCGTAGGGCAAGAGCGCGACCGCTAGAATGGTTTCCGCCTGCTCCTTCGTGCATCTCCTTCATCACGTCGATGGTTTCCTGGCCATGGAGACAGTTCAGTAGGGTTCCAGTTGCGCTCCAGCGGAACAGTTTGCCGTCGTGGGTGTGGTATTTCGCACATTTCTTTTTCAGTCGACGGGCTGCCCAGCGATCTGTCGGGATGGTGCCATCCGTGATGTAGAGCAGGATGTCGTCACGCCAGTCCGGTAGTTCGGGCTCCTGGGGAGGAAGTGGGTGATGGGGAGGAAGCTGGTCGTCGTCGAGGTCCTCGTTGGGGATGTTGATCAAGGAGACCCCCTTTGGTAGCTCGATGCTGGGGAAGTCGATGCTCTCGACGGGGATCACGCGCCTTTGGGTAGGATCGGACGTGGAGGCTAAGGCGGCGAGGGCGTCTGCTGAAGTGTTTTCACCCCAGGGAATTTTTGTGAGGGTGAATTCCGAGAATTCGGCTACTAGGTCGTGGACTATCCTGAGGTACGAGTCCATGCGGTCGTTCTTGGCCTCATATTCTCCGCTGAATTGGTTGGAGACGAGCTGGGAGTCGCAATAAGCCTGGATCTTCCTTACCCCGATTGCTTTTGCTAGGCGTAACCCGGCGATCAGAGCTTCATACTCCGCTTCATTGTTTGATGCTGGGAAGGCCAGGCGAAAGGACTGTTCCAGAACCTCGTTGGTCGGTGATTCCATTTTTCGATGCCGGAACCGTGCTTTGAGGCCGAACCGTCGGCGTGTAAACTCCATTTTTCGGGGGGTTCTTCGCCTGCCAGAACGGGCGCGAGTTCGACTAGAAAATCGGCCAAGACTTGAGATTTTGCCGTGGTGCGCCCTCGGTATTCGATCTCGTATTCACTGAGCTCGACTGCCCATTTCATCATTCTCCCGGAGCGGTTCGGGCTGTGGAGGATGCTTCGGAGGGGGTACGTGCTTAAAACGGCGACCGTGTGTGATTGAAAGTATGGTCGGAGTTTCCGGGCTGCAACGACCACCGCGAGGGCGAGTTTCTCCAGCGTCGGATACCTGCTTTCTGCGCCGTCCAAGGATTTGCTGATGTAGAAGATAGGCTTTTGAATGTCCCGATCTTCTTGTACTAGTACCCCGCTGATAGCCGATGTGGATACGGCGATGTAGAGATAAAGGGTTTCTCCTTCTTCGGGCTTAGCCAGGACGGGAGGAGTAGATATGTATGCTTTTAGCTGCTGGAGGGCCTCTTCGCATTTGTCGTCCCATTCAAACCGCTTGTTGGCACGGAGCAGCTGGTAGAACGGTAGACATTTTTCGGTTGAGCGGGAGATGAACCGGCTGAGTGCGGCGATCATTCCAGTGAGCCGTTGGACATGGCGCGTGTTCTCTGGGATTTGAGCTCAATGATGGCCTGGATCTGCTTGGGGTTAGCTTCGAACCCGCGCTGTGTGACGATATATCCGAGGAATTCGCCCGACGTAACGCCGAAGGAGCATTTGGCGGGATTCAGCTTCATGCCGTACTCGTTTAGAGTCTGGAAGCAGGATTTGAGATGAGTGACGTGGTCGTCTGCTACCAAAGACTTCACTAGCATATCGTCGATATAAACTTCCATGGTGCGGCCGATCTGGTCGGCGAACATTTTGTTGACGAGCCGTTGGTAGGTCGCACCGGCATTCTTCAGCCCAAACGGCATAACCTTATAACAATAGGTCCCGCGGTCCGTGATGAAGGCTGTTTTCTCTTGGTCTTCCGAATGCATGGGGATCTGATTGTACCCCGAGAAGGCGTCCATGAAGGAAAGCAGTTCGTTACCCGTCGTTGCCGCCACGACCTGATCGATTCTAGGGAGAGGGAAGCAGTCCTTGGGGCATGCTTTATTGAGGTCAGTGAAATCTATGCAGACCCTCCACTTTCCGTTTTTCTTTTTGACGACTACCGGGTTGGCTAGCCACTCGGGGTATCTGACCTCGGTGATTGATCCTGCCGCAGTTAGTTTCTCTATTTCGTCGTTGACGGCCTGCGCGCGTTCAGGGCCGAGCTTTCTCCACTTTTGCTTTATTGGTCTGAAGGTCGGGTCAATGTTGAGCTCATGGCTGCATACTGCTGGATCAATGCCGGGCATGTCGCTTGCCAACCAGGCGAAGGTGGAGGCGTTCTGCTCCAAGAATTTGACCAGCTCTCCTCTGATGCTACCCTTGAGGTCTGCGCCAATCTCGACGCAACGAGTATGGTCGCGTGGATCGATGTTGACCTGTGTGATCAGGTCTCGGCCCGGGACGTCCTGGTGGTTCGGTTCGCCCGGAAGCTGTGTTTCGATGAAGAGGCAGGTCGGCGTGGTGTTGCGAAGCTTGTGCTCGATGGCGAAGCAAGCGCGCGAAACCTTTTTGTTGCTCCGGAGAGTATATGTCCCGGCCTGGTTGGGGAATTTGAGACACTGGTGGTACGTCGACGTGACTGCTTTCATTGAATGCAGCCAGGGGGTCCCGAGAATAATGTTGTAGATCGGGACGGTATCGATGATTACGAACTTGACAATTTTAGTGACCCGGCTTACATAGATCGGTAGGTCAATGGTGCCGATTCCCATGGTGGTCTCCCCGGCGAAGCCGGTCAGCGGGGTGACGGCTGGTTTGACTTCGGCTCCTTGCAGGTTCATTCTGGCCAGGGTATCTTTGAAGATAAGGTCGACCGAGCTGCCTGTGTCGATGAGGACCCGGTTGACATCGCAGTCGGCTACGCGGATCTGTACGACAAGGGGGTCATTGTGAGGTTGATGGACCCCGGCAGCATCGGCTTCGGTAAAGATAACCCCTTTTCCGCTTGTGTCTTGCGCGCTTTTGTCAGAACCGGAGTTCCATTTTAAGGAGGCGTCGGTCCTTCTCTCGTGTAGCTTGATAGACCGCACCGAGTCGTTGCACGATAGAAGTCCTCCCATGATCATTCCGACCGTCGTTCGCGCTGGGGGAGGGGACCTTGCTTCTTCCCGGTTTCGAGAGGGAGATCGGTGACGTCGATTGCCATCTCGTGCTCGCGGGAGCAGCTGCTCGGGCACACGGATCCTTCCTTTCTGGTATTGGTCTAGGAGGGCTTCTTGGAGTTTGCGGCAATGCGAGGTGGGGTGTCCTCTTCTGCTCGTGGCTCTTTGGCTTTCGATTCGTCAGACCGCTGGCCCTTTTGATCCAGTTCGCGGGTCCATTTGTTCCATGGCATTTTTGGCTCGGGATCGGAGAATCGAGCGGGGTCGTGAATGTGGAATACGGCCGGTGGTTCGTTGACGAGGAACATGGCGGTTCGCTTGCCTTTATTGCCTTGATACTCGTCGTCGTAGTGCTGCCGAGGTTCCTGATATCCGTCATGTGATTTGTCCTTCTGGACTGGTGCCTTTTGCACGGTATGCCTATTTGAGAACGCTGCTTTTTCCTCCTCGAGCTCGATGTAAAGCCCGGCGCGGTGCAAAGCATCTTCTAGCGAGCGCGGCCTGTTGAGTGTTATTTCGTCCTTGAATGCCGATTCAATCCAGAGGCCATTCCTTAGGGCGGGGAGTGCGGATTCGTCTGTCACATTGCTCTGCGAGGCCGTCGCCTTGAATCGCTCGGTGAAAGATTTGAGCGACTCCTTCGTTCCTTGGTGGAGGGCCCAAAGGTCGGCGCTGGATGCGGACTGCTTGATATACGTGGAGTAATGTTTGAGGAAGGCGGTAGAGAGATCCCCAAAGTTATCGATGGAATGCGTACCCAGCCTGGAAAACCATGTCAGGGCGGGGCCGGTAAGATTTTCCACGAAAAGTTGGCAGTAGCCGGCTTCACGCTCTCCTTGGGTGAAATGGGCGCGCCCCATGGCGATGGTGAAAGCCGTTAGATGCTGGGTTGGATCCGTGCTGCACGCGTACGGTGAGAGCTTGAGTTTGCCGAAATGTCTGAACGGGGTGGATGCGATTCGACGAGTGAACGGCGTATTCTGCGTTTCTGTTAAAACCCGGTCTATTTCTAGGGCCGAGCTGGTGGCCTGATGGACCTTCGAGGTCATCGCGCGAATCATTTATTTCATGGCCTCGAATTCGGCATCTCTGGCGCCCGGGGAGCCATCTATCGTAGGGGCGAATCGTCTAGTTACTCCTGACTCTGACGGCGACTCGCCAAATAGGTTCCTTTGGAGGTGTAGCATTCCCTCTTGCGAAGTCGGCTCTCGGATTTGAGCATCCGGGGATCCGGGATTGTCTGGTCGATCGCTACGGGCTGCGAGCTCGGCGAATCGCCGGTTGGTAGCGCGTGTTAACTCATCCATTTTGGCGAGCAAGGTGTGTACTACGGCGGATAGAGCGAGCTGGTCTTCCGGTAACTGGGACGCGTTTTGGGTGACGGAGCTGTTGAGCTGGGCGGATTCTGATGTTGCGGGCAGAATTGGCTGTTGGCAGGGAATCACGAGGGGCTGACTTGGAGGAGCTTTTTCGTGATGCAGGGCTTGAGCCGGGGTAGCTTGTCCTGATGGCGGTTGGTCTATCGTCGGATGCGGCGGTAGCGCTTTCCAAGTTGGTAGGTCCGTCATTGAATTTGTTGTTGAGTCCGCTCTTTGCATATAGAAAATCTCTAAACGCCCCTACCTGCCCTCCACGTGTCGTCAATCCCCAGCTCTCTGCGCAATGATCGGCGGGCTGTCGGCTCGAGCTCGGTGGGCCACATTCGGTCAAATATGTTGACTTTTAGCTGGGCTTTGATCGAGTGGGCCTTATTTGTTGAGATGGACCTAGCTAAACTGGAGGTGTTAAGCCCACCTCCAACAACATGTAGGCGACCGTGTACATCTATATATATAAACAAGAATATCATCTCTTCTTTATCACATAATTTTCTCATAATCTGAATTTGTGACATATCATCAAAATCATTTGTTAAATAAATTGTTTATTTAATTTATTATGTTTTGTGTTAGTATACTTAAATTCTCATAATAATCACCATTCATTAATACAATAATTTTTCTTAAGAATTTGAAAATCCATTTTTTTAATAAAAGATAACTTATATATTATTCATTAAAGAAATTTCAATTTAATAATTTTAGTTTTATCAATTTATTTATAAAGTTTCAAAAAATTATAGAGTTTAGTGTTTATAAATTATGAATTATTTTATTTTCTTTAATAAAATCAAACAAATGTTGTCATCTCCTTTGGCTTTATCGAACGTGGTTGGATTAGCGATCGAAGCAAACATGACAAAATTGATTGCCTCTTCTTCTTCTGATAGTTCTTCTCCAGTCGTAAAGTCTTGTAAATAAGTGGGCTGCCTTCGAATTCTTGGAATCGGAGAAGTCGAAGAAATCTGAGGAATTTCCTCTGAAATCTCCTCCGATCTTTCAGCAGCAACTTGCGGCGAAGGAGGATCTTGAGCTAATTCTCCCTCATTCTGCTCCATATTTGACTCGCAATCCTCCCAAATCAACTGCTCATCATTTGTTCCTCCGACTTTCTTTTTCCAGTTCCATCCTTTTTCTTCTTCGAATACGACGTCTCGTCGGTAATTTCAAGCTTAACCAACTTTTGGATCTCGGCTTTTAGGCTTCCAAGAGGTTGCATAGATGAAATTGAGGGGTTATGCTCTGCTTTTTTGTGGTCAGGTCCCGATCTTAACCCAAAGAAGGCGAAGGTTGCTTGGAGTGATGTTTGTTACCCAAAGGAAGAAGGAGGCTTAGGTCTCCAAAACATTCGAGAAGCGAATGAGGTTTGTGTTCTAAAGTTATTTTGGCGGATTCAATCAGCAAAAACATCTTTATGGGTTCGATGGATTCATTCTCGGTTCATTCAAGGGTTATCAATTTGGGCTATAAAAGTTCCAACGAGTTCATCGCCGGGTTCATGGATATGGAAGCATATTTTAAAGATTCGGGACAAAGCACATGATTTTTTAAGAATGGAAGTTAAAAATGGGAAAACAACTCATTTCTGGTTTGATAAGTGGACTTCCATGGGAAAATTGTCGATCTAACGGGCGAATGGGGTTATATCGATATAGGGCTCAATGCAAAGGCAACAGTAGCAAAAGCCATCGGTTACCATAGAAGAAGAAGGCATCGTCTCCCAATATTCAATCGGATAGAAGATGAGATTGAAGCTTTGCGTAGAAGATATAAGCCGGAGGAACATGATGTGGTTTTATGGAGACAAAGCCAAGACATGTACAAGCCGGTTTTCAAGACCAAATCCAATTGGGAGCAGATTCGCCATGCTAGGCCGGTTGTCTCTTGGAGTAGAGGGGTTTGGTTCCGCCACAACACTCCGAGATTTGCTTTTCATGCTTGGGTCACGATCCTCAATCGCTTACCCACAGGTGACCGCATGCTAACTTGGAGTGAAAATATCTCTACATCTTGTGTTTTCTGTCTTCACCCTTTGGAAAGCAGAGCTCACTTATATTTTGATTGCCCGTATACGCAACATATTTGGGCTGATCTTGCAAGTGGAATACTTGGAGGTGATTTCACACAGGTCTGGGAGGAAATAATATCATTGATAACATGCCAAAATCAAAGCAAGCTAAGGAGATTTACGGTGAAATACTTATTTAATATCACTCTTTATTATATTTGGTGTGAAAGGAATGGTCGAAGTCATGCCAAATCCCACTCCTCTTCACAACAGCTGATAAAGAAGATACACAAGGGAATGAAAGACCGGTTTAGCTCGATAAGAATCTTTGGAGATAAAAAATACGAAGATGGTTTCCAATTTTGGATTGCCTCAAGACCAACAAACTAATTTCTTGTTTGTTATTGTGAATTACGTCTTTGTTATGCTCTAAACTTTGCTAGCATCTTTAGATGTAAAAACGTTTTTTTTTGTTCGAATAAATTTAACATTCTTTCAAAAAAAAAAAAGAATACGACGTCTCGACTCGTCACGACCTTCTCTGTAACTGAATTGTATACTCAATAGCCTTTTGATTCGTTGATACTCCAATTAGTACACATGTGGTGCTCTTGTCGTCCAACTTCTTCCTTCTTTGATCTGGAACATGAACATGAGCCAGACAACCAAATACCTGAAGTAATCCACCGTTGGTTTTACTCCACTCCACATCTCTTCATGTGTCTTTTCCTTCAATACAAAGGTAGGACTTTGATTTAATACATGAACAACCCAATTTGTTGCTTCAGGCTAGAACCTTTTGGGGACTCCTTTGTCGTTAAGAATGCATCGCACCATATTCATAATAGTATGATTCTTGCGCTCGGCAATTCCATTTCTGTTGTGGCGTGAACGTAGTTGTGAGATGTCTACTTATCCCTGTCTCTTCGCAGAAAAGCTTGAACTCATTGGACATGAACTCTTCTCCTATTTCCATTCTCAGACAAACTAATGTCTCTCCAGTTTCTCTCTCCACTTGACTCTTAAATCTTGTAAACAAAACAAAAGTCTCTGATTTGTTTGATAAGAAATAGATCCACACTTTCTGCTCTAGTCATCGATAAAGGTAAATGTAAGGATGTATTTCTTATCGTTGTTTGATGCTGAAGAGATTGGACCGCAGAGATCTGAATGTATCAGTTGTAGTCTCTGTGATGAACGCCACATACTTTTCTTTGGAATACTTTCTCGATGTTGTTTCCCCACCAAACAGCTGACACACTTTTCAGCTTCCTCTGTTGTCTTTAGGTGTGGTATCCCTTTCACCATGTTCTGATACTTCAACGTTCTCAAGCCTTTGTAGTTGAGATGCCCATACCTGCGGTGCTAGAGTTGAAACTCATCTGTCGTGGTGGTCTGTAAACACTCCGACACGGAATTCATTTGATTTTTGGTTGCTATGATCTTGAACAGTCTGTTCGTTGTCATCTTTGACTCCATGATCAAGCCCAATTTGGGATGAAATAGCTTGTAGGCTCCATGCTTCATCACAACTTCACATCCTTTCTCGAGAAGCTGTCCAATACTGAACAAGTTGCTTTTCAAGTCAGGTACGTGATATACATCAGTGATCGTGTGTGATCTTCCATTCACTCGTAAGCTCACGTTCCCTTTCCCCATCACTCTCAGTTGAGTATTGTTTCCTAGCTTCACTGAGTGACGAAATTTTTCGTCGAGTGTGGAGAACCAAGTCTTGTTTCCACACATGTGGTTGCTGCAACATGAATCTATAAACCAAACTTCTTCCCCTTTCTCATCTCCCGTGAGAGCCATCAACAACGTATCATGCCATTCGTCTTCTGTAAACGCCATCAGCAACATGTCATCTTCTTCTACTTCAGCGTAATTGGCCTTTCCATCCCAGCTTGGACATTCGTATTGAAAATGTACGAGTTTGTGACATTTGAAACACTCTATAGTGGCTTTGTTGAAAGATCTTCCTCTGCATCTTCCTCTTCCTTGGCCCATTCTTCCTCTGCCTCTACCACTTCGGTCTTCATAAGTGACCTTCAGAGCTTGATCTTCTCCACCATAGCTCGGTTTTCTCATCTTTTATTCATGCACCAGTAACGAGCTCTGCAGACCATCGACCGAGAGACTGTCGATGTCATTGGACTCCTCAATTGAGCACACAATGTAATTGAAATTCTCAGTTAGAGTGTGCAAAATCTTCTCCACATTTTTGACATCTTGCATGTCATCTCCACAGTTTCTCATATCGTTCGCCACCACCATCACTCTCGTGAAATAATCAGAGATGGATTCTCCGTTCTTCATCTTCAATAACTCAAAGTTTCTCCTCAACATTTGTAATTGAGCACGTTTCACTCTTGAATTCCCTTGATATTTTGTCTTCATCAAATCCCACAACTGCTTGGAAGTCTCTTTCAAAGTGATCGTCTTGAGGATGGATTTGTCGATTGCACTAAAAAGATAATTCTTCGCTTTGAGATCCTTCAGTCTTGCCTCGGCAAGAGCTTTCTTCTGTGCTTCGGACAGCATTTCCTCACTGTCTGGTGTGGCCACACCGAAATACTCATTTGATCTCAAGAGATTTTCCATGAGAAGACTCCAATGATCATAGTCTCCATCGAACTTAGGTATGCTCGGCTGCGCAAAGTTACTTGATTCTCCCATCTCACTCACTCACTCACCCGTGTTTATCACTCTCTCACTTGTTTAGCTCTGATACCACAAATTTGTTGATCTCAGAGAATTTACTTAGTACTCAAACAAAAGCCGAATGTTTCGGTGCTTTATTATCATAGCTTGCTTGGCTTTAAATAGCCTAAAGGATGAAAACTCAGCAAACTAAGTTCATGACTATCGTTAAACTCTCTCCAACACCACAGTGTTATAGTTCAAGTGTTTTTAGAAATTTATGCCACTTTGTTCTCTCCCTAATTTATCTCTATCTCTCTCTCTTTTTAACATCTTTTACTAAAGTACTTTGTTCAACCTTAATCTTTTGCTTCAGTGTATGTTTCCTATTTTCAACTAGATTCGCTTTTCAGTTAAGCTTTGTTAAAGCCTTTCTTTGTATTTTTGTTATCATGAAGCAGATTGAGTTAAATCCGAATGAAGTTAGACTAACACTCGAAAAAAACAGTTTCTTGAACGGACCAGACCAGCTTCTTTTATACTAGAGAAGATAACAAAACAGTCATGAACTGACCAGCTTCTTTGTTGACACAAAGGAATCAGGATATTTCTTCAACAACAATCTATTATTATCCATTTTGCTCAAGTGATATATGTGAGTACTTATCTTTTAATATATTTAATCGTAAGTGTTACCTATCTTTTCATGTTGTAATTAAATGAATTTGTAGCTGTTTAGATTGGATATTGTGTTTCTCCACTGCGTAATAAACAAACTTAAAAAGGGGAATCTGAACATGTAATCTGATTAATCGATCTTGTAGTGGTGTTGTTTATATATATATACAAGTAGTGATGATTGTTTGATCTCTGCGTAATACGGGTAGGACTATCCCTAGAGCACTTGAAGAATAATTACTACGTTAATTGGACAACATAGTGTTCTCATGAAAGCTAATTAATATTCAAAGTAATTTTAGTTACCGTACTGAATAAGATGGTTAATTAATATGATATATACCAACATGAACTAGGGGTTGACGTTTTGTTTTGCGTGTGTAGTTACGTGATATGCATGTGTAGTGGTGCTACAATTACTTGATCCATATTTAATTGATGGTCTCTTCGTGTTGCTTCTCTGTTATGATTTTGTATCACATATTTGAATATTTGCTATACGTATATTATTATGTATAAAACCGGGTACCATGGTATCGAGTCTGCTGTTTGGTTCGGAGTGATGCCGCCTCCGTAATCGTTTGCGCCTCTCTCTGCTGGACCAAGAGAGTGTTATTTGCGGGCTAGTGGTTGGTCAGCCCTAGTTGCGCTCTCTTTAGTCGGCGGCACCACTATCGAGATTTTCTGCTGCTGTTATCCCTAACCTATATGTATATTACCCTTTGTTTGGTATGGGATGTGCCGCTACCATATCATTCTTCTGCTGCTGATAGCGCCTTTCGTGAGACCAGCGATTGTGCGCGCACAAAACGGTACTAGATGCTTAGTCCACACTAGTTTGCGTTGCTTGGTTGAGACCGCAGGCACGGTTGTCAAAGCGTACCGGTTTTTCCGGAGTTAGTATATGTATGTATATATGTATTGTTCTGCTGCTGATGATTGCCCATCTGCTGCCGTTATTTCATAGTTGATGATAAATTGATCCACTATTGATAGTACAATATTTTGTTGTTAATGTGAAGTGTTTGCAAATTGAAATAGTTTTAGGTGTGTCAGTACGTGAACATTGTATGTTGCAGAATATAGGCCGTGTTGGTACTTAGGTTTCCTCGTCTTAGTTTGCTCATTGGGCGATAGTCAACCGCTCACGTCGTCTAATTTCCGCAGGTCTAAATTTGAAGTTGGAGAATCAAGCTTGTTCATGATTTGGGATTCAGATTTAGAGCGAGACATCAAGGTTTTCATTTTGTAAAGCGTTTGTTTTATACTTTAACCGAGTTTGTATTTAAAGATAACAATTTTTTTTAGTCTTTTATTTATTTATTTTATTTAGTAATGTCTCGTTAATTCCCTTGGAATTTTCGGGGCGTTACAATAATAGTCATAGATATTATTAGGGAAAATTTAGACAAACTTACCGTTCTCTTTCTGATATGGCTGGAAATTGGTAAAAAGAAAATTTCCATTTTTTAATTAAGTATTTTTTTCCGCATATTCATACCATCTCACTAATTAACAGATCGCTTTTTTAGAAAGAGATGGATACCAAGACAAAAAAAATAGTTTTTAAAAATACACTATAGGATGTCAAATACGATTAGAACGTTTAATCAGGAAATAATCATCTAGTGTTTGAGAGAATATCTAAAAAAAAATATCGTTTTAGATATTATATGATAGATAATCATTTAGTGTTTTAATGTTTTTGATAAGTGGTTTTGGAGGAAAAACAATTGTTTGACTTCTCAAATTTCTCTTTTTATGTTTTGATTATATAATTTTAGATGTCTTCAATGTTACTAACAGGTAGAAATAAAAATAAAAATAGTCTCATTATTTTATTAAATTTCCAATGATAGTACAAATATCCAAACAACATGTTTTTATTAGAGATTATTGGAGGAATTAGTTAAAAGTACAACAACAAAGATGTAAACCAGGATCACCACCAACACGATCGGGCACACATAAACCTATAGTCCCCGGTGGAAGGTCAGGCGGTCCACATGCAATTTTACACTCGTCGTCAGTATTGCACCCATCTCTGAGTTGACATTCTATAGACTGAGCTTTTTCGGTCTTCAATACTATTATTTACAATGGACTCGGGGAGGGCGACCTATCAAACCAACACAAAAAGTCCAAGAAATGTTTTGGACTAAAGTTGGAGGTCGAGGAAATCGGGGTCGAAGAGGCTGAGGTGGACGAGGATAGATCAGTTTGTAGAAATTGGTGTGATAGCTCCCACCTCGTACTATCCTTTCTCTAACTAAGTTTGTTTTTCTCAAGTTTTTACTTGTGTAAGCTAATCTTTATTCTCAAGCTGTAGCTACTAAACTATGACTTGAAAAAGTCAATGCTTGTAACATTTTCTAGTTTTTAAATTGAATACCCTTTAGCAAAAAAATACTATTATTTACCCAACAATCAAGAATGATCATTAGTTTACAATATGTTTTCGTATGAAATTATGTATTTGTTCGATAGAACAATGTCTACCAAATCTGTATCTGGATGATTGTTTTTTGAAGAACGTATATTTATTGAAAACATGTGTAGCAGAATTTAAAAACGGAAAACAGATTTATAAATAATGTAAAAAGGAGAAAGATAATAATAATATTTACTCTTTTATTGGAACGTAAATACGACTACACGAGAGAACATGCAAGTTGAAAATTCGACAAAGCCATTTCGTTTGAATGAAATTTTGAAACCGTTTTCTTTTTTGTGCAAGGATATTAGAAAAAGGGAAGAGCATGCGTGAATATATATGGAAGAGTCAAGTTTCTAATATCGAAATGGCTTTTTGTTTTTTTGGGTCAATTATTGAAATTCGAAATGACTTAAACGTGTTGAGATTTTGGTACAATCATAAAGAGAAAAACTAAAATTTCCCATAAAAAATTATATGTGGTATCGGTAAACTCTTCACCATGGGTTTGAACTTGAATTAATTTTTTATCAACAAATTTAATTTCCTTTAAAGAAACTTAATTAAGACAAACAAATAGGACGCAAAAAATATCAATGTGGATATCAAGAGAATTTGAACAAAAAGGCAAATCCTCTATTTATTTTAATTTGTAAATAATTGTTCATGTCATTAAGTATACTGTATAACTAGATCTCTACATATTCTATATGTATTGATTAATTTGATTTGATTAACTTCCATTTATGATTATTTGATTTCATTAAAGGTACTAATCTCATAAATATATGTGACATCTAATAGCATTATAGATGTTCCAATAGTTAATTATTGGAGTAAAGGTTCCATGGCATCATGTCTTGTTTGTTGATTACGTACAAGTTTCTTCTTGCATGAACCACTACCAATCAGGCTCGACCCGTAGAGCATGCGAGCTAGGCGGTGGCCTAATTTTTTAAGATTTTATGGATCACATATTTAGTTTGAGGTTAATAGTTTATAATGCACAAAATTTGAACTCCATGTTTTTATTTAAAATATTATTTTATTCCACTAGTCTTAGCTATCTGTATTTCTATCCCCACATTGTACAATGCACTTTAAGTCTGCTTGTTGTTAAGACACAGTCAGTTTGATGCATGTCCAGATTTGATTCCGCCATCTAACTTTGTATAACTCAACTTGTAGTCTTTGATAAGATATGTTTCACAAGGCTATGGCCAAGCTGTTTATAATCTGCGGAACCTATTACAAATTTCATACAACTGGAAATTAAATTGTTTACACCTGAACATGACAGATATAGTGTTTTTACAATTCTTCCAACTATATTCAACTTATAGTTCAGCTCTTATGTTTCCGGAAACACCAAGAAGCTTGGCCTGTTCTCCGCTTCTATGGTATCTGAAAACCAGAAACAATAAACAAACCTATCAATCAGCAAATGTTGTCATAAGCAAAGACATTTTCTTGAATGAGAAGGAGAAGGTAAGTATTACCGTCTGATCCTCCGATGTGCTTTCCGTTTATGAAAACCTGCGGTACTGTTCGCCTTCCAACAATTTCTCCAAGTGCATTGTGGATGCTCCAACCATCTTCTGCAAGACCCAATTTGTACACAACATATATTTAAATTCTCGAATCTCACAACCGTTGGTCACAAATGAGTCTTCTATATATATTTGATCATTCAAAGTTTCGAATAATAGAAATGTCTGAGAATCAAGATCTCAAGAGAAAAGAGGTAAGAAACATAGTTGGATGAAATGATTCACTTTGATCTTAAAACGCACCTCTTTCGTCAAGCTCCACGACATGAATAACCTGATCCAGCTCTTTTGAACACAGATTTTGCTCTCTTGCAATACATGTTGACCAACCAAGGATTCATAGTCATATATAGGTACGTGATCTCACTGCATAACTCTAAAAAATAAGGACAAGCAAGAGAGCAAATACTAATCTAATTGCATTAGAATCGATATTAGCTTCTTCTTACCTTAAACTTGCTTTGCTTTGCATGAGCTCAAGTCTCAAGTTGCTGAAAACAAGAGAGATCGGACTTGGCCTCATGGAATAACTCCTCTTCACTATGCGATTGGGGTTACATGTGGCCGCAAACAAGAAAGAGTTATAAGTTCTGGACCTCGAAAGATTCAAATGGGCCGGTGCGATCTTTTCCTCTAATCGGTAATCTCTCGTTTTTCATATCACTTAATCTTGTAGATAACTCTTTTGGTAGTATCATCCTTCGAGAGGTAGGAATGCTATTTAGGCTTCAGTACTTGAACATGAGCTTTAATCCTCTTGAAGGAAGGATTCCTCCTTCAGAATTAGGTTTTGTCATTCTTTAGGAAACTTGACATCACTCCATGAACTTTGTCTTTGCATAGAAGTTTGAGACCACCTGATGGGGGACACAATGGATGTTACTTATGCTTCATCGTAACAGAACACCATTGGGAGTGGAGGAGAAGTCTATTATATTGCAAGACTAGTATAATCTACTTATTTTTATCAATAAACAACATTTATAAACCTACCTTTGTAGCCATGATCATTTTCACTACTGGCGCTTTGCCGCTTTCTCTTTCACCCATACTTCCTCTATCTTTACCCTATCCCCACGGCCAATGATTTGGTTTTGTAGATTGATATGTCAAACATAACTTCGCCTTCTAGTTTCTAATTTCCTAATTACAAACTCATTTATCGATGTTTCTTATAATTATTATAGATTTCTAATTCTAGATTAGGTTAAATCTCTTGTAAGTATATATATGCCTTTGAGGCTAATGAATAGAAACAACTTCAATCTAAGCAGACGTAAACAACAAACTCGAGATTTAAACATATAACCATGTCTTTGCACGATGTAAAAACAACAAAAAGTAAGAACTAGAACTGAGGGAGTCGGGGAACGCACACCAAGCTAGATTTGTAGAGATAACCGCACATGTCTGGCTCACACATCATAGACCGGTGCAGGCGAACTAAGCGATGAACCACTACCAATCAGGCCCGACTCGTAGGGCAGGCGAACTAAGCGATGACCTAAGATCACCACATTTTTTAAGATTTTTTGGATCACATATTTAGTTTGAGGTTAATAGTTTATCATGCACAAAATTTGAACTTCATGTTTTTATTTAAAATATTATTTTGTAACTAAGAAAACAAATGGTTTGTGTCACATAATTATCTATCTAAAGACCACCAAAAAAAATTTCAAAAATTTAGAAAAAAGTGCAAAGAGGATTATTTTTCAGAAATAGTGTTTTGTTTTTTTTTCCGATTTGCTGTATTTTTTCAGAAATGCAAAAAACTCTTTTTTTAACTCCAAAATTTGTAATTTACAAAGCGCTACCTTTTTTATCTTGTCTCGGACCACCATTTCTGTTAGACCGGGGCTGAGTGGGAAGTTAACCTACCAGCTAAAGAAGTTCCTCTAGAGCTCCTTGAACCTGCATTCAGCATTAACTTTGCAAGAGATGGAATGCATGAAAAAAGTCTGGCTTTCCCTTGTTGCTGTACACAGTGATGCGTGGTTGCTTTCTGTGTCCTTTTACTTCGGTTCAAGATCTGGTTTCGATAAAGCTGACAGGTATCATCCTTTCTTTCGTCATTGGTCTGTGTTTTCTTCTAACTTGATGTTTACTGTTTTAGATCTTCTCTACTCATTTCCCTACGGTTTTCATGACATCTCCAGCATTTCCACACTAACTGGTACACTTATTATTTCAAGAGGCGGTTGTTCAACATGATAAATGAGGTTCCTACTATATTTGAAGTTGTAACTGGAAATGCAAAAAAACAAACAAAGGAAAAGCCCTCTTCAGCAAATCAAAATGGCAACAAATCCAAGTCAAACTCAAAAGTGGTAAGACTCATGCTGTCTTTTAATAAGATTAATCACTACAAACTAAGAACAAACCAAACTAAAGAATCCTACCATGATTTCCAGAGCATCCGCTACCCTCCTAACCCTTTCTCAACTCAATTTTCCGCTCTTACTACCTTCGCTTTTTTATAAAACTTCTCACACATTACACTAACCGACCTAGGTTGTTAGTTAGTTGAGCTGGCAACTCAACTACAATCCTATGAAAAAAAAGTCTACGATAGATAGTTATAGACTATATCCTAATAGTCTTGCGGAAATAGGTCTTGTCCCAGCCTTAGACTTTGTATATAGCTTCTTTTCGATACTCAAAGCTTCTTCATTCGTCTACTCTTATCATCTGTTTTTCTTGTTTTGCAGTTTTCAGAAATTAGGAATTTTTAAATGGATATCCGAAAAAGCACAGCACTGGCGTATGTTTTTCACATCGTAAAGGGTTCAACCAATATATGGCATTTTCATACCCGGTCATTACATAATCTTGGAAGTCTCTTTAGAGAATAGCCGCTACACAATTCAGTTAATAGTTGTGTAAAATCGATCGCAAGTAACTTGCAAGTATAGTCTATAGATAGGCTTACAATCTTACGTGTATGTTTACGTTAGCATGTATCCGCCCTTTTCAATTTGTGCTTAGGTGATTTGGGCCTCTCATTTCAAGTAGCCTCCAATTGGGCTTTTCACGCAACACAAAGAAGATAAATAGGAACCGATTTCGTTAAGCCACATTTTCTTTTTCTTTTTCTTTTTTTGTATAATTCGGTATTTGTGACCGCCAAGTTCAAATTAATACCGTCATTATTAAAAAGTTCACACTAAACTAATTGAGTTTGCAATTAAAAAGAATGAAAAATGGTCCCACTTCATTAAAATACTGAAATAGCATATTTACTTTCAGAATACTTTTTTTTTGGGGGGTTAAAATACTTTCAGAATACTTGTTAGATCAAATCTGTAATTTCAGAATACTGGATTAAACCCATTCCGTCAAATATACAGCCGGATATATGTACAACCGCATCTCAAAAGTATTGGGAGACCATGTGTAGACCTTTTCAAAAAAAGATATTTTTATTTTGACAGCGCGAAAGTTTGAGGTGATTTTGTTTGTTGGAGTTTAAAAGAAAAAGAAAAATGAAAGGTGAGGATATAAATCATTTGCTTGAACAATATAATTTTTATATTTAGTTGAGTTATTTATAATTTCAGATAATTCTTCTCCGATCCAGATAGAACCATAGCTGAAGAATAACGATCCATATAAGTTTTAGAGCAAAAAGCACATTTCAACTTACCTTCTATTTTTGATAAACATGCTTTTAAAAATATGAATAATGACGAGACACCCTTTAGTTTAGCTTTATTTGTCTTTAAATTTAAAAGAAATAACTAGAAGTTTTAAATTCATAAGTAGGTCTGGACAAAAGATGTGGAATCGAAAAATCGAACCGGAACCAAACTAAATTAGGAGATACCGAACCGAACCAAATTTTCATAAATACTTGAATGGTTTCTCTTATAAAATATTTTGGGTACTTGAATCAAACCGAAACCCGAATATATGAAATACAATTATATATCCAAAAATATTATGTATATTTAGACTTGAAAGAACCAAAATACCCATAATTACAATCATAAACCGAATATATTAGTTATATTTAGAACCAAAATACAAAAAATATCCAAAAATCTTTAATTATATTTGTCAAAATTAAACAACTTTTGCGAAATTTAACCAAAATTTATTTAAATTGAATAATTTTTTTAGTTTTTGTCGAGTATTTAGGATAAATTTCGGGTATCCGAATCCGATCCGAAAAATGAAATACCTGAATGGGTTTTAAACCTTTAGTACCAAAATACCAAAAACCCAAAAAATCAAATCGAACCCGATCCGAAATCCGAATGCCTGGACCTATTTAGAACCATAGGCGACCACACAAAAGAAAAGAAAAAATTACAGAACCATAGGACCATATCCACGTGGTCTCAACCGACCACTTCAAAAACCCGAAAAGCCCTGAGATATTTTAATTTAATAAGCAAAAACAAAACACTCATTCAAAGCAAATAACTCTTTTCTTCTCCCCAGAGATAATCTCTTCTTTATATATACACACACTCACTCATATAGAGACATCTAGATTTCACTTTACATTCTTAAAATCTAGACCTTTATCAAAACCAGAGAAGATCAAGAAGAAGGCATGGCGAGATCACCATACTACGGCTCATCGTACTTAGATTACCTCTCTCTCCCAAACCCACATCTATGTTTCTTCTTCATCGTCGTCTTCTTCGTGTTGTCCCTCACATGGTACGTGAACTACGAGTCCATCCTCGAAGACACCATGAATCATCTCAAGCTCGTCTTCATGTTCTCCCCTCTCTTCCTCCTCCTCCTCGTCCACTTCTTCTCCGGCGGCCTCTCCTTCGACGTTCCCTGGCCGGAACAGGACTCCATCCACCGTGCGGGTTCTTCCCCTTGGGGCGTAGCAGCCGTACTCGTGATCATCTTGCTCATGGTCTCGTACCAGTCAGATTTCCAGGAGAGGTGGTTCCCCTTTGGGGCTAAATAGATCGATCAACCTAATTTCTCCTTAAAACTCATGACCAGCTTTAGTTATTCTCTAGCTAGATATGGAATAACCATGTAAAATTTTAAAATACCTGAGTGATACGGTAATGATAGATAGTATGTATTTTTCTTAAGGTGAAGATTTAGTCTGTCATGTGAAATGTTTAAGTGTGTGTAGGAGTGAAACTTTTGCCGAAGATCTCTTAATTAAGAATTATCAGAGAGTCTATATATGTAGATGAAGTTGTCTCTCTTTGCGTGTGTGTGTTCTGTTTTTATTCGTAAATTTCATTTGGAAATTGAGATGGGCTTACGAAAATTTGATGCAAATATAAAAGGTTGATGGATGAGCTAAAAGTCTAAAATGAATACTGTGTGTAATGTGAATATGGTGCGTAATGTGTGTACATATTGAGACAACTAGTGGTAGTAGTGGTTCGTCTCGTCATCTTTTGACAAGTGGGGGTTGTTATTGTCTATGTAATATTTTCCGAGATTTTTCACCTTTTTTCATGTGGTAAAGAAATTGTAACTACTTTTGCGATTGCTTTTTCGTCCGAGTTTAAGCTACTGGAAGTAGTCAAAATAGTAAAATACTAATTTCAGACTTCAGTTAAATTAATGCTTTTTTCTTGTGTGCTTTCTGGCCAGTCAGACTCAATTTTATCACGGTTTGTGTTCCACAACGCCGTTATATCATTTTTGCAGGAAAATAATATGATTCGTCACAAAACAAATCCTGGATACAAACTTGCTCATTTTTTAAAAATATCGGAAACGTTGCATTTTTTTTATTATAGAAAGAGTCATTTTGAAAGCAATCGCTTACTATATATAATAATACCAAAGTGTTATCTTTTATTTTCAAGTTAATTTGTTTGAGAAAAAGACACCGACATATTTACTTACAATTCCCACCACTCCTTTATAAAGATTCTTCTGGAGTATGATAAATACTCAGGAATGAAAGCGACATTTTCCCACTATAATTATGCCAAATTTTCAAATCGATCTTTCTAAATGATAGAAACTAGATGATCGATCCACGTTATGTTTGAGATAATATTAATTTTAGTAGTTTGGAGAATGAAATAAATGACACCTAATGTTAACTAAAAAAACGATACCTAAGCTAAAAATAATCATAAAATTACTGTCATTTTGTTCCTCTTGTCTTATCAAATAATATATGGGGGTGGAGAAATTAATCATCATCTGAGAGCCAACAACAGTGGGAGAGTCAAACTATCCAATAGTTTTGAATTCTAAATGAAATAAAAAATCGTCTCTTAATAATAGAAGAAATTTTCCTTTTCCATGACATTAGAACCACACATATCACTAGCTTGGCGTAAATATATGAATCAGAATAACGATTTTTCTTTTTTGTCGTCTGGAAATTTATTGAACAAAGTTTCCAAAGTATCCAAAAGCAGAGAGACAGTGAAAACAACAAAGCATCAAACTCCTAATGATAATGATTTGTTAGATGCTAAGGGAAGCCTCTCAGGTAAGGTGGTTATGGACACATCTCGGATCTCCTAATGCAAAGTATGATTGAAAGCGTCCAAAATTTCAAGACCGGCTTTGATCGTGTAACACATTAGAGGAGAAGGTGGGTTCGAGTCCACCCTTGTGCATGGACTTTTTTCGTGTAACATTTTTGGCGATATCTCGAACAATAGAACAGGAACTAGGCTTTTCCTGTTCAAAAGAGCAATTACCGAAATTAGAACAAAGACGGATGATATGCTCGATCAAAGAACGATACTTTAGCCATGCGGATGGCTTTGAAGTAGCTTCAAACTGCACAATCCGACACCATAATTAAAAACAAATTAAATAAATTATACTATATGCATCTTTTTTTTAAAAAAAATCCATACATACATGCATCAAAAGAAATATAAAGAAGGAGACATAAAAACAATTTCCCGTAACTTTTGACTTTTTCAAAATTGTTTATAAGCTGGATATATTCGGGAATTTCGACCTTCACTTTCTCAGTTTAATGATTGAGAATTAGCTGGCTTCCCGAGGTCGTGTGGAAGCAATAACTTATAAATTATGAGATACACTTTTATACCTTGCAAAGTTTTTTGATAGAACAAAAAAGTAAATGTATAAAATTTTACAAAGTAAAACAAGTATTTAGAACTTCTTACTTCCTACAAATATAGGAAAATTTTACAATTTTTTTGCTAAAAAATTTCAAATACTTAACTTTCGATGATTTTATAACAATTGTAATGGGATTCATAGGGATTTCAAAATCAACAATTTGAAATCAAATTTATCAAGTTATTGTCAAATTTAATGATCTAAATCAATTTATAGTGGTTCAATGTGTGGTTAAATGTTTCATCTTAGGCTGGAAGAATAGGATTCAAGTTTTTCCATTGTAATTTCAATCATTGTTGTTGGCTAATATAGATGCCAACAATATTAAATCATGCATTGAATTCTTTTTTATAATACCCGAGTTTGTACATACAACGAATATAACTAATATTAGACGTATAACAAGTAAAATTTGATCACTTGAACATGCAATTATGCAAAACGTATTAATTGACCCGTCTGCAGTCTCTACGAATCTCTCCTTCAGTTCCTGTGAGAGTCCTTACATTTCCCATCTTGATCATTTATTTCGCAAAAGCTTTAAAGAATTTACGTTGGCTCTTTGCAAAACGATTGACCAAATACACTGTAGGTGCTCCTGTCGAAGAGAACAAGGTTTGATCTGATTCAATGACTACGCGGTTGTTTTGAAGGTTCTTGAAATAGTCATTATCAAATGAGTCAGGGCTCGTAGGATCAAGATTGACCCTTGCAGTGAGACTTCCGCCTTGCGAGCATTTTTGCCGCAATGTTTGCAAGAATTTCGGTTCAATGGTTCGTTCGGACTGTCCGCTGTTCCCACTAAATTTTTGCAGACATTTATTATGATTCATAATTCGTTTAGATATATTATAACAAAGTACTATTGAAGTCGATCCCTGGTATATAGTTTAATCATACACGTCTGCAAGATGACCAATGAATTTGTTTTGTACAAAAAAAACAAAAACAAAAACGAAAAGAGAATTAAGATATGCGAAAGTACATTACCAGATAAGGCGACGAGATTGGTAGTGTCAAGATAATGTACGAAGAATACTAATTTTAAAAAATTTCGCTGGACACTTAGTATAAGAAAACGTGAATTATCAGAGATTTCAAAAATTTGGCCGAACAAAGTAAAATCGCGGTAATTAAAAACCAAAAAGAAAAGCCCCCCCCCCCCTTTCTCTCTCTCAAAAGAGAAAATCGTGAGTTCCTTTTCAGTCATTCTCCGGCGCCAGGCGCGGCGTCGGAATCCTCCTCCACCCTTCTCCTCATGCCCTCCCCACCTTATGGGGAACAAAAAACCCCACAAAAGAAAGTCCCCCCCCCTCGGATCTCTCCTCCGTCGAAGTCTGCCGCCTCTAGTCGGGAGAAATCCTCTGGTGGCGCCGACGCTCATCAGTCGCCTCCCATGGCCTCTGAGGTCCAGTCGCCCCGCTCTACTGCCAAATCGCATGTCCTCGACATGGGCTTGGCTTTAAACTCAGAAGATCGGAACCTGGCCATCTCCTTGCCTAGCCCAGATCCGAATTCGGATCCCGCGCTAGTCAATGTGACTGTCCCAGGAAATTGTGCAAAAAAGGAAGTACCCGACGGTGAGGCTACACCAGCTATGCACCAGGAAATCGGAAAAGCTGTGGCTGCTCCGAACAAATCAGAAGTATCTGCGGAAACTGCGAAAGCGGTGGACCCAGTGGAGCCGGTAAAACCGATTACACCGGTGATGGATTCTTGGTGAGACCGGGCGAAGGGTCAATCCAGAAATCTTGAGAAAAAGGGCGAAGCTTTCTTCCTCCCCTCAGGTGAATCATGCGTTAAAATCCCAAACGCAGTGATTGAAAGAAATAAAAAATTTTGGGAATTTTTCGTATTGGGCCAGTTCTACACAGATCCTCCTGCTCAGGGAACTGTCCACAACGTTGTGAACGGAATCTGGACCAGGTACAAAGACATCACGGTGACAAAGATGAAAGGAAACGCGTTCCTTTTCAGAATCCCAAATAATTTCAACAGGCGTCGAGTTCTTGACCATAAGTTGTGGGAGATTGCAGGACAAACGATGTTTGTGGCTAGCTGGGAGCCGGGAATCGTTCCAGTTAAACCTGAGCTCACCTCCGCACCGATTTGGCTTGAGCTAAGGAAAGTACCTTTTCAGTTCTTCAACGACGAAGGATTGGAGCGTATTGCCAGTCTAGTAGGAGACCCCAAATGCCTTCACCCATCAACGGCAAATAAAACAAACCTCGAGGTTGCTAAGATCTTCACCATCATCGACCCTAGGAAACCACTGCCTGAGGCTGTCAACGTCCAATTCGAGTCAGGTGTGATCAGCAGAGTGGAAGTTTCCAGCCCATGGATGCCTCCAATTTGTGCTCATTGCAAAGAGGTGGGTCACAGCATTAAGAGATGCAAATCAGCCCCGATTACCTGCAAAGATTGCAAATCTACAGCAACGATGACTGCCCCAGGGAGAAATCATCTAAAGCAGTCAAGAATGCTAAGAAGAAATTGAAAAGACAAGGTGCGATGGAGGAGTCTCAGTCAAATGTGGCGAGTCAGGTAAAAGCCTTGACGATAGGGAGTCTGTCGGAGAAAGGAGAAGCAAGTAACAGCGGAGCTGCTGATTCTGCTCTGGCAGTATGGGTCCCTAAAAAGGTCACTACTCAGGATCAGGCACCAAAGGGGAATGAAAAAGAGGATCAGGTTTCAGACGTAGAAGAAGACTCCTCTGATGTATCTTCCGAGGAATCTAGTGACAGAGGTCTCTTGAGAGATGAGGAAGCAAAATTCACCAAAGTTCTGTCTAAGAAACATATAAGTATTATCAGGAGCAAGGGCTCCAAACCGCAGTAAGTTTATGTGTATAGACATTTTTTGCTGGAATGTGTGCGGCTTTAATATTTCTAGTCACCGTAGAGGATTCAAGCAGTGGGTAAGGGTTAATAAACCCATTTTTGGGAGTCTTATTAAGACTCATGTAAAGAAGCCTAAGCAAATGAGGATCGTCAATGACATTTTACCTGGCTGGTCCATTGAGGACAACTATGCTTACTCGGATCTGGGGAAGATATGGGTTAGGCACCCTAGTGTGAAGGTGGACATTATTGCCAAGTCTCTCCAAATGGTGACCTGCGAGGTCCTTCTTCCGGGTCAACAAGCTACTGTAATCGTTTCCTTTATTTATGCGACAAATTTTGAAAACGTGAGAAATAATGCTTGGGAATAATTGATTAGTATCTCTACAGATCAAAGAGTGATGGGGAAAGCGTGGTCAGTATTAGGGGATTTCAATCAGACTCTAAATCCGGATGAGCATTCCTCCCCTGCGAGCTTAAACATTGATAGGGCCACAAGAGTTTTCAGAGACTGCTTGATGGGTGCCGGCCTATCGGATCTAAATTTCAGGGGATGCACTTTCACTTGGTGGAATAAGAGAGGTGTGAACCCCATAGCAAAAAAGCTGGACAGAATTCTGGTTAACGATCACTGGTCAACCTTGTTCCAGTCTTCTTTTGGACTGTTTGGGGAACCTGACTTCTCGGACCATGCGTCTTCTGGTATTGCCCTGAGCTCTGGAACTGTGCGGAAGAAGAAAGCGTTCAAGTTCTACAATTTCCTGCTTAAGAACCAGGAGTTTATCCCTCTAATTAGAGAGCAGTGGTACTCTATTAATGCAATCGGATCCGATATGTTCAGAGTCTCCCTGAAGTTGAAAGTTCTTAAAAAGGCAATTAGAGGCTTCAGCAAGGAAAACTATTATGGCCTTGAGAAGAGAGTGGTGGAAGCTCACCAAACATTATTGGAGATGCAGAGGAAGGTTCTGACTAACCCCTCATCTGTTGTTGCCTTGCAGGAGATAGAGGCCCATAGAAAATGGCAAATTCTGGTAGAGGCGGATGAGTCTTTTTCTGCCAAAGATCGTGTATTGAATGGTTAAAAGATGGAGATAGAAACACAGCGTAGTTCCACAGGATGGCAGCAGCAAGAAGGGCTTTAAATCACATTCACTTCTTGTTCGACAGTAATGGGCTGAGGATAGACACTCAAGAGGGAATACAAGATCCCTGTGTTGGCTTTTTTAAAAATCTCCTAGAGAGTGAAGAAAGAACTACTCAATTTTTACAGGAGGATATTGATTCTCTAATAGACTTCCAATGCTCTAGGGACCAGAAAGCTGCGCTGGATATGAATTTTTCAAGTGAAGATATTAGAGATGCTTTTTTCTCCCTTCCGAGAAATAAGTGCAGCGGTCCCGATGGCTATCCAGCAGAGTTCTTCACGGCGTGCTGGAGTGTGGTCGGGCCTGAGGTAACGGCTGCTGTTGCAGAATTCTTTGCTTCGGGTCAGCTCTTAAAACAGTGGAACACAACTACTCTAGTGTTGATCCCAAAATCTACGAACGCGTCTTCACCAGCTGACTTCAAACCCATTTCCTGCCTGAACACAGTTTACAAGGTGATCTCGAAGCTTTTAGCTAACAGGTTGAAATCAGTTCTCCAACAGGTCATTTCTCACTCTCAATCAGCTTTCATGCCTGGAAGGTTATTAGCAGAGAATGTCCTCCTCGCAACAGAGATAATCCATGGGTATAATAGAAGCAACATCGATCCTAGAGAAATATTGAAGGTGGACTTGAGAAAAGCTTTTGATTCGGTGAGGTGGGACTTCATTCTTGCTGCTCTGAAAGCAATTGGTATTCCAGCAAGATTCTTAAACTGGATTTTGCAGTGTATCTCCACCCCGTCTTTTTCAATTGCTTTGAATGGAAGCTCTAGTGGTTTCTTCAAGAGTTCGAAGGGGCTGAGGCAAGGGGATCCACTTTCGCCGTACATGTTTGTCCTCGCAATGGAGGTATTCTCTCGCTTACTAAGGTCTCGATACATCACATGATATGTGAATTACCACCCAAAAACAAGGGAGTTGGACATTTCCCACCTAATGTTTGGCGATGACGTGATGATCTTCTTCGATGGAACCTGCAATTCCCTTCATGGCATCGTTGAGACTCTTGATGACTTTTCTTCCTTGTCAGGCCTTCGGATATACCAGGAGAAGACTGAGCTATTCCATGCAGGCTTGAGCCAAGTTGAATCAAACGCTATCTCTAGATACGGATTCTCCATCGGCTCCTTGCCCGTAAGATACTTGGGTCTTCCGCTTATGCATAGAAAACTGAAAATCAGTGAGTATGCGCCTCTGCTGGACAAGATTGCAGGGAGATTTAGAACCTATGCAGTAAGGACTCTCTCCTTTGCGGGAAGAACTCAACTTATCGCCTCTGTAATTGCGGGAAATGTTAACTTTTGGATTTCAACATTTGTGCTCCCAAAAGGCTGTATAAAGAAAATTGAATCTCTCTGTTCAAGATTCTTGTGGTCAGGGGACATTGAGAAACCGAAAGTGGGGAAGGTGGCTTGGTCTACGGTCTGCCTTCCCAAGCGTGAAGGCGGTTTGGGTCTGAGGAGGTTCTCTGCTTGGAATACAACATTGTGTCTTCGTTTGATATGGTTGTTGTTTTCGGGGAGTGGTTCTATGTGGGTTGCATGGCACCACCATCATCACATAAAGAGAAGTAGTTTTTGGGCGATTGAGGAAAAACAGGGAGACACTTGGGGCTGGAAATCGCTGCTCAAGCTTAGGCACTTGGCCGAGAAATTCATCAGATGTGAGGTGCGAAACGGTGCTAAAGCAAGCTTTTGGTTTGATGCTTGGACCCCCCTTGGTCCTCTCATCAAGTGCATTGGAGAGGAGGGTCCCTCGGCCTTACAGATAAGTTTAACAGCCTCAGTTGCGGATGCTTGTAACGCCTCGAGCTGGTTACTACCTTCTCCAAGATCAGACCAAGCGTTGAGTCTCCACGCCCATCTAGCCACTGTAAGTATTCCAAGACCATCGTTACCAGACGACTTGTATGGCTGGTTTGTGGGATTTGAAAATTGCAGGGGCTTCTCTTCGCCAAGAACATGGGAAATCTTAAGACCAAGGGCGGAAGTGCGAAATTGGACAAATTCAGTCTGGTTTAAGGGAGCTACACCTAAACACGCGTTTATGATGTGGATCTCTCACCTTGATAGGCTGCCGACGCGAGCCAGGCTTGCCTCCTAGGGTTTGCAGATTCCAAAATCCTGCAGTTTTTGCTCACTTCACGACGAAACAAGGGACCATCTGTTGTTACGGTGTGACTTCAGCTTAAGTATTTGGACGAAAATTCAGCAAAAATTAGGTCTTCATCCTGCAGCGCTAACCTCGTGGCAAGCTCTCTCGACCTGGACAAGCAATTCCGCTCCTACCTCTCCTCTTACTCTTAGGAGACTGGTTGCTCAAGCCGCGGTGTACTGCATTTGGAGCCAGCGTAACAACCTGGTCTTCAATGGGCAGTCAATTCCTGCATCAACGGTCTTCAAAGACATCTACCGACTCGTCCGTAACTCCATCTCAGCTAGAAGGCATATGCGGCAGTTCAAAGACCTAATGCCTCTTTGGTTAATTTTATAGAAATCTCTCTTTCTAAACTATTTGTTTCCTTGTTTTTTTCTTTTTTGCCAAAGTAACAATTGTATAGGTTCTTCTTTTGTAACAGCCTGACATTCTTTCCAGCAATGATATTTACAGTTGTAAAAAAAAAAAAAAAAAAAAAAAAGTAAAATCGCGGCAACTCTTGTCGATTAGGCGGCCATGGAGACTGGGTTTTCGAACATGAAGTTTTAATTAGGTATCATTTATTTAATTCTCCAAACTATTAAAATTATTATTATCTCTCAAACATAATGTTTTCTTATATTAGCGTCCAACAAAATTTATAACATTGGTATTCTCCTATAAAATATAGTACGTGTTACATATTTTTCTGTAAATCCAATCATATCAAACTAACATCTCATTAAAAAACAAAAAAAAATCTTTATGCATCTATCATGAATAATGGATAAAAATGTCATATCAATATACGTCATGAAATAAAATAACTAGAAAATAACTAGAGATGGCTAAAAACTGACAAAAACCCAGTAACGGCATGTTGAAAAAATAGCAAGCCAGAACAATTGACTTGAAGAATATTAGGTATACGTCATATTAATCGACGAGTTAAAGTACATGTGTTTTGACCTAGTTTTTGTACATATTTTTCTTCTTCTTTTCAGAATTTTAATATCAATGAATTTATTACTTCTTTTCAGAAGTATATCAGTAGATATCAAAGGAAAATCATTAGATGATGTTGATATCGGGTTTAGCATAACCCGATAATCACACAAGAATAAGTCGAGATGGCCGGTGAACTAGGTCGGTCGTCCGACCATTAAGGTTCGATGTGAGATCAACGTGAAGGTCGGTCTTGTCTCGACGACGATAAGCTAAGACGGTGGAGAAGAAGAATTGATTTTATAGCTGAACCCCGAAGGGCTGCCTACGTACCCCGGGATGGGGATCAAGCCAGATCGTAGTTCACAGTTTGTTCTTGGCGGCATAAAGAGTGTGAGGTCGGCGTGTCATCCTTGGCGTGAGGTCGGTGTGTCTTGTGTTCTTGTGAGGTCGGCGAGGTGCCTGACTGAGAGGGAGGTCGGGTGCCAGACTGCAAGCAGGGTCGGCGCGGTGCCAGACTGAGAAGGAGGTCGGCGCGGTGCCAGACTGAGAAGGAGGTCGGCGCGGTGCCAGACTGAGAGGGAGGTCGGTGCGATGCCAGTTCTCTCTTGTTTCTCTCTCTCTCTCCCAAAAAAAAACTCGTCCCTTTGTTCTCATCCTCCCTCTTATTTATAGTGGGCAAGTGGTATGTGACGTCATAGATGACGAGGTGGTGATGTCACGGTTGATGGACTTTATTCTTCATAGACTTTCGTTTTTGATGGGCCGACTTTGATTTGTATTGGGCTAGGGTGGGGTGCTAAATCCACCACCAGATGACAACGATAACGCTTTAAA
This sequence comes from Eutrema heterophyllum, assembly GCA_002933915.1. NCBI lineage: Eukaryota > Viridiplantae > Streptophyta > Magnoliopsida > Brassicales > Brassicaceae > Eutrema > Eutrema heterophyllum. Next base: position 1,178,241 of record PKMM01022803.1, on the reverse strand, counting down.
CAAAATAATTAAGGATCATAGGAATATCCTACCTCACTCATCGAGAAAGATACATAAGATAATAAAATACATTTTCTTTGATTGAATCGGTCATCGACTCATGCCTCATAAAAACGATACTTTCTTCCGTAAATGCATGGACATCCGCGATGCCGTTCAATACTTGAATCGGTCTAATGAAACATAAGATGGGAGTTGAAATAATGGATACACAAAATATGCTAATAAAATGGAAACATGTGATTTCAATTCAGATACGGCAGTGGAGAAGAGTGATTCAATATTTGTAGGAAGCAATAAGTACTGAAATGCATTTATTATACTTTGCAAAGCTTTTTTACATAACAAACAAAGTTAACGCAAATATTTTACAAAGTATAACAAGTGTAGTTAGTTCGTATAGTATACATAATACATATAGGAAAATTTTATATTTTGTTTACTAATAGTTTTCAAATATCTGACTTTGAAATATAAAGTTGTTGATTGGTGTTATAAAAATTGTAGTGTGATTTTAAAACAAAAAACTGTAGTGTAATTCCTAGAGATTTCAAATTCATCAATATCAAATCCAAGATAGTATGTCTTGGTGAAATTTTATGATTTAATGGTGGTTTATTGGTTAAAAGATTCGTCATCTGGGGGGATTATGGTTCAATTTCAAAACTTAAACCACATTTTTCATGATTTTCATATGCCATATTTTTTCATTCATATTAAAAAGTTTGTAAAACTTTATTATATTTTTTATTAATAGACTAAATAAGTTTTCTCTTTAATTAATAAACTAAAATAATAAAGGCAAAATTGATAATTAGATTAAAAAATTGTATTGAATATACAAAAAAAATACTCGTGTGAAACAAAAATAAAATTTCAAAATGATAGTATTTGTGAAAAAAGAGTATTAAGAAGAAGACAATATGTAGGCTAATAGCAAGAACGAGAAGCACTTCTCATATGCATATATATATATGATTTACGATTACAAATAACAATGGCATGCTTAGCCTTAATAGTAAAACAAAATCAAAGGAAGAAAACAGTTGTGGAAAAGGACAAATACCACTTATTTCATGTATATCAACAAGTTGTAAAATTTGATCACTTGAACATGCAATTATGCAAAACGTGTTAATTGACCCGTCTGCAGTCTCTACGAATCTCTCCTTCAGTTCCTGTGAGAGTCCTTACATTGCCCATCTTGATCATCGATCTCGCAAAATTTCTAAAGAACTCACTTTGGTTATCTGCAAAACGATTCACCAAAGACACAGTAGGCGCTCCTGTCGAAGAAAACAAGATTTGATCCGATTCAATTACTCCGCGGTTGTTTTGAAGGTTCTTGAAATAGTCGTTATCAAATGAGTTAGGGCTCGTAGGATCAAGATTGACCCTCGCGGTGAGACTTCCGCCTTGCGGGCATTGTCGTCGCAACGTTTGCAAGAATTCCGGTTCAATACTCGGGTCGGACTGTCCGCTGTTACCACTAAAATTGTGTAGACGATTGGTTATCACTCCACACTGAACCCTCCCGAAGGTATGAGCACCTGCACATTTGTTATGATTCAAAATTCGTTTAGAAATATTGTAACAAAGTACTATATATTGAAGTCCCTGATCTTTATACTTTATAAATTATAATCATATATCTGGAAGACGGCCAATGACAGGGAAAATAAAAACAGAATTAAGATATGCGAAAGTACATTACCAGATAAAGCGACGAGATCGGTAGTGTCAAGATTATGTACGGAGAATTTAGAAGTGAGAACATCGAGAGAGTCAGGTCCTAGCGGAAGTGCAGCCACCGCGTCTCCACGGTTCGCTGTCCGACCATCTCTCCTTCCTAACAATACGTCCCATGACGGTCCTCCCGCCTTAAATTTTATAAAAATAGTAAGATATATAGTTATATTAAAATGGTTTTATAGATTTAAAAAATCGGAGTATAAAATTTGGACATGTAGCCTAATGGTTAAATGTTGAGAATTATATTATTACCAGTGCGACAGAGATTTCAGCTGCGATTGCGAGTATATCTGCACAAGAGACAACTCCAGGGCAAACGTTCTCCAGAGCGGTTTTGATATCATCGATCACTTCGAATCCGTCAAGAGAACCAGCGTTTTGGAAAGCTTCCTTTTCACCCTCTACTCCATCCGCAGGAGCAGCGTCCAATAGTACCGAACCATACACAGTTTGACTTCAATGTTTTATGCATAATTTATTTTTAACAAGAAACCCAATTACATTAACAAGATAAACCCTAATAATGTTTCCTAGTCAAAGTCGTATTTTTCTAAGTCAATGATTAGAGACGGCGAATAAGAAAAAGGCATACTTTAATTTGGGTTAAAAAAGACCGTTACTATCTCAATATGAAGGAATATGTAGTCAAATACTATAAAAGAAACTTGAAGTTTGATCTAAAACCAAAATTTAATGACTCCACTAAACTCTTGTCTATCACTCTTTACAACGAGTAGGTTTTTTTTTTGTCAATCAATGTGTATGAACGATTAATACTCATTAAAAGTCAAAAAAAAAAAAAAAAAAAAAAGGCCTCAAATATAAACCTTTGCATGTGCTGCGCGCTGGTTTCGATTCAACATAACATGCATCATTTAAACGATCGGTTTCATTATTATATATATGTGCTAATGAATAGAAATAGATCTTACGTTCACGAAACAGTCGTGAAAGTGAAGACGCATGACTTTAGCAGTGAGTCTGACGTCGCTACGGCTAGCTTGCTCGATCAGACCCCGAGCGATGACTGTGACATTAGGGCACGTCGTGGAGTAAAAATCAGAGCTAATTTGAGCATTGCCCAAAACCCCAAACATCAAAATCGAGAGCAAAAGCGAGGGAATAGTATTGCTTAGACCCATTTTGGTTTCTCCTCGTTTGAAACAAAACCGAGAGATAGAAAAAAGCTTAGAGGAGATTCTGGGTTGATGCTAAAAAAAAAAGACTTTCGTAGCCTTTTTTATAGAGAGCTTATTTTCCTAACGTTAGAAGAAATTCTAGGAAAATTACAAAACATTTCAGTGTCGCATAGACTTTTACTTTTCTTTTGTAGGATCACAATAAATCATATAATATAATAGCTAGCTATAATTATTTGCCTTTGTATACAAATATAACGATTCTGAGTGGTCCCAACTCCTGAAGCGAACATAAGAAATGTGTGTTTATGTTTATTTTCTAACCACAAGTGTCTTTTTTGGGATAAAATTACTATAATCTAACTGTAAATGATTTTTTCCTATATATAAAAAAAATTGTTCAAGAATATAAAAGGCTAAAAGCAATCTATAGGTTTCAAGTATTAAATATATATCGTACTACATATTTTCTGTAAATCCAAACATCAAACTAACATAATCATTTAAAAAAAAAACTCTTTATTCATCTCTCATGAATAATGGATAAAAATGTCATATCATATTAAAAAGGACAAAAACTATTTACGTCATGAGAGAAAATACCTACAGATGATTAAAAAGGACAAAAAAACAGTACCGTCATGTTGAAAAAATAGCAAGCCAGAACAATTGACTTGCAAGAAAATTAGGTTTATATCGTCTTAATCGACGAGTTAAAATACATGTGTTTTGACCTAGTATTGTTACATATTTGTTTATTTATTTTTGTTTTAAATCAATGAATTAACATCAGTGGGAGTCCAACGAGACCAAAACTACCGTACGTAAACTTATTTTCTAAAATAAATAATTAGATTAAGAGCAAGTATTTATATCAGTATATATTTGTTCTTCTAATTTTGGACCTCAATGAGTAATGCATGCACTAATTGTTTGGTGACAGATATATTTGAACTTAATATGAAGTATGAAAAATAACTTTGCTAGTGTTACCATCGACCCAATATATAAAGTAAGGTTAATGACATAATATAGTCAAATACTCAAATATATAATCAAACATCAAAAAGAATCTTCAAATTTGATCTTAAAAAATAACTCCACTAAACTCTTGTCCATCACCCTTTACAACGAGTACGTACATTTTTGGTCAATCAACGAGCTAGTATGAACTATTAATACCCATTAACCTAACAAAAAATGCGGCCTAATAAAATCTAACAAGTCATATATGTTAGCTGAGTTTTTTTATAACAAGTCATGTCTCAGTTAACTACATTTATAAACCTTCACATGCATGGGCTGAAATGTTATATAGATAGTACGCTATTAAATAAAATAACATGATATGTAAAATAACTAAGACAAACTGTGTTATTCATTTAGTGGTTTTTAAATCTATACTAACTGAAACACTTTTAGAATCGGTTTCAAACATTTTTTTTTTTTAAATTGAATTTGTTACAAAACATGTATTTAACATGCCAAATATTTATTAAAACATTTTGTGTCCAAACATATATTAGTATAGATATTTCTATAATTTATCTGAATTAACTAAACATATTGCCAAACAATTTTTTTTTAAAACATTATGTACATATAATCTTTATTGTTAGATATGGACATTCTAATTAATTATAATATCTATAAATAACATTTAATCTCTATTTGATATATTGATTAAATTATTTAAAATATAATAACATTAATTCATGATTGTAGAGATCAAATATAAATTTTATGTTTGTATGTGGTTGCCTTGATACCTAAGAGAAGAGATTTTAATCCGAATTTTAAAATTTAAGTGACGTCCAAATTTAAAAATTTATGTTTGGTTTAATCTGGTTATTTAACTGAATCATAATTAGACCAAATGATATAACTCTTATTATTAAAACATTTATTCAGTAATATGGTGGAGCGGGTTAGGGATTTGTTGTGAATTTTTATGTATTCAAATAAGATAACTTGATAAAAATTCAAATATTCAAAATTAGTAAATATATATGTTATAAGGTAATATGGTGGAGCGGATTAGGGTTATGTTTTTACAATTGCGGTCCTTTGCGAGTTGGTTTGTCAAAACATGTAAGATAACATGCTGATTCGAGACAGATTAAAAGGACGGATTAGCCCATTTTAACACTCATAAATAAATAATTATTTGTAAAATTTGATTTTAATAAAACAATAAAATAATTGGTTGTGTGGTAATCTAAATTCACATAATAACAAATTTTACAATTAAGATTACATCGAAATATACTTAACAAATTCATACTCATATTATACTAATATCCACCATATGATAACATCATATAACTTTTATAATACTTTTTTTTGTTAGATAGTAAACTTTGTTATCATTTAAAATTACAAAAATCACATAATTATTAAAAAATTTATTAAAAATTATGTCAAACCATTTTCGTTAATGTTTGCTCGATATAAATTTCAAAAATAAATGTATAAAAGTTATTGCTCCGCACACAATGCAGAATAGAATCTAGATTTCGCATAGCACGAGTTAGAAATATGGTATAAATATCAAAACACATATTGCACAACAAATCAACAAAATATTATCTTCTTACTAAGAAACTAAGAATTACAAATTCAACATATTTGAATCAACAATACTTAAATTAGATCTTATTTCTCATTTAATATTTTGTATATTTTAAAATTTAGTTACAAAAAAAAATTATTCCGCGGGATGCGCGGATTATAATCTAGTACTACTTAAAATTCGTGTTATTTGTTTAATATTTTTTTCGTTGAACTATGTGCTATTCGTTTGACAATTGTTAACTCAGAATACTCACTAATCTAAATTAGATTGTGTGTTAAGCGAATGCATGCATTATGTGAATTATGTGTCGTTCGTTTAAAGAATATACTCAGTAAAAATTCGGTGATATTCCTTTAAAATACTCTTGTTTGATTATAGAATAACCTAGAATTTCCAAATCATACCTCGATTTCCACAATAAACCCCATATATTTTTATTATTGCACACGTGATCATTTTGATACACACGAGATTGATCAGCTCCCAAACATAGCAGAAAATCGAAAACACACAGACTAATTATTAATAACCCTACAGTTTTTCCTAACCTCCCCACTAGATCCATTCACAAGATTCTTAATACCTCCCATTCTGATCATTGAACAAGTGAAGTCCCTGAAAAACAAGTTCTGGCTCTGGCTATAAGCCTCCACAAGTCTTTTTGTTGTGTTCACGGCCAAGTCACTCGAGAACAGAATCTGATCAGAACTCAAAAGACCTTTTCCTTCGAGTAGGTTCTTGAAATAGTTGTTGTCGAAGGCGTCCGTTGAGTTCCTGTCAAGGGGAGCTGTTTGGTTTCCATTCCCTCCGACGGGGCAAACTGTTTGCAGATTGGACAAGAGTCTTGTCTCAAGTGTTGCGTCCGGAGTTCCCGCGCCCGTAAAATTGAACAGCCGGTTGCTGAAGACATCACACTTTGCTTGTCCAAAAGTGTGAGCTCCTTTGTAACGAAAAATGCGTACATAAGTGATAACTACTTAGCAGAAAAGAGGACCGCAAAAATTTGATAATTGAAGAAATGAGTAAAAACCTGATAAAGCTACGACGTCGGAGACGTTAAGGCCTACAGCTTGAAACTTGACCATAATAGCGTCTAAAGATTCAAAAGGAGATGGGAGATTGTTTGCACTGCTCTGATTTGCCACCAATCCATCTTTTCTTCCTAATGCCACTCTCCACTGAGGCCCTCCGCTCTGCAATCAAAACACGTTATAGGCGACAAAAAAAAGAAGAACATATATAATCTAGGTTCAAATATGAGAGTGCACTTGAAAGAAATTTATTTAAATTTTGATGGAGAGTTTCGGCCCAGAACTCCTCAATTAATCAAAAAGAGAACGAAGTTATAGATATTTACGGATATATATATATATATATATATATATATATAATCATAAATCTTATTATTATAATAGAATGAGATAGCGCTAATCATTTGTAAAGACAAACTTAAACGTAATAATTTGTTTGTTACTATGAATAATCACCAACTAAGTCATATTATAAATTGTTGTTCCTTGAGAGCTAAAACTCGTGTTATATGAAAACTAGTAAAATCTCTAACCCAAAATTTGATTGATCCCCTGAATTAAAGTAAATATTAAGGTTGTTAAGTGGGAACAAAAAGGCTTACTAAGAAAACAGAGTCGCGAGCGGCTAAAGTGAGTATATCAGCGCAAGAAACAACACCAGGACATGCGTTTTCCACAGCGGCTTTGATAGTATCAACTACTTCAAATCCTCTCACAGAGTTCACGTTTGGGATAGCTAATTTCTCGCTATCGGCTCCATCCAATAATACAGACGCATCGCACCCCTGAAAGTTTCATGCTACGTTAACGTACTGATGACAAGTGTTTTGGAACAATTGTAACAATAACTTAACGTAAACAAGTATTTAACAGAAATTAGAAAGAAAGAAAAAAGACGTTACATACATTAACAAAGCAGTCATGGAAATGAAGACGAATGAGAGAAGCAGCCATCCGCATCTCGGCCTTCAGGGCGATCATAACTTGTTTACGGACAATTTGCACGAGATACGGGCATGATTTAGCATAAATGTCAGGGCTTAGCTGTGCCCTAACCCCTGAACAAATCATACTCAGAGTGAAAACAGTAAGCAAGACATGTCCTCCCATCACCTTGGCCTGTGTTTTAATTGTCTAAGATGGCTTGTTTAAATGACTTACTAGAGTGATAGTTTATTCAGATGTTGAAGAATTGGGGTTCTATTTATAGAGAAAACTAGATAGCAACGATATTTAGGGCTAATTTGTACGCGCGTGCTTCTGTTAGTGGACTATTAAGAGAATGATTAATGCATGGTGACGTATGGCGGCTTCGGGAGATTGATTTCTTGTGCTCAACAGGACGCATTAAGCTCCATATTTTTTATAATTCTTGTAAGATTAGGCACTAATTAACATCCATTTAAATTCACAGATTCATGAATTTCTATCTTGTTTTGTAAGTTGGCCGGTTCTATGTTACGTAATCCACTAAAGTTAGTGACTGTGTTTGAAAGCTAACACGTAGTCAACTTTGTTAAGAATAGTGCTGTATTTAAATGTATTTTGAGGACGCAAGTGGATTTTGTGTAAAACAACTCTCCCCACTGGTATTTACATGTATTTTGAGGATGCAATTTTATTTTATTTTTTGGGGAGTATTTATTGGTTTGTTCGTGTCATTCTTGGAATATTTATGGATGCAATTCCGGTTACAAATACGTAATCCGATGTTCACAAAATTATTATGATCGTTATTTCCAGACTTTTCAAAGTCAATGACTTATCCAAAGCAACGTTTGTAAAGGGCGATGTGAAAACAAATTCATGATTTATTATTTATTGAAATATTTATGTGATCAAAATGCATTTTGTTTTTCGAAATATCATTTGAAATTTTTTCACAGCTAAGCATGCATGCTTAATTATTAGCTAACTCGAAGATGAATGACTTACTTAAAATTTGTTCTCAATTTACATTAGGAAAAAAAACTCGTAATGATATTTAGAGTCATGAGTTGAATTAATTAAAAACAGGTTTAGAATGACCATTTACTATCATTGGATAACATTTTAAAAGATGAATTTTAAAGGTTTTTCCCCTAATTAAAAACTTTGCAGTCAAAATATTTGACCTAAAATATATCTTTAAAAAATCAATGAATAATAATTTTGAATGAACTTGATAATCAATGAATAAACCTAAACCAAAAAATCATATCAATTATTCATTGTTTTATTTACAAATGATAAGATAATATATTTCTATCAAAAATCGATTGTTAACAACCCGAAAGGGATAAAATCATTCACTGAAAATTAAATTTTAAAAACATACCAAAATTACTTATAGGAACTCCGAAGTACATATCTCCGAAGACTACCTTGATAATGATGGTAGATTCCACGTAATAGTTAATTTTTAATGCTAAGTTTTATCGTAGTGTTACATCCCACTTGAACTTTGTAACTTGCATCGATTTTAAATTGATTTTAGTTTACAAAGTGCATAGTCCAAATCGGTTCCACTTCGCGCTCTTAGCAATATCGGCATGCCAAATAAAATATAGTATAAACTATAAAGTCATGCCACATGCATTTATACTTAATTCTTAATTCTTAATTCTTATGTAAATTAAGTATTCGATCCCTCTAAAATATTTTGGGGCGTGTTCGCTTGTTTGTGCATCTGAATACGTATTCTAACTGCAAACATTCATATGGTGTTTGTTTGGTCAAATTGAGCATCTGAATTTGGATGGTAGTCAGGATGCAAAATTTGCATCCAGACCGCATAAAAATGGGGGAAAAGTATAAGAAAAACTCCACCTTACATGAATTAGATTTTTAAAAACTTCAAATATTTCACTAACCAAAAACAAATCTCAAAATTAACTTTGATTTGGTTAAAATAGACTTAACGTTAGTCAAAATTAACATTTTAAGTGTTTTGACTAACACGTCTATTTTAACCAGTTAATGCTAAGTTCTGAGTGTTTTCGGTTGTTGAGACTTTTCAAACTTGTTTCGTCTGAGTTTGTACTATTGACTATCGAAAACGTAATTAAGTGCATTAGGAATATATTTCATCCGTTTCACAAAAAGTGTTATTTTAACACTTTGTTTTTGTTTCACAAAAAGTGTTATTTTGTATTTTCAATGCAAATTTTTTATTAAAAATCCAGTTTTAACCCTATTATTTTAATGTATTAATTAGAAAAAAAAATTTTGTTTAGTGTATTAATAAATGGTAAAATATAATTTTTATTAATTTTTTTAATATGTGTGAAATGTGTCAAAATGACATTTTTTTATAAAACATAAAGAGTATATAGTTTTATCAATTTTCTAAACATGCAACACTAAATATCTAGAAATCAGGAAATTATATATATATATATTAACAACTCACTCAAAATGAGGTAATGATTGTATCATATATACTACTCCCTCCCTTTTTTTTTTATTTGTTGTTTTAGAGTTGATTTTTTGTTTCAAATTAAGTGTCATTTTCAGTTTTCAATGTAATTTTTGCAAAAAATACTTATTATAACCTCAAATTAAAATAACATTGAAAATAAAAATTGAAAATAGAAATTGATAATTAAAACTGAAAATCCATTTGATTTGTAAGGGTATAATAAACAAATTAATAGATTTCTTAATTTGTATGTCCAACTCTAAAACGATATATAAAAAAAAACGAAGGAAGTACTAGCTAAATATTTTTCACAGTAAAAAATGATTTATACATTCTTCATAATGTAAAAAGATTTCTCACATATTGAAACCATATATCTCGATTTGAGCGAGTTTCTCCGCGGAAACCTGGAGTTGCATTCAACTCCCAGATGTACCTCTCGAGTCTTGACATACTAGTTTTTTTTTTCTCTTTTTTTTTTTGGATAAACCTTTTTGCATTAAATTAAAAAGTGGCAAGGGAACCCACCATTGTTTACATAGTAAGCCCAACTCTAGTTTTTTTTTTTTTTGCTGTCTAAATTATCTTTATTAATGAATGAAATTACGGTCATTGTTAACAACAACATAAAGAAAATCAATGCACACATGGTACAAAGACCATTGACTGTTACAAACGATAGCTTTTTTTGGCTAAAATATATGCACAAACATTTGCTTCTCTATGTCAAAAGGTGAACAATATTTCTTCAAACATGCTTTTCGAGCTATGAAATTTTTAAATAAAATGATTGAGCCATAGATTATGCCCATTTCCATTTATAAGTCGGATGTTTTTGAGGTTCTCCTTCAAATTCAAACTTCTTGTAGCCCAATGCCCATGTCGCTTGTAGTGCCCACAATAGTGCAGAGCATTCAGCTTCCTCGAATGTTATCCGTCCTTGAAATTTGTCCATTCCACAATCTAAAAAAGTCTATTGGAATTCCTTATAATTTAACCCAGTCCTGAGTCGCCTTCACCGATACGATGAGAAACATCATAGTTACATTTAATCCAACTTTTCAGTGGCTTTCTCCAGCCCAACTATAGTAATTCAATTACATAATATTGAACCCATTTGAAGAAAGTAATAACCGAGAAGCCCAAAATGGTAAGCCCAACCAGTTGGAGAAGATGAATCGCATCAGATGCGGATTAGAAGATTCGACGATCGAAAGCTCAGTTGAAGAGAAAAACCACAACTGCATGATTGGTGGTGGTGAACAAGTTTAGAATCTACTTTTTACTTTAACTTCAATCTAGAGACTCACTCTTATGACATAAAACTCACCATGTTTGACATAACACTCTTAGAAGCGTATATTCTGTGAAAGTTTTTGATAAAATTGGCCACGTTTTGAATCCTTTTTTGAAGCAAATCCGATTACTAGCTCTCAATAAATAAATATTTTTTACACGTTACACACATGCATTCTGTCTAGTTGCATCGGAGAACTGGTTTTTTTTTTGGGGTTATTAAACGGCGTTTTATGCAATCTTTATATAATTGACGTAATTCAAAATTTAACGACTTGAGTTAATTATTCAAGTGAAGTTAGACCATTCATATTCCATATAGAAAAAAAAAGAAAAGTCAATATGCCTCTTTTATCTCAAAATTAGGTGTTCGGTTAGTAGTATGGACATTAAATAGCTAAACCCACTGACCCATATGGGCCCAAACTTGGTGTTTTTTCTCAGACGCAAACCCAAATAGAAGAGACGAGTAGGAAAAGTAAAACAAATTTTGAATCAAGGTAAGGACATCTGTCATTCTGCCAGCAATTCCGCCGGAAGCAACTCAGAGGTTCTCTTCAAGCTCAGCTCTCAAACCAAGACACACACATATATTCTGCTTGTGCTAAGTAAAAATGAAACATCCAATGCATTAAGAGAAGAAACTTCAAACTCTTATCATCCATAATTTCTTTCACTACAATGAACCTTGCTTTTTACTACAATCTTATTAACCGGAGAAGAAATTATCATCAACAAGATGAACCAACCAGGTCACAGAGGTAAAACACGATCTGAACCAAAAAAGAAAGCTTACCATGACTTCATATGAACTTCACCGGGAAAGCGACTCTCCTGAGCGATGAGAGAACTAGACTACGCCTACTAAGACAAGCACATTTTGACATATACATCATAGAGTTGCAGAGATCCATCACTAACGTCTGTGCATATAAGAGACTTACATTTATTAAAAGGGAAAATGGTATGCATCACCGGTTACCGCCTATCATCATGGGTTCCCGTGCTTCTGATACCGCTTCCCTTCTTGGTCCATGTATCATATGGCTGTTCCTTGTTCCCCAACCGAATCATTCTCAGATGCATCATCAAGCTTCTCAATTGCCGTTTCATTTTCCTTACTCTGATCCATACCAACCACAGCCCGACTGGCTTCCTCGCATTGTTCACCTGAAACTTCCCTAAAATCCTTTTCAGCTTTTTCCTTACTCTCAGGTTTATGTTCCCCAGAACTTCCCACACCAACTGTATGTTTGTTCTCTTTAGCTTCATCCACATTGCTCTTGTTGTCGTTGATTTCTTTCACCTCAGCTTCATCCTTCCCTACAACATCCTGCATACAAATGTCTTGTGCAGCTACATGGTTCTCCTTTGTGTCACCACTAGTACGTGCATCTGATCCCCCTGTATCATCACCGTCACTTTCAGACTCATTCTCCACAACCTCCTCATTAGCATCTTCAGCAACCATATTCCGCCTCTCGAGATACTGTAACCTTCTCCTCAAGTCACCCAACTCCCTTTCCATCAAGAACAACCTTTCCTTCAAGGTTAAGTTCTCTTCCTCCAGTTGAGCAATATGGCTATCCTGATCATCCACTCGGTTTTCCAAAACATTGTTATACTCAGAGCCACCATAATTCGGATATATCATCTCAAACCGGCTCAAATCATGGTCTAGTCTCCTCTCAACCTCAACATGCTCCTCCACATCACTCTCACTCGATCCTCCTTCGTCTTCATCATCCTCATCATAAGGTTCCAACTCATGTCCATCAGATCGCAGCCTAATCAGCCCCTTCATGGAGCCATAACCATCGACCCCCCATTCCTCCTTCGCCATATCACCCAACACCTCTCTGGATGGCGAAAACATGGGCGTGGGCAGCACCGCTGGTGTCACAGGGCATGGAGACACCAGCTCAGCAATTCCACCGGATTTCTTTGCCCTGATAATAAATGAAGTCGTGTTCCTGGGAGCATAAGGAACGTATCGGTTACCATACTTCTTCTTCGGGTAAAATTTCCTGGTTTTTAACCTGTTCTGAGACTGCAGCTCGTTCAGGGCTGGTGGCTTGTAACCCCCTGCACCAGCAGGACCGACCTGAATACCCCCAGAACCAGGTAGTTGCTGAGGGTTATACATCGGAATACCAGAGTTATGCATCCTCCTATTCGGCTCCATCATTGGCCTCTTGTCGCTTGTAATCTTCTTTCCTTTCCAATTGTTCCGGATCATTTTCGAATGCTTCGATCCAAAGTTATTAGGCTGGTTCTGATACTCGGAGCTCAAGCTAGGGTTAAGGTTAAAGTTGCGAGGATTCATCATGAGAGGCTGGTTGTTCATCATAACCTGTGGCTGCTGGTTCATACCACCCATAATCGGATGGTTCAAACCTTGAGACTGGCCTAACAACGGAGTCTGGTTCATAATCCGAGGCTGAACCGGGTTCATTACCTGCGACGGCGGCGGCGGATTCATCCTCTGCGGCGGCGGAGGCTGGCCTATCATCTGCGGTGGAGGTGGCGGGTTCATCAGCTTAGATTGGTCGTTCATCAAACAATACACACTAACGGAAATGGAATCGAATTCAGAAAAACAAAACCCTAATTTAGCAAATTCAGGGATCTCAGATGAAAAGTCGAAGCAAATCAGCAGATAGATCAATGAACCAGAGACCAATCTGAGTGCTTGGGAGTGGAATCCCCAAAAATACAAACCACAGATCAAAGGAAAGAAGACAAAAAAACAGACAGATGAATCAAACAAAGCCAACAAGAGAAACTCTCGGATTGGGTTTTCGTATTAAAATTTTCTTTGTTCAGTTTAGAATGAATTTGGGAGTTGAGAATCTTGTAATTGGATCTGGGAACTTTTTGGCATCTTAGAAGAAAAAAAAAAACAAATTAAAGGCAAGGAAAACCTCTTTGTACGAACGGCTTAAGAGATATGAGATTTCTTTAAATAGAGGCGAAGAAAAACTGCTGGCACAGATCAACGACGGAGATGCGACACGTTAAACCAACGGCTAGGATTTATTTATTTCAAAGGTAGACTCGGTTACGGTTTTCTTTGATATTATTTCAAACCTAAATCACTTGTAAATTTTGGCAAAAAAACACTGAACTCACGACTTTTTAATTTCTTTAATTTCTTTTTTAATTTATTTTTCACATTTTTTTTTTAATTTCTTCAAGTGTTCAAAGAGAAACCGTCTTTAGGAAGAAGAAACATATTTTTTTTTTGTTTTTTTAATTTCTTTTTTCACTTTTTAATTTTTTGGATTTTTTAATTATAAATAATAATTAAAATTAATATTTATTATTAAAAATACAAAACTGCCTCGTTTTGATTAACGACATCTAATTGGAATTTAACACCATGTAAGTGATCTGTTAACTTTATTCACGACGAGTCTAAATTGGCATGGTCAACAAAAATATGAGATTAAAATATGAAATCAACGAAAGTTGAAGATTTATTTTGTCCAACACGTAGTTTAAGCTTTTTTTGGCTGAAAATTATGAGTTGAGGTTTTTTTAGACATTTTTCCCAAAGAAAAAAAGGACATTTAATATATTTTTCTGGTAAAATAAATTCAACTCTAGTAAAACGTGGTAAAATAATTTGTTTTTAATCTCCTTTGAAGTTTTTTTCCAAAAGTTTAGTTTTTGAGTGCAATAAACAATTATCCTAAAAAAAAAATGGACTATATTAACAAATCTTACTAGTTCCTATAATAAATCATTCAAGGGAAATATCTCAACATGTTATGGTATCAAATCCGTTTCTAGTCCATCATGTTCTTCTTCATTTCTCTTTTCTCCTCTTTCTCTTTAGTTTATGTTATATATATGCCTATTATGGTAAATCACGGACTCGATTGTATGTGTATACTGCTAGGATGTATCCTTGTATATATACGAGCTATTGGCGGTATTAATAAAGCACAGAAAACATTTTTAGACGACCTTTTGTGTGTTTTCTGATAGAACATTGCCTAGAAACAGTTCTCTGTTTGATGTAACAGAGTCTGAAGATCGGAAGAGATTTTTGTTAAAGGAAGAATAGGTCGTGAGATTTCAAATGCATGTCTTCTCTGCCACCAATACCTTCACACGCAAAAGAATCTGTCGGGAGAGTTAACGAGTGCAGTGAAGATATATAGTCAAATAAAACATACTTGACTTCTGATGAAAAAAAATGGACCGCTTGACTTAGAACTTCATTCTATTAAATATATATATGAAAACCCACACTTGACTCGGTGCTCTCTGCTTTGACGAGGAGAGAAGTAGTGCCATGGACCAGATCTTTAACCGTTATATACGTTAAAAAAGAAAGACACTTTAGTTTACTTATGAATCATGCCAGTAGAATCCTCTTTACTTATGAATCATGCCAGTAGAATCCTCTGCTTTGACGAGGAGAGAAGAGATATGGTCTAGTAGAATCCTCTTTAATCAATTCCATGGAATAATTTTTATGTAATTGTTGTCAAATATAATAAGTAAACAAAAATTGTTGTCAAATACACGTTAAGAGTCAATTCCGCACGAATGTAGTACTAACAGGTGCAACATGGAAACCCCACCCTTCATGTTTACCGACAAAAGCAACTCTGCCAAGGACGAATGTTTGACAAGTCCAATAATATATTCTCTCTCTTCTGAAGTTCTTAAAAAGAAGAAGAAAATGTTGCAATCTAATGAAAAATTTTAGTGAGAAAGCCCAAAATCTCAAATAAAGCGGCGAAAATTCTTCTACTTTATGATTCATCTAACTGATCCGTCAGCAGAACACAAATGCATCAACTTAATCGTTTCAGGTGACTCTAAAGTAGCCCATTGTCTGCAATTCTATTATGCATGGCATGAGTTTGCAATAATGAACGAATATCGTGATTCAAGTTTAAATGTTGGCAGAAATAAAACCATGAGAATAAGTTTTCTGTTTGACCCCCAGCATAAGATCTGGAAAAATCGTTTGGAATGTAGCAAACGGAACAAATCTCAAAACTACCATTTACTATGACGCCGACAGGCTCAATAACATCGATATCTATGCCTAGAGAAACAAACGACAAAGACTGATACTGATAGGGGGTTGTATACCATAGACAAAGATCGAACACCATATATTACAACTTCCCGCTACAGCCTATGACACGGAATGAATATAACGAGTTTCCAACATTTTGGTAACCTGAGTCAGGTAGGCTTCCCTCTCTAGGAAACTCAGGAAAGCATATCCCGGACCCATGGTGTCTGCTTCAGGGCAAGAACTGCTTATGGAACCTTCCTGATATTATATGACCCACATATTAGAATGTTACTTCTTTTTCTTACCACGTTTGCAGTCATCTTAAAAACAAAAAAAAGTCAGGAAGAAGAAAGGAGCACATACTTTCTCTTCCTACGATCGATTCCAGCAGAACCCATATTCCTCGTTTCATTCTTAGAAAGCATATTATTGTACTGCATTGGAGAAAGGGCCGGAGAGAGAGCAGCAGATGCAGATGGCGCAGGTGGCAGAGTAGCTGAAGGTGCAGCTGGTGGTTTTGGAGCTATAGGCTCTGGAAGAGGCCGAGGTAGAATGTGCTTCAGCCTGTTGTTTCTGTAGTTCTTCCAATAGTAAAACTGTTGTCTATGTGCCAATTCCTGAAAAAGCCCGGATTAAACAGAAGATAGGGTTCAAAACTTTAGAAAACTTCGACATCATTAGATTACCTATCAAACATTCTGACAAGTTTTGGAATTATAGAACCAAACTAGCAGAATGCAAGTACGGTTTGTACTAGAGACCCTAAACCCCCAAAAGGCCCCAAAACCGATTCCAAAAACACTGGTACCCTAAACAGTAGAAGCACTTCCTATTTATACTGCTCACTAACATGCTGGTGTAACATATTTTGTTAATGATTCTTTATCACATTCGTTTACCTTGTTCGCAGGATGGGCCATAGCACTCCTGAAGTTGGGGTTTTGAAGAAGTTCGAGGAAATATAGGCAGTGTGGGTACCTGCAACGGATCATAAATACAATAACATAAGAAAACGTATATAACAAGCAGGCCAGTAAGAATTGTTTTTCAAAACTATCATAAGACGAGCAAAATTCCATCAGATATTCCAACTCACATTATGAACTTGATGTACTCTGGTCGCTGCCAGTATTGAAGATACTTCAAGTAACCAATAAATGCTTCATCTTCAAAATACCGATTCTGTGCCAGGTCTGCGAAACAGAAACCAAAGGTTAAGGAACAAAGCTTTCGTATCCAATCAAGCACTTAGGATCTCATATAAGTAGTCACAGAATTTCCATGGAAGAAAACTGCTTACATATAAACCCTTGAATCTCAATTGAGGAAACTTCCGAACACTTAAAAAAGCGCAAACACTAAGCCCTAGAGCGAATCCTAAACACTAGAAGGGGAAAAAAACCAGCGAAACTTACAGTGGATGTAAGTAGGATTGGCGAGACACTGAAGGAATTCAAGTTCCAGTAAGAATCGTTGCCTTCCACCGTCGGGATCCTTGTAAGTGTTGTTTGTCCTGTCTCAATCACAGAGATGCGAATTAAATACTAAACAGCAGAGTTAAAGCATATGAAAGTGCAGAAGAGGAAGAAAACACCCACGGGGATGGAATTTCTGATGTATCATCAATCTCCTCTGGTGAAGCCATGGACGAAGGGAACCTGGGTCAACCAATTGACGACGCAAATGCGAAAAGGGGAATCGAAATTGGATTCTCAAATTTCCATATACAAATAGAGGAATTAGAAAATAACCCAAACGTTAGCGAGTGGAGATATGCGACTATAAAAGGGGAGATATGCGACTAGGCGAGGGCGAGCCAATGATAAACTGTTTTTTAACCGGTTTTTACCAAGTCAAAATTTGTTTTTAAAGTTTTTTAATCCTTTATCGAATTTGGGAGAAAATGAGCCGTTTAGGACGAAAATAAAAATACGGAGATGCATAATCATGTAGAGACGTCAGAAGTTTGGCATTCGTTGAAGATCTTCCCACCGATGGATTGAGCTCAAATTTTGATAAAAGATATAGGAATGAATCAACTTTTTTTGGGAGTGGTTTGAGGTCATTCCAACGGTGCAATAAAAAATTATGCCAATTTTCGTGAAGACAGTTCAGTCTGGCGAGAATAAGAAGCATGTGCAGGAATGGAACCGGAAGCCAAAAAACGATCGATCGGTCCTAAAAAGGATCGATCGATCCTTTTCCCAAAGATCACCAGAAAGCGTTTCGATCGATCGATCCTTTTTAGATCGATCGATCCTTTTTAGATCGATCGATCCTTTTCATAAAGATCGACCAGAAAGAAGATCAATCCTTTTTCGATCGATCGATCCTTTCTCGTCCCGACCGGTTAAGCAGACATTGAAGAAAAATGAAATTTTGGTTTTCCTTATTTTGGACCGTTTTCGCCTGGAATTTGAGAAAAACATGTTTTAGACANATATATATATATTCTATTTTTCAGCCATTGTTTAGCTTAAGCTTTATTTTTCTGAACCCTTGTTTATTATTTTCTATTGGATTATGATTTCTTCTTCATCTCTTTGTGGTTTCTCTGATTCTATGTCTGAGTAATCTCTTAGTTAGGTTTTAGGGTTTCAAGAGAATTTCATGAATCGTTGAATCAGATTGGTTAGAATAGGGATCTATCTTCTAGTTCTTCATCTATTGTTGTTCTTAGTGCTGAAACTTGATTAGCCATCAAAAGTGTTTGTTTAAAAGCCTGAAAGAACATAGATGAGCAAAACGTCTTTAACCAACGAAAGCTGATGTTAAGGCGTTTTGTGAACATATCAAACTCGATCTTAATGCATGTTTAGTTTCCTGAATTCAAACGACAGTTTAGAATCTTAGGTTATTAGGCATAGTAATTAATACTACGACAGTAGGTTGATTATAAAATAGTGATTTGAGTTCTAGAACGTGCTTAATGATTTGTGATTCTTGATTTCTTGCGAATTACCCGAAGACCTAGAGTTTTTCTCTCTTGAGTTTATATCGTTTTTAATAGTCATTCTTAGTTTAGAAATTACAAAACCACAAACAACTATCATTCGTCTTAGCTTTATTTTCTTTCTACATTCTCGTAGTGTTACACTTGTCTCTGTGGATTCGATCCCTTCTATACTATTTCGTTTGTTGTCCTCTTGCAATAGTTAATTATAGGGTTAAACCTGAGTGTATCAGCCAACGGCGATGGCTACGAGACTCAAGTCACAAGTCTCCAGTAGACACCGGTCGGAGACGGAGACAAAGGATTATGGCTCTTGATTACAATTTTGGATATAAACTGGTTCTGAATTCAATTTCTGGTTAATGTACTCATAAATTTTGGTTATTAGAATAATCACACTTTGTTTGTTCAAAAAAAAAAAAAAAAAAAAGAATAATCACACTTTTGACCCAAAAAGGAATAATCACACTATTGCAATGCGTCAAAAAAAGAAAGAATTAATCACTATTGCAACTCAATTGGATTTAGCAACGCATATATACTCCACATTTTTACCGGCATTCTCTTTATTTATTGGTCTCGTGTAAGTTTCTGTAGATTTTTTTTTATTTTTTTGAGCAAAGTTTTTGGAGATTATATGTTATAATAAAAGTTGAGGATCACTAATTTATGGGGAGTTATGAAATCTCTTTCCTTCTATCTCAAGACCATGAGTCCCACAAAGACAATCCTGAATTCGGAGACATGGAATCTTTTATGCAACCGCTTCTTGGCACAATAGTGGTTTGAAGTCGAGTTTGTCGATCAGTGAAATAGAATTGTGGAGCTAGAATCAAAATGGATGTTGTACTCTTCCTCATGTTAACTATGGAAAACAATGGTTGAGGACTAGGAAAATGAGATTCTCTTCAGGTTTTAGAATGGATGTCAGAAATCCGAATGGCTTCAACTTGTAATACCCGCAAAATGCGACAGAGCTGGTGTATAGAGAGAGCTACATTTTTCTACTATTTTTTTTTTTCTGATAATGAATGAAATCCACATGTAACCAAAAAAGTTAAACATACCAGTGTCTTCAGACCCTGGACTGAACTACGCAACTCCCAATACAGTTTTTGTATCCAGCGTGAGTGATGTGATCATGCCTAACTTGCCAATCAACACCACCAATTTCGCTCATGTGACAAGTTGCAAGATTCAGGTGGTTTGATGATGTAGGCTTTATCAGTTTTCACCATAGCTTGTGAATCCCAATTTCTAAATCTGATGAGATGGAGACAAGTAGCTGACGAGAAGAGTGCCACTCAGCTTTGAAAACTCTTTTCTTATGAGCTTTGATCGAGAGTGACGGGCTCGGTGCATTGTACCGGATATCAAAGATGTGAATCACAGGGTCTGCAGAACCTGATGAGATGTGCAAACCATCTGGAGACCAAGACTGGTTGATTAGAGCCGACTGCGATTCACTGCTTTCTTGCTTCCACCCAAAAGAAGATAGTTCCGTCTGAGGCAATCTAACATCATACAACCGAAGTTGCCGGTCTATCTGTCTGCAAACACAACACATGCAAAGCAATGAATTTTGAGGCATTTTCTTGGGGGATATGTAAATCAAGAGTTTGCTTTTTACCTTGTGTTAACCATGACAAGATTAACATCGCGCGGGTTTGGCAGCAAACTTGTGCACCTATTGTCTAGTCTATGCCTAAATGTGAGTTTTTCTTCTCGGGCATCAAACCCAACAAATCTCCTATCGTCTCCACATGACAAGACAAGATTGTTATGGCGCATTCCAGCAACTCCCATCACAGCTGACGAGTGCAAATCCCTATGCAGAAGCGTTGACTTCCATGCATTACTCTCACATTGTTCACGCCATAACACTACTGCATGGTCACACCCACCTGTGATGAAACAAGGATCATCCCAAGGCGTAAACATGATTCTATTGATAAGACCTTTGCTGTGAGGCCTGTCCTTCAGAAATTTTGACTCACAACTCTGCAGATGAACAAAGATCCAACTAATTTGAGCACATAAGTATCTTCCCGAAGATAGAAACAGATCATCAAATTAGATCTTACAACAGATAGATAAGTCAAGGGTCGAATCAAATTCCCAATTATTCCAGCTAAATTGATTTTTTTTTCCCCCTAAAAGGTTAGGAAGATCAAGTTAACTTTCTACAAGTTTAAGCACACATTCCATTCATAAAATTTGCAATCAAAATTTTAAATATGGTAAAACGCTAAAGTGCCTAACAGCTTTTCATATATTTTTTACCTCTCGAGCTTCGTTCAAATATAACGCTGATATCTGAGGGTGACCTTCATCTGCAGTATACACGGAGAACAGTGCACTCTTGTGTGGATGCCAAGCTATATCTTCTGCCCATTTCTTCTGATCTACTTCTACCCGATTAACCGTCTTAAACAGAGTAGCTGTGGACCTGCTCAATTTTGTAAGAATTGATGGAGAGGTTAGTATACAGTGAAAGTTAGATAAAACAAATTTCATGAAAATAAGAGTCTGCAAAAGACTAGGGTACATGAGACCCAAAAAACTTGCTAGTAGCGAACATTGTACAAATGCTATCTCTTAAGATCTTGTACAAGTAAATATTGCAGCATGCAGCTTGTTGACAAATATAAGCAAACCTAAATTTCGCTGACATATCACATGGATGGATGAAGATGATGTCAACTGAAAATCGATATACATTTTATAATCAAGGAAATCGCTATGGATCTGAAGTTTTATAATTCAATAACCCCTCCTAAAATCTTTCGACATATATAACCATTAATCAACTAAACCTCAATAAATCAGAAAGAAAATTTATAATCAGTAGATCAGGCATATTTAAGGCGGACTTACCTATCAGACTGAAGCTTCCAAAAATGAACCACCCCATCCAATGCACTGGAGAATAACCGAAAACCAAAAAGAAGAGAGAAAAATGAAAAAAAATAAAAAAAATTAAGCACATGAGTAGAGTATATTAGATTAGTTATCTTTGTCCAATTTCGTTATTGGTTCCCTCATATGCATATAATACCATTTCCTTAGTAAAGAATCCAGACAAAACCCCAATCTACAGTTGTGAGACCGAATTTCATCCACGAGACAGGCAGTAAATACAGTAGCTCGTGTCTTTTGTTCAATTTTGGAAAAGAAACAAACAAAAGTAACGTAAGAAGCACCTTGTAGCAAATAGCTCACGGTTTGAAGGAGAAAGAGCAAGACTTCTCATTCTTTTCGTGTGGCCACTTGGTAGCATAGCTACAGTACGACTTTCAATTGTGGCACGCAAAGAGCTCCTACCTATAAGCGCTATCAACTCATCATGTCCTTGGAACTCTGAAAAGAAGTAAAAGGAAAAAACAATAGATTCAGATGCAATGAGAAGCTAAGGTTTGCCAAATCGACCAAAAGAGGGGGTTTTTTACCGGATTTTTCCTGTTGTGCTTGTCCAGAAATGATAGAAGAAACTCTGATCCTTGGTTTTGCAAAATCCTTATCAGTGTGTTTATCACGAGCTTGAGCTTGAGTTTGGTTATCACGACCTTGAGTTTCCCTTACCACTTCATTAGGAATAGTACGAGATCTCTTGGCTTCAGGACCACTTTTTTCTTCTTCTGGGAAGTTATAATCCCTTGTAGCCATGGGCTGAGCTTGGATGATCTCATTCGCTTCTGGTCTGACAGAAGCAGAAGCTCTTCGCTTGAAAGAAGGCGGTAAAATAATGGATGGCATTTTCAAGGATTTCTTCTCACTACGTGGATGTGGCGTAGAGGTCTCATATTCCATCTCACTACGTGTGTGTGGAGTAGAGGTTTCATTGGCAGTCTTCACCTTATTTCCCTCGGTCCAGAACTCTGCTATACCAAGTAAACTTGCAGTTTTACCAGGCACCTTTGATTTAGTCTTAGAAAAGGTATCATTTTCAACACGATCAATTCGTACGAACATGGCCTCCGCATCTGCCATCAGTTTTCTCTCTTCAGCAAGCTGCAAATGTTTCGGAAGTTTTTAGAACAAGATCAATATAGACCAACAGTAGGAAGAGCAACCGAATAACGAAAGCGGGAAGAGCAACAGAAGATGTCATTCGGATTGTATTGCATACGACGAATCGAATGAGAAAAACTCAATAATTATGTTGAAACTGAACTCATTAATAGCAAATTAAAAATGGGAAAATCCTAGGAGCTGTGAATCAACCGAATCCTTAAACAAATGCAAAACCCCAATTGAACAAAACTGATGCACATTCTACAGCAAGCAGCACCGAATCCGAAATTCGCTGAGGCGAAACGAAGAATACAGACACATAAAGAAAAAGAAATATATGAAAGAACAATTTAAAGCAAAGAAGAAAGAAGAGACCTTCCTCTCGAAGTTTGAAATCTGGTCTTTAAGGAGTTGGATTGACTTGGCACGCTGGTCCATGAACTCTAAAAGAGCTTCTCTATCATCTGGGATTTGAGTTGAGAACGTATTTGGTTCTGCTTCTGCTTCCCCTAGTTCGATTTTCGGTTTCTTCGTCGCCATTGGAGGAGTCTCGTCTTCCTCCTCCCTTTATTTCGCGCCCGGTCGTGAGAAGTAAGGATTGATTTTCCCTCACGTCGTTTCAATTTCGCAATCACTTTTTCACTATTAGCGGTTTTGCCACTTGACTGACATACTAGGGCTAATGTAGACGGAGTCGCCATAATCTTTGGAATTTAAACCCGAATTTTATCATTTTGCCACCCAAAAAAAAAACTTCCATAAATATACTAGTAATAATTATCCTATAGTTTATTCGAGTTTAGAAGTCTTTGACGGACGTTAAACAAGCTTCAATAGAAAAAATAAAACAGAAAACTCATTTAAAAAAGCTAGAAAATATGAAATTGATATAGGATTATTCTGAAGAATAAGAACCGGACATTTGTAGCTGCGATGACTGTGATTGTTGCATAGAGCATTCATGTAAAGGAGGCTAATGTTTCTTTGAAATTAAAAGACTGATCTCAGCATACAACAAAATTAACTTCTAAGAAATCAAATTAAAAAAAAAAAAAATTTGTAAATAAAAAAAAATGGCTTCAAAAGATGGAAACAGTCCGTCCAGAAAACAGGTGATTAGCTTCAGCATTCAGAAAATGTACACAGAAGCAATGGAAGTCAGAAAAGAAGTCAAGAGTATGGAGACAAAGTTCACACCATTGTTGTCAAGAATGTCCACACCTGAAATCTTCTTTACGGTTGGCCCCGGTTTCCCTACAACCTGCACGCAACATTCGGTCAGATACTCTTTCTCCTTCCATCCACGTATTACATCGTCTTCTTTTTAAACTTTACCTTGTTCCGGACAGAACAGAAACCACTGAATTGGATGGTTGCTCCTAGCACAGAATCAATAAGACTCCCACATAATCCAGCTAATGCAGAGACTGGAATGACTAAGAGTTGCTTGAGAGCCACATCACTTGCACATCTTGTAGTAAAGAGTCCGAACACAATGAATGTTACTCCAACAGTGGCGCCGGCTGCCACAGCAGCTAAGAGTCCTGCCTTTGTAACTCCACCATTTGTGCCCTTCTTCACTGGCTGAGAGTGCGACCAAACAAGTTTAGCTAAACAGGAAATATTAATTAGCCGATTGCAAAAAAGAAAAAGAAAAAAGAAACACGAACCTTTAGCGTTGTGATAAGTCGAGGTTGGGCATCACTAAGCACCCCAAGCTCTGAGGACCACGTGTCTCCATTACAGCATGCGTAATGACCGATGATCCCACCAATAAGAGCTGTTACAACTGTGGACTCTTTCGAGTCCAAGCACTTGTCCTGCCAACCCGTTAAAGTACAAGCAATTACAACTAGAACTGATGCAATTCCACCATTGCAAAGTACTTGTACCCTGAAACAAGATATTTGAGGAATACCCTGTCAAAGCAAATTTTTGTTGGTCAAATAAATATGAACTTCTGAAGGTGATATCATCAGATGCCAATGGAAAATTTGTAAGAGTTATTGGTTGACCAAAAAGAAACAATCTCGTCACTGAAGTTATATATATCAACATCAACATTAATTAATCAAGTAATCAAAATTATCGATCCTTGTCCTATTGAACCACATATAACCACCAACAAGAAAGACTATGATGTATCAAGGAAAAGGAAGAATCTTTGTTTACAAAAAGGTCCGGTATATGTGGTTCAACGGTATGCTAAAAGTCGAGAGGCTGACTTAGACATCTATATAAATTTGTACCAGCAACACGATGTTGAAAGTAAGGCGATATGCTATTCTTTCTATAGTCTCATAGATTTAGAGTTCATTCCCTTTCCTTGATCGAAGATATATCTTCGACTTCAAGAAAGTTCAAGAATGCATTCACAAAACAAATGCATCTTTAACCCAAACTTCATAAAACCAAAAAGCTCACTTTCACAAAAGAGTTAGCTTGAAAAATGATGAGACAAACTAATCAATGACCATTTATTCGCACAAATTTTAAGAGCAGAGAAGTCATTCTCCTAAAGTACGACTGAGTACCGTGACCAATGCGAGAAGAAGCTCAATACATGAAATTTATTGAGGATCTTAAAACTCAGAAGCTAACTGGACTTTGAAAAACCCGACTCTACCAGGCAAATCTCTTAGAAATGGAAAATCCTAGAGGCTAAAGTATGTTTGAAGAGTGCAAAAAACTCACAATTTCAAAAATCGGAACCTACAAAAACGAAGAAAGAAAGACGCATAATCTTTTGATTTAAGAAAATTTACCAGTTTCTTTGTCCACCTTCCTTGAACTCAACATCAACGCGTCGTTTTTTCTCTTCGCCAACCTTGGTAAGCTTCGAGGAAGTAAGAAAGAATACGAGCAGCAGAGCTCCGTACCTTTCAGATTGAGCCGATCAAACCCGTCGGAAAACAATAGTAACAATTTCTCAATGAACAAACAAGGGAATGTCATAACAGAAAAACAAAAACAAAAAATATCAAGAGCGGGAGAAGAAACCTGAAACCGGCGGTGAAGTGGATGGTCATAACGAGGAAACCAGCACCTCCGCCGGAGAGGTCGAGCGACTTCCGCTTGTACGATCGGAAGGCGATGAGAGAAGAAATAAATACGGCGAGGATAAGCCTGAACTGCGGCGACGTTTCCATTTTCCAGTGGCGAAGAATCTGTTGATGAGAAAGCTCGAAGATTCAGTTGGTTTGGTGCTCGGCGACGGGAAAGAGCAGTTGACCCCAACTTGTCATCACTCCTCACTGATTGGTTAAACCGGAACACATATGTCACGCAGGCCCAAACCTGCTACCAAAGCTTGGGTCTAAAATGGGCTGGCCCGATAGGTCTGTAACATTTTATTTTTTTGGTAAAACACTTTCTATATTAAACCCGACCATGTCGTGGGTAAATGTCGCTTAATGTACTTTTTTGTTTTTGACTTTACTAGTTACCACTTACCATATTTGAACTAACAAAATTGCAAATTCATGTAATCGATAGTCGTGGGCCAAATATAGATTGGCGAATGGGACAGACAAGATAACGCGGGAGACTTATCTTCCTACGTGGCGGGAGGGAATCCAATGTGGGCCCCTGTATCGATTTCTATTCTGACGTGGCATCACCCAAATCACGATAAACCGTATTTCTCTCCGCCTTTGTAGTTTGTATTATCTGGTTCTCTCTCTCTCTAGAGCAACTATGGCTGCGGCTGCTTCGTCCCTTACTATCGCGTCGTCGTTCTCCGAACCACGGACTCAGATCCATTCCTCGAAGCGCTCAAACGTCCCTCCTCTTCGATATTCCATCCCGTACAAGGCCGATTCACGGATCAGGAGTAGAAGATTGGGACTCGTCGTCAGTTCCGTTTCAGCGCCCAAAGTTGAGCTCCGTACTGGACCCGATGATCTCATTTCCTCCCTCCTCTCTAAGGTCCGTATCTCTCCTCTCTCCAGAAATTAGCTTTTCTTCCACCGAGTATTCCCGTTGCAGCTGCTAACCGGCAGGGAGTATCCCGGCGCACTCAGCCTTAAAAGTAATCGGAAACTATACGCCGATCTTATTTAGAATTCCACTATAAGTCGAAGATCTGATCTGATTTGATTTAAATTTTCCTGGTTCTCGTATAAGATTGATCTCGCATAGCAAAATCCAGAAGAGTTTTGATGATTATGGAGTGGAACAGGTTGCGAACAGCGATGGAGGTGTGACACTGAGCCCGGAGCAACACAAGGAGGTGGCACAAGTAGCTGGAGAGCTTCAAAAGTATTGTGTAAACGAGCCTGTTAAATGCCCTCTCATTTTCGGAGGTAAGACGAACCTAGCTGCCTGCAAATGCTTCTTCCTTTATCAAAACGTGAATTTTCTGCTGCAGATTGGGATGTGGTGTACTGTTCTAGACCGACCTCTCCTGGTGGAGGCTACAGAAGCGTGATAGGCCGCCTCTTCTTCAGAACGAAAGAGATGATCCAAGGCATTGATTCTCCTGATGTAGTTAGGAACAGAGTTTCCTTCACTGCTTGCGGTTTTCTTGACGGAGATGTCTCCTTGACAGGTGAATTGCGAAACCCCAGATTCATATTTGGTCCCAATTCCTGTGATCATTTTTCCGCGTTAAATGCTCGACCTTGCGTGTGATCTTCTTAGGGAAGCTCAAAGTGTTGGACAGTGAGTGGGTTCAGGTGATATTCGACCCTCCGGAACTCAAGGTCGGATCTCTGGAGTTTAAATACGGGTTCGAAAGTGAAGTGAAGCTTCGGATCACATACATTGATGAGAAACTTAGGTTGGGATTAGGCTCTAGAGGATCATTGTTCGTCTTTAGGAGGCGTCAATAATACATTTTATACTTTGTTGTCTTCTCTCTTTAGTCCATTTGTTTTTCTTCGTGCATCAATGCATGCAATTCACTACAGAAAAGAAGAACCAACATATGGGCACCTGCGAGCGTGTGTAACGGTCTAAAACCACAGCTACATGAAATGGTGTTTTAGATGGAACTGTGTTGTAATGTAAACTTCATTCCAAGAGTGTCTCACTTCAGATGAGTTGTTGAGTTAGCTACATCTTACCAGTTATCATCTGGTAGGCATTTATGTTCAAATTCAGAACCTCTCACGAAAATCTGGATCACTCGGAAAAACACCATCTACAGATTCAGAGTTGCCACCTGTGAGGAACAAAGCATACATGAGCAATTTCTAAAGAATCTATAATGATCTCAGTACACGTTTACTCTAATATATATACATAAATATGCACAGATGTGAATGAAGATTACGATAAAATTTCGTTTAATTACCACAAGTGTGGATAATTTCATTACAATCTAAACACGTCCTCTTCCCCGCCTATGTCCTCGCCCTCTTCCTCTTCCCCTTCCTCCTCCTCTTCCCCTTCCATGGCCAAAGTTATCGTCTGTTCTTCCGTAATCAAACATATTCATTCTGATATCCGCTGCCCCGGTTCCATGCACCTCATGTCCCTAAACAGCAAAGTACAATCACAGCTCGCTCATTGTAACCATTTCTGTTTGTATGGACTTAACACGTAAGCAATAAGCCATCGAATGAAAGATAAAAGGTGTGCTAATCAAAATAATGGACTTGTTAATTAATTCAATGGCCAGTTGAGCACAAAGAAGATGGATAAAAGTGATAATAAAGATTGTTGTGACTCACATAAGAGTCTTCAAGATCAAACTGATTCTGAAGCTGCCACGCAAGATCTTCATCACGGGTAGTGTCGCTCGGATGGTCAGCTGTTGCAAGAACTCCCCCACCAGTATTCTTCTTTTCCCACTCATCAAGTGTAAATACTGCAGAGTCGTCTTCTTGCCTTCCCCTCCCTCTACCTCTACCTCTACCCCTTCTTCCTTGGTATTGCCGTTCATTTGAACTTGAATGTTTCATCTTCTCAAGAAGTATCTGGGCAGCCGCTTGGTTCTGTAAAGGAACAGCTTCCACCACTGCAACATGGGAGATGTTATGGCAACTAAGAGCATTAGATTTACTTGGCTTTATAGGGATGAATGATAGATATCTCATCTAATGGATCAACACAATTGCCAGATGAAAATGCCAAACTAATTTAAGGTGTCAAAACGTTCTGCTATACAATGAGCTTTTGTTCTAGAGTGAGTAGGGAATTAAGTATATGGCACACCTTGTTTAGGTCTTGTATCGGAAGTGCTTGGCTTTTCCTGAATTTCAACTTTGACAGATATTTTTGGATCAGAATCTGCAGGATTCCTCTGTAAATTCTTATCAGTACCTTTTTTGTTCCCATCAATGTCACTACTTTCACCTTTTTCTCCACCGGTATGTTTTACGGCGCTTTCTGCAGCATTAGGTACAATGTTCCTAGAAGTCGTCTTGTAGTAATCTGTCAACCATCAGACATATGGACGAATTAATTGTTTTGATACATTCTCCAAACTTCAATATACCATCATTTTACCACACAATGAAAATGCAGACACTCAAGTTTAAGTATTTAAACAATGGAGGCCCAACGGATATCAAGCCAAGGAAAAACATAGATAGGACACCTACATGAGTCATCATAGGCTACATTGGGATTTTGGAGCTCGGGTTGAATTAGCAATATGTCTATGCTAAAGTGCATTTGGCTGGAATGACGTCCTTGCAGGCAGTCAATGCATAGACAATATATCTTTTACAATTTTGTGCACACTAACAACATGAAAAACCAAATTTGGTAGATAATTCTATTTGTTAACAAAGATCTGCCAACCCTTACGAAGTGAAACAAACAAGCAACAGACTACTAGAAGAAAATTGAAAGACAATGAGCAAAATAAGTAAACCTTGCTTACCACGGTGATGGGAACCTGTTCGAATCTGCAACTCCTCAAATGGAGGAGGACCATCACCAGCTTTGCTTTCCTGAGATTGCCTTCCAGATGAACGAGACAAACTAGCGTATTTTTTCTTCATCTGCCATTCTTCAGTGAGTGATTGCACATAACCGCCCAATACAGTTACCTCTTTTGGAGTCAAACATACTAGACCGTCACGTACGACAGCCTTATTTTCTAGACGGACCTGCCAACGAGACAGTACAAAATATCAACAAAATGCATAAGACACCCTCCTGATGCATGATTAACAAATAATGCACTAGCTTTAATCCTGGAATAATGCACAGAAAACACAATATGAATCTGTCAACTAATTCCTATTGGTTTAGATCTTAATCCGACCTATTATATGTTTGCATGAGACTTAGAGAAACAAAGACAAGGAGCATCGATTTAGATTGATATGCCATACCTTAGTACCAGGAGTCACATCATTGTTAATCGATGGTATATGAGAGTACTCAAGTGCGGATATCTCTGTCTTGCCATCAGTCAGAGCGAACTTTAGCACTCGTTTACCAGTCGAGCTTCCCAGAAATTCCTCTGCGCTGCTTTTTGTAACATCCCTAACAGAACTTATCTATGCTCACAAAAGAAAAGCATTGACAACAAAATTAGCACAATACAGGGAAACTAGAAGTTCCAAACTAAAAACTGGCAATGCCCAACAGCATGAATCAACTGCAACTAAACTGAGCATTCTGAAACTTTCACATACTCTTTCTTTCAAACAAACAAAATTAACTTATGGCTCCCCACTCTAAAGTCAACTTATTGAATTAGCCAAAACCAACAAGTTTAGGATCAGATAATAATGTCATAAAAATTGCTACTGTCTTTAGCTGTTTGTTTGCAGTGAGTGAGAAGAAGCAATCTATCTACCTGGAGAACTTTGGGACCTTGAAGATGAGAACACCTGCGCAACTCGGTCGGGTCGGGGAGGGACTTACCTCCGATCAACCTAATATCCATGTTAAGCAGCTCCGCCTCCACTGAGTCCACGACCGCGCCTGTTTGATTATTACCGCCGCCGATCAAGGAGGAGATTTCAATGACCAGAGCCTTCAAGTAATCGACGTCTCCGAAGCACCAGCCCCGGCTAGTTAGGGCATTTATCACGACGGTGTGGGTGTGGCCGCCGGCGGACGAGCTAGATGTTCCCTCCATTGCCTCGATAGGGGATTCGCCGGAGAAGTGCGAGATTTTAATTTGGGGGATAATGCTAAAAAAAAGTACAGTGTTGTAGTTTTCATTTTTGCAAGAAAAATATTTATTTTCTACTATTTTGTCAACAAAAAAAAAAGAAAAATATATTCTATATTATATACAAAAATTACCTTTCTTTCTATTGTTTTGCTAAAAATATACTCGATTTCTGTGATTTTCGAAAAATTACTCACATTAATAAATATCCAAATCCACAACCTAGGGTGATTATTTGTGATTTGTCAGCTATGTTTTCAAGATTCTTCTTTTGCGGTCAGGCCTTGTCAATTTGGTTCACAAACCGCGGATCCCGTGCCAGGATGTGTGGGTCAAAAAAATTTCAATTACAAAAAGTGGATTTTGCGGGATGGGGATTTCTAAAATGCGGGGCGGGTGCAAGTATAAAAAAATTATTCAGTAGATCTCGCGGATTACCCGTAACTTTTTTTAATTTAATAATTAATATTTATTTGCTAAATACTATTAAAATATTGAAATATTATGTAATATATATAACTAATTAATTATTTTGTTTAATTTTTTAAAAAATTATGAAATTTATTTTATTAAATATTTTTTATTATTATTTAAATATTTGCGAGTTATATGCGGATTAAGCGGGGCAGATGCAGATCTAGTATTTTATATCTACGAATTTAGTGGAACGAATCGAAACGAGTCAGAAAAAAAAATAAACTCGTGCGGACGGGTCTTGAAGGGCGGGTTTGACCCGCTTGACAAAAAGAGCAGGATGAAACATTGGTGAAAACAAATTTTTATCGTCAGTCAAACTCTATTTTTGAAAAAACATTCTTTTTTACGTCACTCTTTCACAAATCACCCCTAATTCCGATCTGCTCTGGGAGTCTGGCAAAAGTGCAAAGTAAATTCGAAAGTTTCATTATAGAGCAAATGTTTTCCGGTTTTGTTTAGTGGGCGGTGGGCCTAATGGCCCATATATAGCTCCCAGAGTTGGACAGTATGACTTATGTAACTGCTTTCTTTGTGGAATCCCAAAGTCGATAAACAGTCATGACGGTGGACGATAATAATTCCGTCTACGTCGGCGGCCTCCCTTACGACGTCACCGAGGAGGCTCTCCGCCGTGTCTTTTCCATTTACGGCTCTGTCCTCAACATTAAGGTAAATTTCTCTTTCCCTTGTTGTTGCTCCAAGTTCCTAATTTAGGTTTCTTTATTGGCGATGTTTTTATCCGGTTGATTCAATACTCTCGGCTCGGGATATAAAATTCGTTTTAATCTATAAGTGATTTTTGACATATGCAAGATTGTGAATGACCGGAGTGTAAGAGGGAAGTGCTATGGCTTTGTTACATATTCAAATCGTCGATCGGCTGATGATGCTATCCAAGACATGGATGGAAAAGTATGTTTCTTTGATTTTCCTTTCTATTTTATGATGTATGGGCCATTTATATTCTTGACGGTACTGAGCTCGTAATCAGAGTATTGGTGGGCGTGCAGTGCGCGTGAATGAGGTGACAACAAGAGGTGGTGGAAGATTGAATCCAGGTCAGGGGCGGTTTCTACCACACAGCCCTGATAGGAGAAGTGATTGCAATTATGACAGGGATCGGTACAGTGATAGGTCCCGAGAACGGGATAGGTCTCAGGACAGGAGGAAAGATCACTACGCAGAGAAGGAAAGAGCGTATGAACATTCACATGATTTTGAGAGGAGGAATGATCATGATATGGTGGATAGAAATGGCTACAAGGAAAGAGTTTTCGAAGGTGATGAAGGAGATTGGCGTGGGGATAGGTCTTATGGGGATAATAATGGTAGGGTTATCAATGGGATCAGTGCTCACGAAGGAAGGAGCCAAGAAACAAAGAGAGATGATGATAGGTAAGTTTTTGGTTCAAAGTTATGTAGTTGTAGACTTCACATTGGTCGTTGAACTTTTAGATATAGGAGGTCACTGCTATATCATAGAGATTTATGTTAGTCCGGCAGGTAGATTGTAGCTGATGTGATAGTGAATTATCAAACTAAGTCATTTTAGTCGATAATTGCACCTTAGCATTTATATTATGTTCTTTCAGATTCTTTTATGCACTGCTTGGACTTTAACTGGCAACAATTTTTTCTTAAAAACACTTTGATTGCTTTGGTTTTGTTGAGATGTCTGAATCCTTGTGTGCTTTTATTGAATTGACAGTACCATGCCTGATGGTGGGCGTGGCAGAGATGGGAGAGATCACTTCTCAAATTCAAGTGGAGATCATAATTTTCAGGTAAAGGTGATGTTTGTTAGACATGTATTGTCGCATAGTTCACGTGAAAACTTGCGTCTTTTGTACAGGTGAAAGAAGAACTGGAAGCGCTGATTAAGATGCGTGAGGTGCTTCAAGATGAGGTATGAGGTATCATTTATCTGTCCAGATAGGCAGTTTGTAGATTTCATGAATCTTTGCCACAGTTACTCTTGACATATAAAACAATGGAGCAACAGTTTCCTTACATAATCATGGGAGATGGAAGAAATTATTGTCTAGTTTCAATTTTAAGGTACTGGTGATGGAAGACAGATTGGAAGAAAAAGAAGCAGTGTGCTCAGAGCTACAGAAGAAGTCTAAGGTATGTGTCTACTATATTCTTACGAACCCAATATAATTTAGTTTTACTATGGATTTGTTCTCATTTGAAATGGTTAACACAGAGATTAGAAGATTTATTGATCAATGAAAAGAAACTCACTTCACAACGCCGAAAAGAATTGGCAAAGGTAAACAAACATAGGTTCGGGTCCTGTTTTCAAATTAGTTTTGTTAAGAGTAATTTTTGTTGACTAAGATCGACATTTGGTATATGTTTTTGGTAGCTACATAAATCATTTTCAAGAGTTAGAGAGTGCACGGACAACCTGAAAGACTGCGAACAGGAACTCCAGGTTAGTTTCTAAATTTTCGCATTCTAGTGATTGTCATTGCACAAGGATTAGGCGTAATCGGAACAAGTCTCTATTTTTTTTGTTCCGCAGTCGCTTGTTAATTCAGTAGCGAGAGAAGGCATGGCAGGTGCTGATGAATGACTCAGAAACCGGTATGCGTAGTACAAGGTGTAGCGTAATGACTGCAGTCATCCGCTTGTATGATTTGTTCCGTGTAGCTTTGGTTTTGTTGTGTCGAGCTAGGTGGATTTCGTACTGGTTGGATCAGATCAGCTGATTGTTGGCTTGGAAATGTTTAAGAGAATAACCAAGTGTGCAGAGATCATCAGTTTGCAGTTTTCCATATAAAGAAACCTGATACTCTGCGTTTACAAAAATTACTGATATTATATGAACTTTACATTTGGTCATCGGACAGCTTTGAAATTCTATTTTGAGTCTCTAGTAAATTTCGTCCGTACAGTAATACTGGGAATGGTAAAGACAAGACTAATGGTTCTAAATGGTGACCACTACATTCCTAAAAAAAAAATTACCATTTAGAAGTAATGTGTAATACATATGGGAATCACATCATTTCTTTTCATTCATTTCAGGAATTACTGAACAAAACTATTCCCCATCAAATTTGTCCAAGAACAGATCGATCCATCTTCTCTATTATTTTTTGTTACCATTCACTATAACAATTTGTTTCATTTTTTCATATTAATTTATTCCATATGATTTCTTTTTATTATTTATCCTCTTCGTTCTAATTATTCATTAAATGGTCACTAGTGGGAGCTTACCTATTATAAGTTTTAACTGATTTCAGTAAATTCAGTCTGAAGTTACAGTCTAATAATTGAAAAAAATACAATAGTGTACAAATCTTCCTATTTATTATAATATATCAAAATAAAACTTCAATAAAATCAAATGTTTAATTAGATTCTTAATTTTTTTGCAAAATCACTGAAAAATTAAAGATTAAACATATAGTGAAATTTTGGCTATTATGGTTCATTTGTCTTTTTTAATCGATCCTCAAGTTTTCTATGTTGGGTCTAATTTTGG
The DNA here is from genome assembly GCA_002933915.1 of Eutrema heterophyllum. Lineage (NCBI taxonomy): Eukaryota > Viridiplantae > Streptophyta > Magnoliopsida > Brassicales > Brassicaceae > Eutrema > Eutrema heterophyllum. The sequence continues at coordinate 1,142,981 of PKMM01022803.1, read as the reverse complement.
TTATTAATTATTATGGCCGTGTTTGTGTTGTTAATTGAGTACTTTTGGTTTAGTTTCGCTCATATATAATTTTCCTTGTTTGGGTTTTGTTTCTGAGGACGAGGTCATGCCAGCTTTTTGTTTTTAAAACCGTATTTCACAAGTGTATTTCTTTGGCGTTTTTAATAAAACTCAGATGAGAAAAAAAAACTGTAAAAACTTTGTGTTTATTTTTCCATCTGTCGAGTCGTTTACATGTTACCAAAAATCCATCAACAACATTTTTTGATGACGAAAATTTTCACTAATTAACCGTTAGATTGATCCGAAATTTCATCTTCAACAGAAAATAATAATTGTACAAAAATGAATTTACTAAATATAAAATGTATGTATACATTAAATTTCTTTTAAAAAAATATCCTTTTTAAAAAAATATCATTATATCTTTTGAAAGTGACATGTCATTAGTTTATTGGATGAAGTTGACAAAAAAAAATCTATTGTATGCTTTATTCTTTACTACTAAAGTACAAAATAAAGATACTTGGCAATAGTTAAATTGTTAAGATTGACCCCGACCATCATCTCCACCGTCCATTTACTCGTAAGCACAACTTTTTTTAGTTTGATTAAGATGTAGCCACCCTTTGACCTATCGTTGCTTGTAAAGCCAAGTTACCCAACCAACACTCAAATCATCATAAACGACGATCTTAAAAAAACCCCATTTAAGATACTCTATGATTTGGACAGCCCTCAATGCCTAAGTAGACCCCTGGGACGGGCCTAATGCCTAACTATTGCCTTTCGAAAAATCATTTCTTCGGGATTTTCGCGACCATTTTGTAGAACATTTGGCCATGAGTTTTTCCGTAGAAAATATGTGGCTAAGACCACATTAATAACTCATGTTTAACCCGTAGAAATGTTGACCGAATGGTCACGAAAGTAGTTTTGTCACAATCTTTTTTTTTTTTTTTTTTTTGTCAACAGTTTAAATATCTAGAACGGTTCGAAGATCCAAACCGGGGGTACCGAATTTACATAAGTAATATCCACTGGATAGACACGAGCCTTGCTAACTTATCTGCTGTAGTGTTGTTTGCGCGTGGAATGAGTGAGATTGAGAAAAAAGATTGTGACAATCCAATAACCATAATTTGTATTCCCTCCGTTTCACAAAAAATATCATTTTAACACTTTGTTTTTGTTTCACAAAGAATGTCACTTTGTATTTTCAATGAAAAATTTTTATGAAAAATCCAGTTTTAACTATATTGTTTTAAGGTATTAATTAGAAAGAAAATTTTTGTCTAGTGTATTACTCTCTCCGTTTCATATTAGTTGTCGTTCTAGGTTGTTTTACGTAGATTAAGAAAACAATTCAATTTTTTTGTTTTATCTCTCATTAATGTATTATATATTATGATCACACTAATTAATAAGCTAAATGAGTAGGGATAAAATTGGAAATATTATCAAACATTTGCATTGAAATTTTAAAACGACAACTAATATGAAACAAAATTTAAGTTTTAAAACGACAACTAATATGAAACGGAAGTAGTAATAAATGGTAAAATATAATTTTTATTAGTTTTTTTAATAAGTGTGAAATCTATCAAAATAACACTTTTTATAAAACAGAAGTACGTGACTATTCGTGAATAAAATTAAAATAGTCAACGACTTATGCACTTAGTTACTTATAACCCGTAAATAAAGTCAAAATAGTCCATGATTTATGCAGTTAGTTACATATAAACCCGTGGCTATTCGCGAAAGTTTTTATAGTGAATTATCACTAAGAGCTCGTTAGTGATACTCTTATGAGTGTCTTAAGAATTAATTAATATTATATGTAATAATATTTTAATTTAAGACCCACTACTAAATATGTATTAGTTTTTCACCCTCCATTAGTGACGCTTTTAAGGGTGTCTTAAGAATTAAAAATTAATTATATATTGAAAATGTGTTTTTTTAGTTTAAATTTATAATATAACAAATGTTGGGTTAAACTTATGGAAAAAAAAACTATAAATTATAATTATAGAATATTTTATAAAGAAAATAAATATATTACATTATAAATATTTTTAAACATATATTACAATACGTAAAAAACAAATTCAAACTTAAAATTGGATATAATAAACGGAAAACAAATACGTAGAATGATAGATACATATAAAAGCATTATCAAGAACGTAATTCTCTCAGGTCTAATCTTCAGTTGTGCCAAATTTCTGCCAGATATGTTCAATCAAATCAGCTTTCAATTGTTGATGTATTGTTGTATCACGAAGTCGATTTCGAACGCCCATCATATTGCCTAGATTGGTAGGCATATTTGTAGAAAACGTTAAATCCACAAGTGAAGTCATGCTTCCTTCTCCTTGATAGAATTCTGATACATTGTACAGACTGTATCCATCTCGTTCGTCTTCTACTATCATATTGTGCAATATGATACATGCTCTCATTATCTTTCATATTTTTGTCTTATCCCAACTAAGAGCGGGATTTTTGACAATCGCAAATCGAGCTTGCAAGACCCCAAAAGCACGCTCGACATCTTTTCGGGCAGCTTCTTGACATTGATCAAATAATGATGCTTTCGGACCTTGTGGAATTGAAATTGATTGGATGAAAGTTGCTCATTTTGGATATATACCATCAGTCAGATAGTAAGCCATATTGTATTGCCGTCCATTGACAAAGTAATCCACTGTCGGAGCTCGAACTTCTAATATATCATCAAAAACTGGTGAGCGGTCAAGAACATTGATATCGTTTAAGGTACCTGGAGGTCCGAAAAATGCATGCCAATTCCAGAGGTCATGTGAAGCCACAGCCTCTAAAACGATTGTAGGTTTTCCAGATCCACGTGAATACTGCCCTTTCCAAGTTGTAGGGCAATTCTTCCACTCCCAATGCATACAATCAATGCCTCCTATCATCCCGGGAAATCCGCGTTCTTCTCCTTGATTGAGTAATCGTTGGAGATCCTCTGGTGTAGGCCTTCTTAGGTAGGTATCCTGAAACAAATATATAATTCCGTCCACAAATTTTTCCAAGCATACCATTGCGGTGCTTTCACCGAGGCGGAGGTATTCATCCACTGCATCAGCTGCACAACCATAAGCCATCATACGAATGGCTGATGTACACTTTTGTAGTCCATAAAGACCCAACCTTCCCGTAGCATCTCGTCTTTGTTGAAAGTATGGTACTTGATTGGATAGTGTATCAACAATACGTATGAACAATGGCTTGTTCATTCTGAAACGACGTCGGAACATAGGTTGAGAGTAAGTAGGATTTTCACTGAAATAATCATTCCATAAACGAGTGTGCCCATCCTCGCGTCCTCTTTCAACATAAGATCGTTTCCGCCTTGATCTTGTTGCTTCTTGATGATGGCCATAATTATCTATGCCTTCTTGAAATAGACTCTGAAATTGTTCATCAAAAGCTTGATCAAATTCTTCATCTAAATTTGAAGATGACATGTTTGTGTGAATTTTTGTTTTGGTTTGAGAAAATTGGAATGTGAAGAGATTTGTAAGAAAAGAGAATTGTAAGAAAAGAGAACTTGGAACTGAAGCTTGTTACATTTGGAAAAGAGAATTACATAATTCACGGGTTGTTGTTTCACAATATATACAACTGCAATAATACAAGTGGGAAAAGAAAACAAATTACATAAGAAAATCAAAGACCTTTGTCATGTCGTCCTCTGCAAGACCTTTCTATGCAGCCCTGAATTTCTGAAATCATGAGAAGCAAAACATGATGAGTTTATAAATGTCAGCATAAGCAAGGTAAAAATCATGAAGCAGAATTTAGGAACCTACACACAGATTTTCATAATAAAAACAAATTACATCTGATTTATTACAAATGAGGAAAGAAAACAATTCTCTCAGCAATGATACAAGTGGGAACCGAAAAAAAATTACATCTCACCAATGATACAAGTGGGAAAAGCAAACAAATTACATCTCATCAATAAGACAAGTGGGACAAGAAAACAAATTACAAAGCAATGCAAAGACATGACATTGTCTTTGTTGTCTTGTGCCGACAATTGCATCACTAGCACTCCTTCATCAATTATCCTAACATCTCAGCAATGAGCTTGTTTTTCAAGTTCTCTTCAGGCTCAGAAAGATCTGTCTTGGCTATGAGACTGTTTAGAAGTCGCTGCTTGGATAATCTTTCTCTTGCAGCTATGTCTTTCTGCTTGATCTCCCACAACCCCTCAAACTTTAACAGAGAATTAGCTTCACTTGATGATGTAGTGCCACTCTTTTTGGCTTTTCCTTTGGATGCCTTAACACCAGGAGGTAGAAGACATGATTCTTCCTCAGCTTGAGATGTTTTATTGGAACTTGAGGAGTATGTGCCACCCTCATCTAGCTTAGTTCTTTTGGAACTTTCCTTAGTCTTAGAGATACACCATTTCTGATCATGGCGAAGCTCCAACCAGGCATGCTCAAGGGCAAACTTCACTTTCTGATCGTTGAAGTACAACTGATAAGCCATTTGGAGAACATCATCATCTGACTGGCCACTACTTCTCGGACTCGCAGCTTGGTTGTAGCATCCTACAAACTTGTTGACACTCTCATTGATTTTTTTCCATCTCTGCTTACATTGGGTGGCCCCTCTCTTTGGTAAACCCACTACTGCTGGACGTGCTGCATAATAGGCTGCTATTCTCTCCCAAAAGGCACCAGCCTTTTGCTCATTCCCTACGATTGGATCTTTGCTGGTGTTTAACCAAGCACTGATCAGGACAACATCTTCAGGGGCAGTCCATCTACGTCTAGCTTCTCTTGACTTCTCATCTATGTTTTGTGCATCACTATATTAGCTACTAGACTGAGGGTTTTGTGATGACCTAATTTGGATAGGTGGGGAAAAAGAAAGATGAGTTTCCAGATTATTACTCTTTTGTTGGCTACTCAAGAGGTCCATAAAGTTTTGAGGAAAACTATATGGATTGCTAGAACTCATAACCTAAACTAAGGAATGAAGGAGAAGAGAATAACTGGGAAGTAAAACTATGATAATCTCAGAATAAATAGCAATAGATAATTCTCAGTCAAAGTTAAAACTTGAGTATGTTTTTGAAAAATTGTCATTTAAGTTCAAGTGAAACTATTACTAACCTGTAACATTGAAGCCTTCCAACCACGTGAAGTTGATAAGAAGCACCATGTGAAACTGGTCCTGCCCTGTCTCCATCAAGTTCAGATTGCACCTGAAAAAGAAAAAGATTCTCTGATTACAAAATAGAAGTGTGGGAAAGAAAACAAGTGGGAACAAAAAAGATTCAACAAACAATGATTCTCTGAAAACATTCTATTTGATCAAAGCTAGCAATGACTCAGCATCACAAATAATACAAGTATCTCTTAATGGAAAACACTAAGCCAGATGACATAAAGCTAAGCCAGAATGGAATAAAGGTAAGCCATATGGAAAAAACAGAACACAAACTAAACAGAAAAAAACTAAGGCAAGAATAGCAATTTCCTTAGTCGCAGAACAATGATAAGCAGGGACTATGATAAGCAGAAGCAAGCAAAAATATGAACCAACAACTATGATAAGCAGTCACTTTTTAAGCACAACCAAGAACAAATAAGAACAAAGAACTATGATAAGCTAGATGAGGACTATGATAAGCTAAACAGAACCAAGAACAAATAAAAAAATGAATCAAATAGGCACTATGATAAGCTAAAAATGTTCAATATTAATTGATCATATATTGAAACTGATAACATTAGCTGATATATCATTTTATAATAGCGTAAAAGGACATTCTCTTGTCAGAGATACCTGAGCCAAGGAGGTATTTTCTGCGTTCCATTCTGACCATTGCTGCAATAAACTTTCCAGCTTCTGCTTGCTAGCTCTGAAAAATTCATTCCATAAAGAATCAAAAAAATGGTATAGCCGGGAATCAACTTTACGATTTAAAAGCTCATAAGTAAACACCACTTCATATAACTCTTTTCTCATCTAACCTCGTTAAGTGCTTATATGTAACATGGACTGTAGGTTGCTTTTCATCAGCCCATGTTCGGGATCTTTTAACACCCGATTTAGCTGACACGGCGAATTAAGGAAACAACAGAAGAAGTAGAAAACCGTAATCACATACATTCAAGTAGTATGAGTAGCAAACAGTTACAGAAACATTTAATAAGTATAGTGGCAGGACTCTTATGCAAGCGACCTTCACATTAGAACAGCAAAATAAGGATACAACTTACATCCAAATTGGTGTTCTGATTAAGTGTCTCTTTTTGGATACTCACTTTCTCATCCTAAGATTTCATTTTCAAACAAAACTGTGAATAACCTGTTAAAAATACCCTGTTAAAATCCTGACACAACTTCACAAACCACCCATAAAAATACCCTGTTAAAATAAACTGACAATATCAAACTCAATGAAACCTTCAACTAAATCAATCAAAATCAAACAACCTTCACCTAAATCTCGTGACCATCCCAAAACTGACATGCAAGAGATTCAAAACATACCGTTATTATCAAACATGCAAGAGATTCATAACTCCAAGATGATGTGCAAATTTATATTTAATCGATCTAGAAATAACAGAAATTCTCATGAAATTGAAATTTGATATCGATCCTAAATTGGTCTATAATTAAACACAATCAAACAACAAAAACAATAGAATTACAAATCGATTAACACACTCAGATCTAACTGACAAGAAGAAGAATCATGAAGAAGCAATGAGAAATCGCATACCCTACAAGAAGACGACATTCGGTAATTCGGTATAAGTGATAATTCCAGATTCAACAGTTAATCTTCACAAAGATTCTTCGAAATAGATTACTCGATTTCAAAATCGAAATCAGAAGGGTTTTTTTAGCATATGAACTCTCGAATTTTTTTCGCAAATGAAGAAAAATAGAACGAGAGTTTTTTTTTGCAAATGACAAAAATAAAAACAAAACCATTTTACCCTCCAATTACAAGATGACACGTAAGGTGTCTCTGAGTGTCTTAAGTGTCTATGCAGAGACACGGTTCTTCACTATTCTGCATTTTTTTAATATTTTTTCAACTTAAGACACCCATAATTTATGTCCGATGGAGGTGGTCTAAGGTCCTTATTCCAGTGGCGGGCCTTTAGTGGGAGGTTCTCGTCTTGGCGAGCCGTATTGTCAAATCGATGTGAAGACGAATATTTTAGTGGTTTGACAATTATTATTAGGGATTTTTGGTTAAATAGTCACTTTTTAAAAATTTATAAAGTTTTTAGTATTTTTTTAACTTAATTTGGAAACTACGGTACACGCGTTGACTTTTCAGTCGTACTCATGTACAGTACTTCGCGAATCAACAGTGTAAAGTACAAAAACCAATAGAAAAACAGGGACAAAATCGTCATTTGACACACAAAAAAAGATTAAAAAAAATAATAATATAAATGCCAAAGGAAATTGTGAAAAAAGTGAATGTGGGTGCAATTATCTCATATCATTATTGATAGAGTGATTAGGTAACTTATATAGTTCAAAACACTAGCCGTCAAGCGAGAGAAAAAAAAGAGGAGATTTTCCTCTGTGGATCCAGGCCGATGGACGGAGGCTTCTATAGTTCCGACATCGGCTTGGTTGGTTTCTTTTGTTATTTTTCTTTTGATTTGTGTATTTTTTTCCAATTTAATTTAGATCTTGCAAAGTTTTTGATTGTTTTTTTGTGGGAATTTTTCAATGAATTTGGGAAGGTAATATCTCTGATTCAGTTGAGCCGTTTCGAAGAAGTAATTGACAGTGGAAGCGGATGGTGGCAACGGTTCTTCCCGGCTTCAATCGTTAATGGTTATTCATTCGGTGTTGGTGTGTTTTTCATCGCAAACCACGGTTACTCCGGAAGGTAGCTTGAATGTAGACTCCTAATTAATCGACTGTTTGGAACGATGATCTCGGTGACTCCCACTGGAGTAAAAAAAAGAGATTGGCAATCGTGGTCAATTCAGTTTGAAGCGATGATAGATGTTTTTGGATTTCTATAAAGATTATCTTAGTGGAGATTTAATCAGCCCAAAAGCAAAAGTGGAGCATTTATCTGCGAAATCGGTAGTCATACATTCGCAAAAAGATATTTTTATTTTACTTCGGATCCATATTGGTGGATCTTTTTTTTTCTAGTAGTTGTAAACCTTTCGATATTTTATTTTCTTAATAAAGTATCACTCAACGTTAAAAAAAAATATATATATATGAAACAGGGACAAAATTGTCATTTGACACAGAAAAAAACAAAAAAAATATAAAATAAAAAATGCCAAAAACGTAACGAAATTTTGAAAAAAGTGAATGTGGGTGTAATTATTGATAGAGTGATTAGGTAACTTCGTTACGAACAAGTGTTAGTTGTAGTGTTGTAGACAGCACTCTCGAAAAGTGTTACTCACGGAATGAGAAAGTTAAAATGTGCTATAAGTTAATTATTACTCCTTAAAAAAAAGACTTATATTGGGTCGATCAAGTAAATCTAATGCTGTTTTATTTTTTGCAAAAAAACACAATACACATCAATAAATCACAGATGCAAGTGAGTAGCTCATGCGGCATGAGTCATGCCCATATATATCAACTTTACTGTATGTGGTTTCGATGTTTCATTAAACTTGAGTTAAAAAATTGTATAACAAAGCTTCATTCCATCATCCAATTACCTCTGGTTTGACCTAACAAGTGAACTTAAGATATTTTATATTTCCACCACAAAATTAAATCTTAAATAAAATTCCCTATACTTTTTTATTGGCCATTATCAAATATACTCGCTCTTCTATTAATAACCTACAACATTGAAGATGATGATCCTTTCAAATCAAACACCCCAAAAAAAATCTAGAAATGGAAAAAAGCCAAAGATGTAACAAAGACACAAACACCAACATTGGCTTTTGCCTTCTTCCATCTGAACTCATACAAAACATTTTATTCCATCTCTGTATACCTGAGATCATCCGAATGAAACTACTCAATAAGTTTGTTCTAACCACAATCTCTGACCAGAGTTTCATCCGACAACTCAACGACGGATCACAGAGAGACACGTGGATCTTCGTCTACACGAGGCGTTGGCGTCGAGACAACGGTGTGCTTCACGGATTCTCCGACCGATCTGTACGGTGGTTCAAGATTCCGGTGGCTGAAATTTTGACCGGAGAGATTTTCCCCGGCGAAGATTTATATTTACTAACAGCTAGCGGTAACTTCCTTCTCTTTGCTTCTAACACTCATAGTGGAATCATAGCCGTTGATTTGGTGGACAAGAGCGTTAGAAGAATCAGCTCATGTCCGTTAGGTCCACGTGGAACTTCGTCTTGGAGGCGATCCGGTATGAAGCTTGTGCCCGATCCATCTAATCCAGGTCATTTCCGGTTTATGTTTGCTGAGATGGTAAATAACCGGCCGGTTCTATTTACTTATCATTCTAATACAAACACGTGGCATACTAAAGAAGCAGAAAATACGAATAATTTGGGTTTTAAGAAAAACAGTAGTAATGTATTCTTAAGCTTATCAAATCGACCTCACGAGAGTATCGTGATGTGCGTGGACGATGGGTCGATGATAAATCGGTTTCCGGCGATTTTGAGACCGAGGATAAACCAAGACGCGATCAGAGAATGCCCGTCAAGTGTCGGATTCAGCAGGAACGATCTGAATAGTCAATTGTTGCATATACATGGAGATGAATACAAAGTGGTTATTAGATTAGACACAATAGAATTATCAAAGATGAAGAAAATGAATAGTTTAGAGGTTTGGGAAATAAGCTCGAATGGTGAGAAGTGGGAGTTAGTGTCAAGAGCTCCAAGTGAAGTGATCAGCAACAAGCCTTGTGGTGTGATGATGGGATGCTTAGAGAGGAGATTAGGGGTGATTAGAGTGGCTCTAATGACAAATCATGAGGGTTTATGGAATATCATTTGGTTGGATTATGATAAAGTGAGGGATAAGTGGGAGTGGGTCCCACTACCTCATTGTAGATTCTTGCAAGGATCAAATATGGCCGGGATTAGCTTCTCTTCTGGCCTCACTTTTTCTTCGTAAACAACACTTACAAAAGTTTAATATAAATGTCGGTATCAATCACCCGACCATACGCTTTTTTTTATTATATGATTGTTGGAATTAATAAATGAATTTCACGAGCTGGGACAGTGCCATGCTTCATGAGGATTCAAGTCAACCACGGATGCAAACTCTAGGAAATAATTGAATCACGGGCTTAGAAAAAGATACAAGTGGAAAACAATAAGAGGGAAAAAAAAAACTATGTTATATACCAATATACAGTATGTATTTTTTTTTTTCTGTGCTATTGGATCCAAAAAGCCACTAGTTCAAAAAAATTTTACCATGACATGATAAACAAAGAAAAAGAAGCATTCAATCCCTCTTTTAACAACATAAATATATTTAAGACGGAACTATTACCCTTGATTCATTAGAATATATATATCAAAACTCATACAAGCCCGGTCCAACAGAAATGGTGGTACGAGATAAGATAAAAAATGTGATCTTTTTTAAATTACAAATTTTGCAATTAAACAAAAAACTCTTCTTTGCATTTCTGAAAAAATACAGCAAATCGGAAAAAATAACAAAACAATATTTCTGAAAAATAATCATCTTTACATTTTTTCATATATCGTTCAATTTTTTTTTTGGTGGTCTTTAAATAGATAATTATGTGACACAAACCAATTGTTTTTTAGTTATAAAATAATATTTTAAATAAAAACATGGAGTTTAAATTTTTTACAACTATTAACCTAAAACTAAATATGTGACCCATAAAAACATAAAAAATATGGTGGTCCTAGACCATTGCCTAGCTCGCCTTCCCTACGGGCCGGGCCCGGCAACACCATACAATTCTACAACACTTTTTTTCGTTTAAACATGTGAAAACCTCAAATCATGAATTTTTTGCTAAACTTAGAATGCTCTGATGGTTGAACCAATGTAAAAGATATAATTTTTCGTTGTGAACAACGTAATAGATATACTATAAAAACAAAACAAAAAGAAACAAACAAAATTTTGTCAAAAAAAAATAAAATAAATATGGAGATCCAGTCAGATTGCGTCCAACCCACGACCTCAACTTTCTTTAGCAAAGAGTCTTTATAAGCTGGCTACGTGGATCTCAAGCACATTGCTCTCGCGTAAAAATACAATAAGATAAGTCATTAATAAGTGCACTAAAAGCATCTCCATCGGTTGAAACCTTAAAAGTTTCTCAATAATATAATATTACTATCTTAATAAAATTTAATTATATAATTAATTATTTTTTTTTTAAAAGAATTGAACCACTCATACAAACAAGTGTTTCTCTTGAGATTTTCAAAGCTTTTCATTTGAGAACCAATTCTCATTCCCTCTCTCTTTTGTTACTGTTTTTTTTAATAGTGAGATACTCCTTGAAAACCCCTTGATGGAGATGTTCTAATGTATGTGAAGTGCACAGAGCATAATAAATTTTTGTATAACATACAAATTCATCTACAAAGACAAAATCAACTGAACTAGTTAAACCACGACGAACCAAACAATCGACTTTAGTGTTTAGTTGGAAAATAATAAGACAAAGAGAAAATAACTAAACAAACTTGGAAAAGAAAAAACGAAACAAACTTTGAGGCGCAAAAACTCATCTAAATGAGTGGAAAAGGCTGGCCAATCTAAGGAAGTGAACATCATCTTCACCTGTTCAAAAAGGTTTGTGTCAAATATAGTGGACATCTTTTACTGAGCGATCATACAAATTATGGTCTAAAGTAGCGATTTTATGGAAATGTATTGTTCATATTTTCATATGAGATTTATAAGTATACTCGTATGAGATTATATAAAACGTTTGTCTAACGGAGCTACATATTATTTATGTAAGTTAGTCGTGTGGTATAAATAACGAAAACTCATGTATTTTCATTAAAAATTCATGTAATATTATGAAAATTTTGTGAATTCAGGACATTGTATAGGATCTATTGTAACTTGTAAGCGAATTCGCGTATTTATATTTGATTTTTCCAGCGAAAAAAAAACACAACAAAACATACATACATTCACACACGTGAGAGCAATGTAAACATTTTTAGTCCTGAGTCTAGATTATCTACACGTGAGAGCAATGTAAGCATTTCAGGTTCTGCGGTTGCTTTCAGAGCTTTAAAATCGATGTCAGGGTTACAATTATAGAATGCCGTGACACATTCAAATGTTCTGAATCAAACAAATATCTATAAAAACCTGTCTCGACAGTTATGTTTCAACTGAATGGATTTAGACCTGAGATTACTGACAAAACTGTAAAACATTTCAAAGCATGACATGAGACTCCAACTACTTACTAGTCCCCACACAGAACAATCGAATAGCAGATGGAACCTTGCTGTTCTTTCACATTTGCATTAGGACAAAGCAAACAGAACACTGGCTTTTCTGAGCATCGAACACACCCGGACATCTCTAAAATCTTGTAACCCAGAGAAAAACATAAATCGATTTTTGTATTAATGGATAGGAGGATGAGAGGCAGCAAGTTTTACAAAATTGATACTATAGAGGCCAGAAACCAGAAATGTTACTAGAAACCTCTTTAAATGTAAAAAAGGCTAAGATATTCAATTCGAAATCAAATGCTAGACCTCTTTAAAAGGTTGCAAAACAATGGAGCCTCTCTCATACATTAGAAGCTAGTTTCCCTGGAATCAACTCCATCAACTCGTCATCAACCTTGTCGCTGTTGGACACTTGCGATGGACCATTGGTGGGTTTCTTGGTCACAGTCACGGTCACGGACTGCTGGTAACCAACACCTCCACAGATGGTAACAAGGAGACAAACCAAACCAACGGGAGTGGCGTGTTTATCCCAGATCAGAACATTGATCACAACAGTCAAGAACTTGTTAACAACACCAGTCACTGTAAAAGCCGTGGCGGAGATAGCTTGCCTAGCAGCAAACCCGAAGAAGCTGATGAGGAAACCAAACACACACGACAATGCCACAGCGAAAAACGCAACGGGCTCAAACAGATTCCCACCATTGGCATTCACCGCCGCGAAAACCTCGGTGTGTTCCCCAGTGAGGAACCAGAATATGGGTGCGATCATGAGAGACAAGAGATTATTGTAGAGAACGAATCCCCAGGTGTTCAATTCGAGACTCGAAACCATATGCTTAATGTAAACCATTTCAGTGGTGATGGTAACAAGGTAAGCTAATGCCCAGGAATATGCGGTAAGAGTAAAAGACGAGTCAGTGGCGACGTACCCAACAGCACCAGCGAGGATGACGAGGAGAGACAAGAAGGTGAGCCTGGAGGGACGCGGCTGGCCACGGAAGACGGTGTCGGCGATCGCGACGAGGAGCGGCGTGAGAGATCGGAAGACAATGAAGGTATCGACATTGGCGTGACGGAGGAGGTTCGTGTTGGTGAAGATCGCGAGGTAGAAGACGACGGCGGCGGGGAGGAATTTCTTGGCGGTGTCCCAGGTGAAGGCGTCGTGGTGGAGAAACCCTAATTTGCCGAGGAGCCAGACGCCGAGAGCGGAGGTGAGGTATTGGAGGGCGGTGAGAAGTCCGGGGTAGTTGAACCAGGTGATTGCGAACTTGTTGATGACGGCGAGGAGGCTGGAGCAGAGCGCGTAGCCGATGACGAGGCTGCTCGTCGCGTAGTACTGCTTGCTGGAATCTAATCGAGAGGACGACATTGTTGTTGGTCGTAGTGATTTTGTGACCAGATCGGAGAAGAAGAAGAAGAGAGAATGGATCTGGATCGAATCAGAGACTAACTATTAGAGGACCGGAAGGCGACGACTTCATTAGTGTCGTACGGGATTGGCAATTGCTTTTAGTCTTTACATTACTTTGAGTTAAAATTTGTGTTAATTTGGTCAAATGACTTCACATGGGAAGCAAATTAACAAAAAAACGATTCTTACAAAAAAAAAAAAAAATCAACAAAATCATTCTTATTTAAAACAAATACAGCTATACATATCTTTTTTCCAAAACTGCTCTTCAATAAACCGGATTATTTACTTTGTAGACGCAGCTTGGAACGCAACCACGAGCCATTGTGCTATTTAACACTTCCAAATTGGAACCAACCCTATGCTCAGGCCTACTTCCAATCGTTGAAATTCCATTTTCTTTCTCCGCGTTTAGCCAATTAGTTTTATTGTTTTTGAATTTCTCCTCCTTTATTAGACACTAATTTTTAATATAAATCATGTTTGCCCACACAAAAAAAAATAGAACATAAAACTTTGATGGAAAAAAGAAATCGAATCGAGTTTTTAATAAAACTATATTCAATTTTGGAGCTGCACATCAAGCAAGAAAAACCTCAAGTGGGACAGCACAACATATGCGACTAGAAGAATAGTAATCTTTATGTAAGAATGAATTATTTTTTCCTAAATTTGTCTTTTGATCATATTTTGAATGGATTTTTGTTTTTTTTTATCATGTTTATGATTATCTATTACAAATCATGATAACAATTAGCATGAATGATTCTACAAAGTAGAAACATTAATAAATTATTGGCCAACTATTAGATTGAGAGGAAATTCTACATCAAAGTAGAAACATTAATGAACTATTGGTCAACTAACTATTAGATCGAGAGGATTTTCACATTTTGAATGATTTTAAAAATAAAAAAAAAACAAAAAAGGTACAGTTACTAAACCGCCTAGTTTTTTCTTTTGTGTAATTGATAACCGTAATTTTTTTGGTCTTCTACTCACTTTTTTGATTAGTAATTTCTAAACGGTTTAACTTTAACTCACAAAGAGTTTGGACGTTGGAAGGATGAGTGACGTCAGAGACTCTGAAGCAACTAGAAGGTTTGCTATATGTAAAACAATCTTTGCTAAGACAGAATCTTTCTGAGTTAATTTCCTTTTGACCTTTTTATCGTGTACTATATATTTAGGTGAAGTAATGTTTGCGTGAGGGTTTCAGATTCCGATCAAAGAAATTAATCTCTCTCTCTCCTCTCTTCTCTCTTCTCCTTCCCCGTTTCTTTCTCTTTCTGGGTTTCATCAGATTACTAGAGACAATCACTGAGGAATGGCGGCCGTAGCAGTCGATTCGAGGCGTCCTGAGACTGCGATGGAGGAAACCTGCAACGTCAAGGGAGCGGTGGCGAAACAAGGGGAGGGACTTAAGCAGTACTATCTCCAGCACATCCATGAGCTCCAGCGCCAGCTCCGCCAGAAAACTAACAACCTCAATCGCCTTGAAGCTCAGAGGAATGAACTCAATTCTCGAGGTCTTTTCTTCCTTCCTTAACCCTAATTTCTTCCTATTTCCCTCGATTTTCGGACGGATCTCTTTGTCAAATTGGATGTTTTGATCATGTTCTTGGTTTATTGATTTCGATTACTTTCTCCTTGGAGTTGGGTGCCCATAAATTTCTAAATTGTTGTGGTGATTGATGGGATAGAGGTTTTCCGATCTGAAAGTGGTTGGGTGGCGATAGGATCATCTGTGTTGCTATTATTCATCTCCTATGTTGGATCTTTCTAGACTATAATTTGAAACCTCTTTGACACTATAATTCCTTTTGAACTAAACAGTACGAATGCTAAGAGAAGAGTTGCAGCTGCTTCAAGAACCTGGGTCCTATGTGGGTGAAGTAGTGAAAGTGATGGGAAAAAACAAGGTCTTGGTTAAGGTATGAATCCCATATATCGTATTTTGTATTAACTTGGCTTTGTATTTTTTTTTTGTAATCTTATGAACATTGCAATCAATAAGGCTTAAACTCCCAATTTCCAGGTTCATCCAGAGGGGAAGTATGTTGTTGATATTGACAAAAGCATAGACATAACGAAGATCACCCCATCAACGAGAGTTGCTCTTCGTAATGATAGCTATGTTCTCCACCTGGTCCTGCCAAGTAAAGTTGATCCGCTGGTAAACCTTATGAAAGTTGAGAAGGTTCCAGACTCCACATATGACATGATTGGTGGTCTTGACCAGCAAATTAAGGAAATAAAGGAGGTATGCCTAGTGAAAGCACAAACGATGATAAAAGTCACTGGTTTTATCGGCTATCCCCTCTGTTGTTTCATGCTTTTAATTTCGTTATAATATCTGTAATTGTTCATCAGGTCATTGAGCTGCCAATCAAGCATCCTGAATTGTTTGAGTCTCTTGGAATTGCGCAGCCAAAGGTAAACATGCATTTCGAAGCTTCTTCTTTGTATTGTAACAACGTTAAGTGGATTAGAGATAATTTCATCTCTCTCTCTTTCTAGGGTGTGTTGTTATATGGTCCACCTGGAACTGGAAAGACACTTTTGGCTCGGGCTGTGGCACATCACACTGATTGTACGTTCATCAGAGTTTCTGGTTCCGAGCTGGTCCAGAAATACATTGGAGAAGGCTCTAGAATGGTCAGAGAACTTTTTGTGATGGCAAGGTTTGTTTGCTAGGTCCTATTTTAAAATTTCAAGTATAGTTAATTGTGGTGGGTAGGAAACGATGGAATTGTTGACAAGATTAGTCTTTTTACTTGTCCACACTTGGTATCTGAAACGGACATGTGGTGTTAAATAAATTGAGGAATGTGATATCTCTTACTACTATGAATATGGTTCCCTGGTGTAGCAATCTCAAGGACGAATATCTTCTATAGATTAGCACATTAACGTGCCTAGCATTTTGGCCACAATACCAAATCGTATATAAGGAGCAAAGTACACATAGATGAGATGATTGTGTTGAAAATTACTTTTGCCTGTATTGCCTGTTGGCTTACATTCCTATTGCTGATGGTTTATGGTTTTCAGGGAGCATGCACCATCAATCATCTTCATGGATGAAATTGATAGTATCGGGTCTGCTCGTATGGAATCTGGAAGTGGCAATGGTGACAGCGAGGTTCAACGGACTATGCTTGAGCTTCTCAATCAACTTGACGGATTCGAAGCGTCAAACAAAATTAAGGTACGTGTTAAGTTGTAAAGGAAAAAAAAATCATGAAGCTGAAAAAGGACGAGTCTTTGGTATCGTAGTTCGAATTCGCAGACAAAATAATTTATCCTCTCAAAATGACTGTTGCAGGTTTTGATGGCAACAAATCGTATTGATATTCTGGATCAAGCTCTTCTCAGGCCTGGAAGGATTGACCGGAAAATTGAATTCCCTAATCCTAATGAAGATGTAACGCTCGTCCTTGTTTTGCATATTATGGAGTTACTTGAGTAGATAGGTTGTAGAACATGTTTGGCTAATGTATACTTCTAAAATGTGTTGCAGTCACGTTTTGATATCTTGAAGATACACTCGAGGAAAATGAATTTGATGCGTGGAATTGATCTGAAAAAGATTGGAGAGAAGATGAATGGTGCTTCAGGTGCTGAATTGAAGGTAAAGTGTTTTTGTTCTCTCGTTATCTCTCTCTTGCTCTACAATTTGTCTCTGTCTTATGTTTTTGGTTATTACGGTCAGGCTGTATGCACAGAGGCGGGCATGTTTGCGCTGCGGGAGAGGAGAGTACACGTGACACAGGAAGACTTTGAGATGGCGGTAGCGAAGGTTATGAAGAAAGACACAGAGAAGAATATGTCTCTGCGTAAGCTCTGGAAGTAGGAATCTCTCTGTTGCCTTACTCAAAGGAGAGCTACAGATTGATTTCAGACCTGAGGAATTAGGGTTTCTTTACAGTGTGTTTCTTTCGGAAACTTTTTCGGTTTGTTCTTTAAGCTTTTGAAAACAAAGTTTTTACTGCCTAAACACTAGTTTATTTATATTCAAATGGTCTTTAAGCATAACATTTTTGATTCAAAGAAAGAAGCGTTTACATTTTAGAATTTGTTTCCCCAACCGAGTCATTAGATTAAAAAGAAACCCCAGTATAAAGTAGATATGTCCTTCAGAGGGATCCTTAACGACTGTAAATTTGGCTTGGCTAAAAAAAAAATATGTCAAATATTTTTGAGAGATGTCGAAAACACTAGAAGTTTACGCCTTTTTCTTTCGAACACATACATTCATGATTTTTACCGGTGACATTATTAATTATGATTTAGTTGGAGGACTAAAAGTCTCCATCGTCATCGCCGCGGTCAAAATCGTCTTTTCCGGCATCAAGATTGAATACTCCATTCAAGCTTTGTTGCACCATTTTTAAATCTCTATGGTTTTATTTTTCATTTCCTTTCCTTTTTAGGTCACCGTATTTTGTTAGGGTTTTAAGTTTTTTTTTTCTTTCAATAATTTTATATTATCTATTCAAACATATATGTAATGAACACAAGACATGTTGGAACTCGTTTTTGACAAAATAGTTTTTGTCCGTTTTCTGGCGAAGACGTTCGTCGGAATGACCGGATCTTGGGCACGATGGAATTGTCGCCACAAGCACTATGATATAATGTGTTCACTTGTCAAAAATGAAGTTCATTTGAATGAGAAATGAAAATGGAAAATGGGTGATATTGAACCATAAACGTACACGCGTGTATACCGAACCGGACCGAGCTAGATTCGGGCTTTGGGTCGTACACGGCGTATGTACATAGCCGAACCGAGCTGGATTCGAACTTTCGGTTTTAGGATTTGAGTTAACCGTCCAAAAGATTATTATTTTGGACTAAATTCATTTTCTAATATATTATTGACTAAGTCAACCAAATATCACATTTGCTTTAGTTGATTTGTAACGACAAATCAAATCTGATTGAATTTTATAATATAAAAATTCAATCACCACATTATTATTTAGAGAATCAATTCTCGTAATTAAGAAACTAAAGTGATCATCCACTTGATTTTGCTCTGTTGAGCTTAGGCTATAAAATAAGCCACGTTTCCTTCTTCTCATAATTGAATTAAGAACACAGCAAATCCCTGTTCTCTCTTTTCTTCCTCTATTTTTTCCCGAGAGTACTCATAGACAACTAGGTTCGTAAGCTTTGTTCTCGAGTGTTGCTAAACAAAGAAACCGTGTGGTTGTATCCTGGGATTCTTAATCGTATTCTAACTGTCACACTACGGGCGTTTAAAAAATTAAGAAAAGAGGATCTCGCCTCCACACAAAACCTTCCACTTCAAATCCCATATTCGGTATCTGTTTTGTAATTCATATTCCTAATTCGGTGTATATTTCTTCATATTATCAGATTGTGCCCATTGTAGAAATTCGGGTTTTACAAGACAAACTTTTTTTTGTTTGATATATTGTCTTTTAAACCAACGAAGGAGACAAGAAAAAAAAAGAACAAAATCAAACATTGTTAAGCATAATTCCTCTCATATTTTTAAGTGGTTGATGTTTGTTTTTGAAGTGGTTAATGTTTGTAGTTTCTAATGATTTCATGGATTTCTACCTTATAAGCACATAAATCAGAAGTCACATCCACGGTTTCCTCTATTTGGGGAGCGTACACATGTGGAAAGATGTTGTTCAAGCAGTGTTGCTTCAAATGCTCTGTAGCCTCGGCTATTGCGTGCACCAGTACCTTCACAAAATATATAGGATTGCATCAGCTGAAGTGATTAACTACTATACATATAAGACAAGGTAAAAGGAATCACTAACGTACAAGTTTAAGAGGAGAAACATGTGCAATCATTGACTTGATTGAGCGCCCATCTGAACGACCTTCATAGTCCATTTTAACAAGCGAACAACTAACAGTCACCAGTGCAAAAGCATTAGAACAATTTTTTTCATTTATCAGGAAAACTAGAAAGCAATTAACTATAGACCAGACAGAAGACTAAAAGAGTCATTTCAATGAGAATTCCCATCTCTATTTCGAAGTGAGAAGACTATTCCACGTGCCCATCAGTGATAAATAGCCTATAATAACAATAATAATCTAATAAGAGTTTCTAGAAAAGGGAGAACAAACGAGAGCATTCGCTGAGACCAAAATCTCTACCAATGTCTTGCTTTCTAGATGGATAGGGAGCTCTTATGAAGTTTGTATTAGAGTTTACTTACAATGAGCTCATTGGATATGACTTTCGAAGGTGTTGTATCAAGCATGAGACTAGCAGTTGCCTCATCAAGCCTTCCATCCACATCACCTCCTGTCTGAAATGGGATTTTATATCACAAATTTGATAAGCAACACAAGAGTCTGCATAGAAAGCTCCTAAAGCTGATTCTGAAAGAGTGGTTTAGAGAAAGCGGACAATGACATACATTTACCCAATCTACATCAACCATAGCATAGAAAACCTTACTAGCAAGCAATCAATTGTAAAAAAAAAAAAGGAAAACGAAGATGCAATTGTTAGAACCAATGCACTGAATGGAAAATTTTTACTCATGCCAAATCAAGAGCCTAAGCAACTTTATGGCAAAAAATGAATTAAGGATTTCCTATTTGTATCCCAAATTCTCAGTACATATCGTGGAGATTTCTTACATAAATTTTCTTCTTAACGCACAAATTCGCTGTTAAGGAATCAGTATGCAAACAACATCATGGCAATTAAGATAAGACGCCTAGTTGGTTGCTGATAAAACAAGAGCTAAATAAAAGCCAAATATAGACCAGAATTACAGGGAACGTACATGCATTGCTCCTCGGTCCATGTCTTCATCCTTGATCACATAGTCATCTGGATTAATGACCTCCCCAAACTCGTCCCATTCAGATGTATTATCATAGAATGGGAACATTATAGCAAGGTTGCTGGATGGGGGAACAAATCCATCTATCAATATATCTTTATACGCAGGCCCGTGAGAACCAACAACTGCATGTGTGGCCAGAAATGTGAAAGGTTAGCTGCAGACCACTACGTAATGGCATGAACAGCCATCAACAAAGACAACAAGAAGCCTAACTGAAAAGGAAACATACCGTGGCACTGAAAAACTAAAACAAATTTTACACAGAAATGTAACATCATGCTACTAAATGTAGCTTCTACCTCACTCCAAGATGACCACATAAATGTCTCCTAAGGCCAGCTAACCAATTCATGACAAGGAGTAATACGTGCATAGCCATTTCAGTACATACACTTCAATTTAAGTTGAAGTTTACATGAAAAAGAAGAAGTTATAAATAATCAAGGCTACTGAAATTTTTCACAGTTGTAGACAAACATTACCATCGTGAGTAGTCTTGGTGTCTATGACCATAGGTTCACTTGAATTATCATCAGGTTCGTGGGAAGCTTTTGGTTCCTCCTCTTTGACGAGGCTAGCTCGCAAAGCTTCTTCCCTTTTCAGTTTGTTTTGCTCCTCTTCATATGCAATCAACTCTTCCCCAGCCATAGGAACCCTCTTAGACATGGTGACTTTAACAAATTTGGGAGGTGGGGCTGAGTGAAGCATGCGAGCTAATGTGCCAAACTGCAAATAGAAACACACGACAACAAAAATTAAACAATTAGCAATTCCTGGGAACACGATTATGTCTCACTTGAACAAGGAAGTTGAAGTACGCTATTCCAACTTCTATTCAGTTAAAATGAATAATATGGTCAATTAGACCGTTCGTGCAGAGTGATGTCCATTCCAAGAATATGATATCTACCAATTACCAAAACCCTTTATTTTACATATATATATTCTTTGATGACTGGATGCAACTCATTGTTAAATTCAAGACTGAAAGCCCTGGAGATTAAAGGTGCAACTTGCAAGCCATGCCGATTGGTGGTTATTATATGCTTTGTTCTATGATTAAGAATTCTGCTTAAAGTTACTCAATCTCTGCCTATTGTACACATTGTTGGTGAAATATCGACACTCTATAAATAGGACAATATCTGGGTGAACTCTCATTCAAGTCAGATACACACACATATAAAAAAAAAAAAAAAAAAAAAAAAAAAGATTTTCATATATCACCCACTTAACTAGCTGACCAGCACTAGGAAGAAACTACCATCAGATTTTACAACAATGCCGTACATTTTAGTTCCTTAACAAATAAAGGGCTCTAAAAAACGTACCTGACATGTTTCAGTAAAGAGGACTAAATTTCTGGGATCATTGGCCCACTCCACGAATATATCACGAGCAAAACCGGCTTCGAGACTAGCCATGGACGCAAGAACAACCTATTTAAGAAGGCAGCCACTACAATATATCAATAAGAAAAATATAGTTCTATATCATCTGAGAAGAAGGAACATAGAATAACAAATCCACCAAGTTCTATGTACGACCAAACATGAGTGAGTTACTTATAAACCAAACTTTGGACCAGCTGGAGCTAAATAAAAGCCAGATATAGACCAGAATTACAGGGAACGTACATGCAAAATGTCAGATGAAACTTGTTTTGAGACTAAAGTCAATTTTTTTTTTTTCTGGTTTGCTATGAAAGAGTGCGAATTACTAAAATCACATACCAGAAAGATTGGTAATTTTGTGAATAAGTCAATCTGATCACATTCTGGAAAGCAGAATCAATGTCATCCAGCGTAAATAGATCAAAGTCGGAGACTTGCTGCAACAGTAAGATCCTCGTGTAAGCACAACAGGAAAATGACAATATGCAGAAGAATTAGCAATATAATCAATCCTGCACCAGCGGAGGAAAAAAATATAAAAAATTCACCTTTCTCGATAGATACTGATCATACATTGTGAGGAGACCTAATCTGTGAACAGGCTCAGTGGCATAAACCGGAGCAGAGAGTCCAAGCTGCTTCATGGCATAAGGAAGAGCACCAAGGTGAAGCGTATCTGAATGAGAAAGCAAAACTGCATATATGGTAGAAGCAACCCTGAAACCAGAAGAACAGATAGCAAACTTGTAATGGAAAAACAACAGCTAAATCCACAGTAGTATTTGGCAAAGCTCCCCGAAAGTAGAATAAGCAAAGAGGTTCGAGGAGAGATGGGTCAAAGAGGTCATTCCAACCACAGTCGATGAGGAAGTTGAAGCCATCAATGGAGACCAAGGTAGGAGAGAGGGTTCTCGTTGTAAACTCCGCAAAGGGGAGAAACCTGCACCGTTGGCTTCGACGCCAATACAAACCCTAATTTCGCCGATTAACCAAGAGCCACCGTGGACAGAGCAGAGTCTTTAAATCTGAAATAACCCCCTCCGATCGGAGATAGTTTCGATAAAAACCTTTTTTTTTTAAAAAAAAAATTTTGTTTTTTAGGTTTATTTTTTCGACATATTTCCTTTAAAAATGAATTATTTTCGTCTGCTAAAAATGTTTTGATCAAGTCGGTTGTTCCTTTTTTTTTTTTTTTTACTTCTAAAGTCGGTTGTTTCTATTTCCTTAATCAAGTTAAATTCGCTATTGTTTTTTTCTGTTCAACAAATATATTATTTTATTTTCGACATATTTCCTTTAGGTAAAGAAATTCGAAGAAGAACAAAATACCCTATAAAACAAAAAAAACTCTCGGAAACTAGGAGGAACTACCGGAACAGAAAAAGACAACTTTTGAGTTCGATGTCGAATTCAGCCGCCGAAAAGTCACCGGATAAAAAGAGGAAGACTTGTCGGCCTCCGATTGGAAGAGGAAGTGGGAGGTTGATGGCGATAAGGCGAAGCCCTCGTACATGTCTTCCGAAGTTTGGAACGGCTTGAAGACCTACTGGATAGATCCGCAATCGCAGGAAGTAGCCGCTAAGTGTTCGGCTTCTCGGAACACTGTCGGTCCAGACGGTCTTCCGGCGGTTCTTCCACATACATCGGGTCAAACGTCTTTCGCGAAAAGACGCCTTGAACTGGTAAGATTTTTTCGGATAATTTCCATTTTTCTGATTTTGTTATTAATTAAGATTAACTATTTACCGTTCAATTTTTTTTTTGGAATATCGTTTTGTCAGGCAAACGGAAGCGAACTTCCTCCAATGACCAGAGTTTTTGAGGAAACTCACAAAAAGAAAGATGGTTCTTTTGTAAATCCTCGAGCGGAGAATGTCTACAATGACGCTATGGAGAAGATCGCCGACCGTCAAACTCAGCTCTCTCAACAGCTATTACCTGGCGGTAGCTCGGTCCAATCCATTGCGGCTTTGACGACAGCCCAGATGGACGAGATATACGAAGAGGTAATAATAATCAAATTTGTTTTTTAGGTTTATTTTTTCGACATATTTCCTTTAAAAATGAATTATTTTCGTCTGCTAAAAATGTTTTGATCAAGTCGGTTGTTCCTCTTTTTTTTTTCGTCTGCAGATTCCATATCTTGAAGCTTCTTCTTCCATCTGGAAAATTGTTTTTTTTTTTTAGGAGCAAGAGATTGTGACACAAGGGCTTAATTGGTTTTTCACATACCTCAAAACCCCAAAATGTGTCTCAAGAGTGCATTTTCTTGTAATTAGAAACTCAAAATGTGTTTTTCTCTGTAATTATCTTTACATTAAAACTCATTCTAACCAAAGTTTCCTAAAATCAATGGTATTTTGAATAACAGTTGTTTTTATTGTGTAAATGCTTAATCCAATATCGGTATATTTTAATGTATTTTTAATAAATACACAATTGAATAACACCAGATTTCACACTGAATTTAAAATACATCAAATTCTATTAAAATACAATATCCAGTAACACCCTATAATATATTGGGGTATATTTGCTAATGCTCTCGTCGATTATGTGATCCATCTTCGCTAAAACTAGAGATATCTCTCCGATAATTTGTGCAACCACCGAAGATATGGCGGCCGTATGAGTGGAGGCGAGTAGGCCTGGGCATAAAACCCGGACCCAAAAAACCCGAACCGAACCAACCCAAAAAATTGGGTTCTTGTCGGTTTCGATTTGCCCTAAACCCAGAACGGTTCTACCCTAAATTCTTTTCGGTTCTCGGGTCGGTTCGGGTTTTACCCAAAACCCGATCGGGTACCCGACATTTTACAACTAATATAGTGACTATACCATATATGCATACATTATAATATTTACAAGCCTAAACGCGACGATTCGATTTCCCCTTTCAACTTTTTTTCTTCTAAACCTACTAAATAATATTCAGATTGGGAAATCTGGAATCCCTAACTGATCGAAGTCTCCTGTCTCCTCATTCATCGAGAGTTCAATCTCAGGTAAGAACTAAGAACCCTAACTGATTCGATTTCCCCTTTCCCCTTTCTCGAGCATTCTTTGTCTTGAGCAGATGATTGATTTTGGTTGTGTTTTATTTCTCGAGCAATCTCTATATACTAGTTAATCTGTCTTGAGGCTTGAGCAATCGATTCTCTACCTTTCTCGAGCAATCTATGTATTGAGGATGATTGATTTTCTGATTTATATGGTTTTCTTGAGCAATCGATTCTTGTTTTTTTTTGTTTTTGATTGCATCAGATTTGGATTTGTGTTTCCTACTTTCCTTCGCCAATTCTTAGTGATTCTGTCCAGTTTTGCTTGCATTCTTTCTTCAAGCAAATCTCTATGTAGATTTGTGTTTTTGTATATAATGTTTCGTAGATTATATATTGTTTCGTAGATTTGTGTTTTTGAAGCATTGTTGATTACTTGATTCTACACCTCCTTTCCGAGCAATCTATGTTGCTTCTGAATTTATGTTGATGTTGCTTATGGTTTTGTGAGAGATTATGTTGCTTCTGGTTTTACAAGTATGTTGCTTCTTGTTTTGTGAGATTATGTTGCTTCTGGTTTTTGTTCAATACGTGAGTACAGATTATGTTGCTTCTGTTTGTTTTTGGGTTCTTTCTCCCTCTCTTGACTACAACTCATGTGTTTTGTTAATGAAGAAATGGTTTTGTTCTGTGTTTTGTTAATGACATGAACTGATTTTGCAAGGAATGAGAGTAATGAGTGATGACCTGATTTTGCAAGGAATGATAGTGATGAGTGATGAGTGATGAACATGTGTTTTGTCTAAGTTGTCTTTGTGGAAACGTTCCACTATTTTTACATGACTTTGTATTTTGATTAGGGCCCTGTTCGTTTGATCATCTGGCATTTGCATCCAGATGATCCATTTAAATGATTCATCTAGATGAGTCATCTGAATGATGTTCGTTTCCATTTTTTGTTGTTCATTTGGATGATTCATCTAGATGAATCTGAATAAACCTTTGTTTGTTTGGTCATTTTACATCTTCATCTAGATGATTTTAATAAGAAAATGACTACAATACCCATGCTTTAATCTAATCATATTTTTAATCTTAATCTTAACCAAATTAATTTTAATTCATGATCTAAACAATATTTACAACTAAATAATTTTTAAATTATTATTTTTGACATATGTAAATTTTCATTTTCATGAAAATATAATTTTTTTTGTAAGAATCAAAATATAAATATGGAGAATTTGTTCTCTCTTAACAAAATGTTAATCATCAAGATTCAAAGAGATTGTGGATTAACATTTTGAATGTCGGTTTACCATAACAGAGATTCACTGATCGTAAACAACATATCCATTCAAGAAAAAAAAAAAATTATGAAATTTTTTTTTAAAAACCCAAAAACTCAATACTTATGAAGGAAAAAAAGATGATCAAATGCCATCACAAGACACAAACCCAAGCATCAATTGATTGCGTTTGAAAGCATGACAATCGATTACAATCAATCACGACCAAGACTTGAGTCGTCTTCTTGATAATGACACATCCATGTCCCTGCAGATGTAAACTAAACCAATCAAATAGAAAATTGTATCTACACAAATAGCATTAACATTGCTTAATTATCAATGCTAACGATTCAAAAAGTTCAAAGCTTCTAAGAATCTTTAACTTAAGATCAGTCCATTGGCTGAGCAACCAAGAGAGCCACAATTTCAGTCCATTGCCTCAAAAAGTAATATGACTAAAATGCAACCAAGAGAGCCACAATTGCAGTCCATTCACACAAGACAAACACTCCTAGAAACTCAGATTGTAACTATGAATCAGAAGAAACCATAGAAACAGTGTTATATGATAGTTGCAGTAGATGAAAGACAAAGATTACATACATGTTAATATGGAAGTCTAGTTCCTTTCGCCATCTCTATAGTGATGGAATCACGCATTGCCTCCATAATTAAGTCACCAGCCGGTGTGTATGGAACATGCCCATCATTTTCATCACCATGATGTTCATACGATTCCACCATTTCCCAATATGCAAAGTCAATATCCTTTTGCTTTGAATCTTTGATAAAATTGGGAAGAGCCATTGTTGATGTCATAATTTTGACCCATTTATTCAGCTCATACTTGGGGTGTTTCCTGTCAAAAATCCGCCATTTAGCTTTCCATACACCAAAGATTCGCTCAATTATCGATCTCAAACCAGAATGTTTGCAGTTAAAGATTCTTGAGAAAACAGTTTGACAATCAAATACATTAACGATACAAAACCAGTAAAATATAAGTTTAGAGGGAATATACTCACTTCAGTACCAGGGATGGTTGACATCGTTGATTAGATGAAAGATCAAACACGATCCAAACCTGAAATAGAAATTGCAGAGAATCAACATCTGAACATGGAAACTTTTAAGATCAACAAAATTTGTGGATAATCAATGCTCTAAGATCAATAAGATAGACCCATAAACTACATATGCTAGCTACATCAATTCTCTTTTTCTGTATTCTTCACCATCTTCATTTGATGATGCTCAAAATATGGTTATTGACATAAACATAGACAAGACTCTTGTCACAAGAGATAAGAGAGAACTGTTCTTTAGAAGGTGCATAAGAGATAACAAACAACTGTTCTGGTTCAGACACTGAATGAACAAATTTTCAGTAGCACAAACCCAGAAAGCTTGAACTTTCAATACAAACTCATAAACGAATTCCAAGACAAACCCAAAACAAATTTTACCTCAGAGACCGAATTGAACAGCAATAGAAGCTTGAGCTGGGAGTTCAAGAGTTGGGAGTTTTTTTTATCGAGAGAGATCGTCAGAGAGAGAAGCGAGAGGATCAAACAGAAAAAGAAGAAGAGGTCAAGAGAAGCGAGAGAGAGATCGAAGCTTCTTCAAATCGATTCGAATCGAAGATTGAAGCTTCATCGTTTCGGAGAAGAAGATTGGCCAAGCTCGTGTAAGTGACTGACGAGCAGATTTATGGTTTTTTCTTATGTAATTACTTAATTTAGTTAGGGTTATTTTTGTCATTTTAAATTTTTGGCTGAACCTGATCCATCTAAATGGTTCTCTCAGACTCAGCCAGAATTTTTCAGTTTTTTCAGATGAATTTTCGAAACTCATCTGGATGAGTCGTTTAATGTAGCTAAACGAACATCATTTTATAGATCCATCCAGATGGATCATCCAGATGAGCAAACGAACATGCCCTAAATTATATCATTCTCTGGTGTTTGCACTTTGCAGAATGTTGAACTTTTGTCTTGGTTTTTTTTTGGTTTTTTTCGGTTAATTCGGGTTTATCGGGTAAATCAGGTTATTTGGGTCCGATTTTTAAATTAACCGAACCAAAAAACTTTGGTTCTCGGGTAATTCGGGTCCAAACCCGAACCGAATTGGACCCGAAAATAATTTCGGTTCCATATCGGGTTTCTCTCAAATTACTAAAATCGACCTAAACCTGACCGGACCCGAACCGAACCAAAATTTTGTCGGGTCCAATTCAGTTCCTATCTTCTCCAACTTCGGGTAACCGAGAACCCGATCCGAACCCGAACCTGAACCGTGGACCCGAATGCCCATGCCTTCAGGCGAGGCCTCGTGGACAGCGATGGAGGAAACCTGCAACATCAAGGGGTCTGTGGCGAATCAAGGGGAGGGGCTTAAGCAGTACTATCTCCAGCACATCCATGAGAACCAGCGACAGCTCCGGCAGAAGATTAACAACCTCAATCGCCTTGAAGCTCAGAGGAATGAACTCAATTCTAGAGGTCTTTTCTTCTTTCGTTTACCCTAATTTCTTCCTATTTCCATGGAATTCCGGACAGAATCCTCTGTCAAATTGGATCATGCTCTTGGGTTTAGTGATCTCGGATTCCCTGTTAGGGCTTTCGATTACGTTCTCCAATTGGGTGCTTTTAAATTTCTAAATCGTTGTGGTGATTGTTGGGATAGAGGTTTTCCGATCTGGAAGTGGTTGGTTGGCGATGGGATCTTCTCTCTTGGATCCTGTTCAGATTTCTTGATTTTCTTTGATCCCTACGGGTGTGTATCAGCTTCTGTCTTCTATTTGATTATTTAGCAAGTATGTAGTGACTGTGGTGAGGATGAGAGAATGATATAAACTGGAGAGCTATCAGTGCTAGCAGCATAATTAGATTGGTTCATCGTTTAAGCTGAATCTGTGGTCTCCAAATTGTTCAGAAGCACACTGCTAAATGCAAAAAGAGTTGCTTCATGGCTGTTAGCACTGCTACATTGGTTGTTCAACTATGGCCTTTTTATGAAATCCTACTTCACTGCTACATTTCCACTAATCCATGATCTGAATCACACATTTAAAGTTATAGAACAGACTCGGTGTTCATATTCATATTAATGCTTGAAGGTTTCTTTTTTATTAGTCTATATAATTTGTAGTTAATTCCTTGACACTATAACTCCTTGTGAACTAAACAGTACGAATGCTCAGAGAAGAGTTGCAGCTGCTGCAGGAACCTGGGTCCTATGTGGGAGAAGTGGTAAAAGTGATGGGAAAAAACAGAGTCTTGGTTAAGGTATGAATCTTTATATCGTATTTTGTCTAGGATTAACTTGGCTTTGTATTTTTTTGTAATCTTATGAACATAGCTATCAATAAGGCTTAAACTCCCATTTTCCAGGTTCATCCAGAGGGGAAGTACGTTGTTGATATTGACAAAAGTATAGACATAACGAAAATCACCCCATCAACAAGAGTTGCTCTCCGTAATGATAGCTATGTTCTTCACCTAGTTTTGCCTAGCAAAGTTGATCCGCTGGTTAACCTTATGAAAGTTGAGAAGGTTCCAGACTCCACATATGACATGATTGGTGGTCTTGACCAGCAAATTAAGGAAATAAAGGAGGTATTGCCTAGTGAAAGAACAAACGAAGATAAAAGTCACTGGTTTATCGGCTATCCCCTCTGTTGTTTCATGCTTTTTAATATTTATATAATATCTTTAATTGTTCATCAGGTTATTGAGCTGCCAATCAAGCATCCTGAATTGTTTGAGTCTCTTGGAATTGTGCAGCCAAAGGTACATATGCATTTCGAAGCTTCTTTTCTATATTGTAACGATGTTAAGTGGATTAGAGATGATTTCATCTTCCTCTCTTTCTAGGGTGTGTTGTTATATGGTCCACCTGGAACTGGGAAGACACTTTTGGCTAGGGCTGTGGCACATCACACTGACTGTACGTTCATCAGAGTTTGTGGTTCCGAGCTGGTCCAGAAATACATTGGAGAAGGTTCTAGAATGGTCAGAGAACTTTTTGTGATGGCAAGGTTTGTATATGCTAGGCCCCATTATAAATTTCAAGCATGGTAAATGGTGGTGGGTAGGAAAAGATGGAATTGTTGACAAGATTAATCTTTTTACTTGTCCACACTTGGTATCTGAAATGGACATGTGGTGTTAAATAAATTGAGGAAAGTGATATCTCTTGCTACTATGAATATGGTTCCATGGTGTAGACAATCTAAAGGGACAATCTGTCCTGGTGCCTAGCATTTAGGCCACAGGACCAAATCGTATTTAAGGAGCTAAGTACACAGAGATGAGATGATTGTGTTAAAAAAACATTTTTTGCCTGTTGGCTTACCTTCCTCTTGCTGATGGTTTATGGTTTTCAGGGAGCATGCACCATCAATCATCTTCATGGATGAAATCGATTGTATCGGGTCTGCTTGTATGGAATCTGGAAGTGGAAATGGTGACAGTGAGGTGCAGCGGACTATGCTTGAGCTTCTCAATCAACTTGACGGATTCGAAGCGTCAAACAAAATGAAGGTACATGTTAAGCTGTGAAGGAGAAAAAAAAATCATGAAACTTAAAAGGATGAGTCTGTGGTATCGTAGTCTGAATTCGCAGAACTCATTTATCCTCTCAAATTACTGTTGCAGGTTTTGATGGCAACAAATCGTATTGATATTCTGGATCAAGCTCTTCTCAGCCCTGGAAGGATTGATAGGAAAATTGAATTCCCTTATCCTAATGAAGATGTAATGCTTGTGCTTATTTTGCATATTATGGAGTTTCTAGGTTGTAGAACATGTTTGGCTAATGTATATTTCTAAAATGTGTTGCAGTCACGTTTTGATATCTTGAAGATACACTCGAGGAAAATGAATTTGATGCGTCGGATTCGAGGTATATTCAAATGGTGTTAAGCATAACAGTTACGACTTTTTCGTCGCCAATACAGTGATATTATTCAAGAAAGAAAACCCGCCAAAGAGTACAAAAGATCCCATAACATAACAGTTTTGATCTTAACAAGTATGTAGAAAGAAAAATTCTCATACTCAAATCGTATTAGACGCTGCAGATAAAAAACAAATTCTGTCTACACTTTCTTGAATATGGGAAATACTAAATAATAATGGATTTCGAATGTATATTATTTTGTGAAAGTATACTTGGGGTATTAGTATTTTTACATAATTTTTTTAATTCTACCCATGTGTCATGGAGACATGGACTCATGGGTAATCAAAACTATCCGTTATGAAAAATAGATCCCTTTTTTTTTCCTTACAACAGAACAATGAATAATAAATCCTTATTGGTGAGTTACAAAAAAAAATCCTTATTGGTGATATGTTAAGGTTTGTTAATAAATAATTATGAAAAAAAAATCTAATACGATATAGAATTAAATTAACCAATTATGTATTTTCGTCAAGAGCAACGTATATTAAGGAATTTTAATTTCGAATTTGCAAAGGGAATAAATACAATTTTGAAAAGGAAAAGAAAAATTATGAGGCAGGGAGACCGCGTGGAACTAAAGCTAAATAGGATCCAACGGTGGAGAAAGCTGCGTTAAAATTGCAGAACCATCAAAAAGAAGGAATCTAACGGTGATAAAAGCAGCGTCAGACCTAAGCAAAACCCTTCCAAATTTCTCTTTTAAAAACCCATCTCTCTCCTCAATCTCCCTCTCGCCGCTTCTCTGCTCACGCCTCCACGCGCACACATCTCTCTCCTCTCGCGATTCTGAAACCATGGTAAAACAAAAACAACAAAAATTCTCTTCGCTTTTGCTGGTTTCTTCTTCTTGTACGATTAGATTACGTTTCTTCATCTATGGCTTTTTCGCTTTCTCAGATCCGTTGATGTCTATGTTTCTACGTTTTTTTTTTGTTTTTGTTCTTTAAATTCATGGTGGTTATCTTGTTCAGGCTCTACCTAACCAGCAAACCGTCGATTATCCTAGCTTCAAGCTCGTCATTGTTGGTGATGGAGGCACAGGTACTCTTCCGCCGTATTTTTTGATCGACCAATCGCTGTTTCTTTTCTCTGAAGTTTGATCTTCTTTTCGGAAAATAATCTCTTCTGAGAACGCAATTGAGATTTTCACGATGTACTGAGGCGGTTGTTCCTTTGTTAAAAATACTGCTGTTTCGTCAATGTCAATGCTTGGTTACGTTAATGGTGATTTGCTGATTTTTGAGCTCAATGTTGAGTTGCGAGTCGATTCTTATATATTACTCACTGTTGTTTTCAGTGTTTCAATTCGTGTTGTAAGATGGATATGCTGTCTTTTGGTTATTTTGCTAAGCTTTAGATTACTCTTTGTGGTTGTGCAGGGAAAACCACCTTTGTCAAGCGACATCTTACTGGCGAGTTTGAGAAGAAGTATGAACGTAAGTATAACAAAGATTGCTCGTGAATGCACAATGTCTTCAACCCAGTTTCTGATGCTGAGTTCCTGTTTTCGTGTGTTGCAGCTACTATTGGTGTGGAGGTTCATCCTTTGGATTTCTTCACAAACTGTGGCAAGATCCGTTTCTATTGCTGGGATACTGCTGGACAAGAGAAATTTGGTGGCTTACGGGATGGATACTAGTAAGTAGACCGTTTATTTTATATGATCTGGTCTGTTCACTTAACATAAGGGTCAATATGTGTAGTTGTGTAGTATGCGTAGTTTTGAAATTGGCTCTGATTAGGATGTGAATGGTTTGGTTTTCCGTTTGGATATGTATAAGCTAACCTTTGATTTTTTTTCCTTGCAGCATCCATGGTCAATGTGCAGTAATCATGTTTGATGTCACAGCACGGCTCACATACAAGAACGTTCCCACATGGCACCGTGATCTCTGCAGGGTGTGCGAGAACATCCCGATTGTTCTGTGTGGAAACAAAGTTGATGTGAAGAACAGGCAAGTGAAGGCAAAGCAAGTCACATTCCACAGGAAGAAGAATCTGCAGTACTATGAGATATCTGCAAAGAGCAACTACAACTTTGAGAAGCCCTTCTTGTACCTTGCTAGGAAACTGGCTGGCGACCAAAACCTTCACTTTGTCGAGTCACCAGCTCTTGCTCCACCAGAGGTTCACCTCGACTTTGCTGAGCAGCAGAAGAACGAGGCTGCTCTCATTGCGGCTGCAGCTCAGCCACTCCCCGATGATGATGATGACGCATTTGAGTAAAAATCTTCCGAGATGTCTGCCGTGTGGGAAGCTGTTGCTTTTCTCTTTCGTTTTTGTTATTCCTCCTATGTTGCTTTGATGTTACATATTAAATGAATCGGTCTTATTAGAACGAAAATGGGGAAACATTGGGATTGTTCCGTTTTGGAATAGAGTGATTTGATTATCCAACAAGACTCGTTAACTTGATTCTAAAACTTTGCCAGTTAATGGATTTTGATGAGACTATTTTAGCTACTTGGTCATACATAATATATCTGTAGTATAATCAATCAATATGAAACTCGAAGCTTGTAGTATCAGTATCTCTTATAGGCTATGGTATTCTTGTTGCAGGAATCAAATATATATTTTGTAAGTCTCCCTCAAGTCCAGCCCCAAAAAAGCAACATATTCAAATTTACATTTAAGCTCGGAACAACAACAACAACAACAAAAAAAAAAACAAATATCCTGAGAAAATAGAGTGACATTTGTACAACCTACCCTCAATTTTTATTCTATGTAACACAAATTGTAGTTGACATTTTGACAATGATGCTGCTATCTGTATGTTGTACTGTTATCATCAGAGATAAGGTTTCTTATCTGCATCAGATGTTCCTCATTCGAAATGTTCAATCTCAGACGAAGATTTGTGATCCACGTTTCTTGTTCCCATGTTATAATTGGCCCCGATGCGTGCAATCTCTCGATACTGCATCGGTATGCATCCAACTCTAACCTATGAACATCAGCAGCCTCCGAGCCTTTTCTTGGAAAACCCAACTTCTTGATGCTTCCGTAGCCACAAGAAGATGACTCTGTGTCACTGGAGTTACCGGTTTCAATGGGACTGAAAGAAACAGCACTGAGATCATCCATATCCATGCTACAACTACCAGCAGAAGAAGCAACACTCTCTCGATCTTCTTCTTCTGTTTTTCCTTTAAGAAGCTTTGGCGGAGAAGCAGCTAAAGCAGCTCTACCTAATCTACCATTTTTTCCGACTTCTGAAGTTTGATTGTCTGGTTCAACCAATAAGTAGGTCCGTTTCTTTGGACCTTTTGGCGAAAATACATCAGACTCATCAAGCTTGTCTTTGTTCTTAGATGAAGTATAGTCGCCTTTCGGATTCTCCTTTCTCCTTAATTTTTTTCCTGTTGAAGTCTGTGCGCTTAATCTCGATGTACCCTTCAGCCAAACCAAAAAATGTCAGTTCAAAATGTCAGTTCAAACCAAAAAAGGCTTTGAAAGATATAATATTGACAGAGGAAAGAAACAAGTACCTGCCCGATCATGATCCACTCGTTATCTTGCCAAGATTGTCTAACCCGGATGTCGGATTTGTTTGCCTTGACCTTCAGTGAGGAACCAAGTAATCTAATCAAGAAACAATCTTTTTCCAAAACTTTGTAAACGACTGCAATCTTCCACGAACAACTTTCGAAAACCTCAAGAATGTCACCAGGAGCCCAAGAATGTAGGACTTGTAGAGGAGGAGGCTCAGGCCTCATACTCTTCCTCGGTACCCTCTTTGTACCACCATCACTATCATACGCGACGGCGTAATAATGGCCATTTCCTGATATTATCTCTGCAGATCGCCAAGCACCAGATGGAACCGACGATTTGCTCAACACTTCGACTTTAGTTCCCTTCTTGAATCTCATGATTGCTGCTTCAAAAAGAATGAACCTTAATGTGAATATCTTTTCACATTCCAACTACTGATAAGATCAGAATTTAACATCACATACGCTAAAAACTCAACTTCTTGAGTTGAAACCACAAAACAAGATAATGCAAGCACCCAATCAATTTTCGAATGAAGCAGCCCCTAAGTACAATCACAAAGTTTTTTTATGATGATCCTGAGTCCTGACAAGCGCAAATACATCCAGAAATAAGTTGGAGCAATAGATCCCTTAGAATCTTTCACACCCAGAAACTTCAACTTCAAACAATTGGCATAAACATTTCAGATTCTTTTGCTTCATAATCACTAGATTGCAGAAAAGTCCTCAATTGCAAACCAGAAAAATAAAACTGTCGAGAAACATACAATGGACTCAAGATTTTTATGAAACTGAAAATATAATATGACTCAATCTCTAGGATCAATCTTCATTACTGAGAAATTGATTAGGGGAAGAGATTTACTAAAGAAAAACTTTAAAATTGCATCGTTAAGCCGACATCAAGAGACTAAGAAACTCAAAATTTCAAAAAAAAAAAAAAAAAACCAAATGGGATTGTGACTACCTTAAAACGAAGTTTGGTCAATTAATGTTTAGCACGCAAAGAAAGCCATGATTCTTCTGCCACAAACAACAAAGCTTCACTTTTTTTTTCTCTCTTTGATTTTCTGGGCAACCAAACAAGGATCAAAGGGGTAAATAAATAAAAAAATAAAAAACTCA
Source organism: Eutrema heterophyllum (assembly GCA_002933915.1). NCBI lineage: Eukaryota > Viridiplantae > Streptophyta > Magnoliopsida > Brassicales > Brassicaceae > Eutrema > Eutrema heterophyllum. The sequence continues at coordinate 1,107,004 of PKMM01022803.1, read as the reverse complement.
TATGCAAATAATTAGAAAAAGGAAAAAAAAAAAAAAAAAAGAGAAATTTATATTACACATCAGCAAGCGCAGTCTAATTTTTATTGAAAAGATTTGAAACGAAGAAGAAAATAATAGTCCTGACTCCTGAGTGCATTTATCCACAAACCGCATGAGAAATGGCCTTTTGTTTCATTTTATATGATATATTATTTTTGAATAAATGGGTGAAATAACCATATAAAAAAATACAATTTGGTTAGTGAATATGATTTGATGTTTAATTGGAAGATATGTAAAATTAAATTGTTTCTTAATATGTTAAATGGTCTAAACTAATTCTCGAGACTCATGTTATATTTCTGGTAAGTTTGACCATATCAAAGCGTTTTAATTCAAAGTTTCTAAAGATAGTGAAAGATGCTTGGCAAGAGAATAAACTCAAAGAAAAACAAGAGTCAGAGGTAGTTGTATATACATGTTCCAGCAGGTGTCATTAGGCTCATAACTAATTTGGATTTTCTTACAGAAGTTGTATCAGTACGTATCACTCAAGTAGCTAGGGAAAGATAAAGATCGTTGTGAATCTTGTGATATATTATCAATGAGGGGTTTTGAAAAAGATTCAAAGTGTATCATTTCAATTGCTGGTGAGCTTTTCAAGTTTGTTAGAACTTGGTGTAAAAATGGGATATTAAAAGTAAAGAAACAGACTCAAAACTGTTGGAAACATATATAATGTGTTATAACGTAAGTTAAAGTAGACGTGACTAAGATTAATTCTCAACAAATTTTAGAAATTTATACACGTCTCAAGGTGATTTATGAAAAAATGCTTTCAAGAGGGTAATCACAAAAACAAAGGATCCATGAAGATATTTAGAAGATATGTAAATAGGACTTGTTTGGTGAAACTTTCTCTTGTATCATTTTAAATAAAAGAGAAGGAGTCTTTTGCTAGGGTTGGTCGAAAAATAGTCAATCAAGAAATGTTAAAATCGATGTGTTGGAACAATCTGATTTTGATGTTCTGTTAATAGATCAAACACGGAATTAAGAGAAAAGATATCTAAGTTTTCTAGTCCTTAGTTATGAGTTAGAGATGTGTGTCAGTGTGCCTTATTGGATGTTAGAGAGTGGTTGGTGGTCGAGTTAAGGGGTGTCTTAGTATCAATGTAATTCTAATTAGACAGTCTTGTTGTAAAAATTGTCTAAATAATTTACAGTGTATGTTTTGAAGATTAAGCATGCTGTTGAACCTCAGTGAACATGTGTGTGTTTCTCTTGTTTTTAACCGACATCTAAAATAGTAACACGCTTTTGCACTTATATAATTAGAGAAAAAGAATAATTGCCGCGTTAGATCGTTTCCACCCCCCGATCAAAAAATATATATATAGACCGTTAAATAGAATAAAATTCGATGAAAGTTATTTTTTTCGTTTCTTGGTGAGCACGAGCAAAGTGCGTGTTCGGGTGTGCAAAAAGTTTCGACATTTACTTATTCTTTCTTTATGAGCAAAAAGAAAAGCGTTATGGGGATGCTCAGGTCAGGTGGCTTAGATAATTCCCACTTCACTTTCGATCATTAAAAAAAAAAAAAAAAAATTGAGATCGTAGGGCCCATATTTTGGCTTCTAACGTACCCGAAAATGTTATTAATAATCATCACGTCGTTGTCATGCAATGTTTATTAATATTTTCTTGATTCACAACGGATAATGGCACCAACTGTTGTTCATTGTTCAGAATTATTTGATTGAAATATTCTATGCCCATTAACTCGAATCGGTTCAAACCAGGAATAATGTCCCGTAGCGCATGAGTAATATATGAATCTGAGATTTGTTTTAACATGGGAGTGAATTTGAGATTTGTGAGTAAAAAATAGACCGAAATTGTTTTGTTCATAAAAAAAAAACATAAATCTAAAATCATAATTCCATTAGATGCAATTTTTCTGTTTTGGTTTTGGCTTTTCTCAGACAGAATGAAAGGCAGTGGTTACGTTGCAGCTCCTTCCACACATGAAACTTCTTCACTCTTACATCCTTCACTTCTGATCCACTCTAAAACCGAAGAACAGTCCTCTCGTCTTACGAAATGCCTTCATAGACAGATTCACAACCCATAATAACCAAATGTATATTAACCAAAAAGAATTGACTAATTGAGTATATATATTTTAATCTATGTACCTATTTCTGGGGCGGTACGCCTTTAGCGCATTAGCTTCTCTAGAGTTTCTTACGTCTTTGTTCATTCTGAGAGAATCGGGCACCATCAGCGTCTCTGCTTCGTTCTCATAAGCATCGTAAATGAATTGAAGTATCGTATCCTGCGTGGACCAAGAATTAAATTACCATTCTTGACATTATACAGTATAAGATAAGAATAGAACAGAACATATACCAGAGGTTTAGAAGCATTAAGCCAGTGGTACATTGGCTCACACCGGAACCATGTCATTTGCCTTTTTGCAAAGTTTCTGTGCATTGAGTAAACAAAGGCTACTGATTTTAGCTTAACCTTCAGAGCAGTTATCAGAATTGTTCAGGCATATACCTTAGCATGAATTTTACCAGGATTGTTTTGAAATACTGATGACATATTCCTTTTAAAGCGATAAGAAATGATGATAACATGGCTTCTTTGAATTTATCATTTAGAAAAAAAGTGAAGAAATGACTTCAGTTTTCATTTATGTTCAATCACTATTTCGTCCAGAAGCTTATACACTAGATATTCGTAGAGGAATCACCTGGATGCTTGCTGAAATTTGTTCAAAAAGCCATAAAATTCGCCAGGGGAACTTACACACCCTTGTCGACGACATTTCAATAGATATTCCATGGCCTGAAAACCAGGAATCACATTTCCATTGTTGATTCAAAATGATATCAGAGTACTAGAGTACAAACAAATTGATATGGTATAACATTTTTGAAACTTTTTTTTCAGCTAAGATAAGAATGGACCTCATTTCGCAACCAATTTGGTAAATGTGGATGATGATATGCTAACAGTAACACAGGAAAGCCTTCTCTTCTCAGGTCGTTATGTTTACCTGTCTGTACCCAATGGCACGAGTTGAAGAATTTGTGTTTGGAAGAAGACCAAGATCAAGAAGCCATCTAGCTTCTGACAATACTCCATCGGCACCTGAAGTTGAGAGACAAGCATCAAGGAAAAATTAACTCAGAAGAAATGCCGGGCAAACATATACAAAATTGCACACGACAAAGCAAAGAGCATGCAAATTGTTTTTTTTTTTCTGATTAAACTTGAAAAAATCAGATGGATATAAACTTATTACCGTAACACTATTACTAAAATTAAGTAGTTGCACTTATTTACCTGAAAGCATATCTTCACATCTGAAATCAATAGACCTGTAGAGATCAACCCTTGGGCTTGACAGGAAAAAACAAAGGAAATCATAGTCCAAATCTGTCTGTATGTTTTGGATAGAAACTTCAGCAGATGAACCATCCCCATCGAAGTCGTTGGCATCAGGAGAATTTAAATTTTCCCGAAACGAATCATATGGAACGCGAAAGGAAGACGGGGGAGATCCAGTTGACTGCCAGGAAAACAAACATACAAGCTTTGAAAACGTAGACACTTTACCAGAAGAAAACAATGATAGTTCTCCAACCTATCAAGCAAGAAATCATTTATCTACAGGAGCAAGACCAACTCTTTCAAGCAGACAGCCATGCACTCAAAAACTGGTGCTTCATTTCCTGTACAGGTTATGTCTGTTTTAACTATGATAAAAGTAATATTTCTCAAATGATCAAATCATGTCACTGAGGTTTTCCTTCCACGTCGGAGACAAAAGAAAAAAATCAGACATGAATAACTCGAGAATAATCATTTAGAGGGGTTTTGTTGAGAAATTATGTTTAAAAACCTGCATAAACCATTCATGACCCATAAACTATGCTGTGAGTGTTTGAAAACTCTATTGATTATTAAGAATAATAAACAACAGTTGAAGCTGATAATTGTCAAACCTTGAGTATCTCGAGGCTACGCCGTAGTCTGTACCAATCATTACGAGCTAAAGAAGAGGCTTTTTGATCACCAGCATTGACCACCAACTCAACAGCTGCATCCCAGTTATGTTCGGTTTGAAAATCAACGAGCATATCATGGACCTCAGAGATGATCTCTGGAGAAGGTTTCGGCACATCTGGCTTCCCATAGATAAACCTAACATTACCAAGAGCATGATAAAGGTGAACTTACGATTTTGCAGTAAATTATTTTTTAATCGATTTTGCAGTATATAATCTCCTGCCATACCATCGCAGGTACAATCCAGTGCCACCTGTAACTATGGGAACGCGCCCTCTACTAAGAATATCTTTAGTAGCTTGCCTTCCATCATCGAAAAATTGCCCCACAGAGTAGTCTAAATAAAGAATGGAAAAATGTGAAGTTTCTGGATTTGCATAAATGAGTATCAGAAACATTTACATTAGTGGCATTCGCAACATCAATAAAGTAGAAACGAGAGCTGAAAAAGACCTTGGGACGGATGCAAAATGTCGATAAGATGATGGGGCACCTCCTGAATAATTGGTAAAACAAACAACATCAAGCTCAAAGGTATACTTTCACAATGTAATCTGATCATGGCACCAACATCAGCTAAATCTTACCAAATATACCAGAAGGATACCTTTCTATCGCTTGCTGATGGCTTGGCTGATCCAACATCAAGGCCTCGATACACCTGTGGTCAGGTACAACAAAGCAAGAACTTTTTTAACAGCACCAAACATAGATGCAAAGTTCAAGAATTGATCATACTAAAAAGAAGAAATAAACTTCAACTTCAGCATTTCAGATATCACTGGATCCAAGCATCAATTTACCAGTCTGGTTTTTAAAAATTGTCTCTTGGATTAAGCAAAGCCGTCGTGTTTCTGTTCAAGACCCTATCGATTGGTCTCAACAAGGGTTTCAAATTCAGAGTTCTCGACACTCCAAGTGAGCTATAATAACTTATCCAGAGAGCATACAAGTAAGATAGGGACAAAGAATGGGATTGAAATGGACCTGAACGGAGTCAGCGCTGATGATTTCGCCATTGAGACGCTTGGCGAGCTCCAACGCAAGTCTGCTTTTTCCAGCGCCGGTGGGCCCAGAAATCACAATCACTTTCTCCTTGTCGGAATTTTTCTTATTATTCGAAGTGGTCCCGTTAAGAGAAACAGAGCAAGCCGTGGCTACGCAGAATCTCCGGCGCAATGCAAAACTCGGCGGTTGCAGCCTCAAGCAACAAGTACGGGTCAAAATTACGCCACTGCTAATCACCATTACAGGTTCTTCAAACGGACAAAGAGGCTACGGAACTCGGAAAGGTAGAAGAAGTTTGCTAAGGAAAATAGGTTGATGGAAAGATGACCCGCGCAAAAGCTCATCTCCAAGAGAGACGACGACAGCGAGCGAAGGGATTAGAGAACTACGGTTCGGTTAGGTTTACAGATTAACCGAATCCAAATTACTAACCGATATGGAAATGGTTTAGTTACATTGCCGGCGAAAAACCGGAACGTTTAAAAATAATGTTTTTTGTGTTAACCAATTACATTTTTTTTTGGGTTAACCAATTACATTTTTTTTGGGTTAACAAATTACATTATTACATGAGAGGTTTTCGATCAATCACCGGGACTATGATTAGAGATGTTACAAGTTTACAATATGTCAAAAGTAAGGTTTGATCTGGTTTGATCTGGTTTAGAAATGAAAAATTAGCCGTGAAAGTTTAATACTACCAAATAATCCGACTAGGCAAATATTAATTGTAATTAAAATATTCATAGATATCGTTATTATCAACTGATCACAAATTAGCAAAGGTCATTCCTTTACGTGGCGTATGTTATTAGTGATTAGTAGTAGCACTTGAAAAAACCCAAAGAACAAAAGCACATAGAAAGAGAACAAGAGGGATTAGGTGGATAGCTTTCTCTCCATTAACAGACTTGTAACTATTGTTGTGAAGAAGCAGCTCCTTCTTGGCGACGTCATAGACCACGAGACCATTGGGGCTCGCAGAATCCGGCGAGAGGTTGATCAGAAACTCTTCCGATGGCCGAGAACCTATCTGTAACCTCTGCATCGTGTGGCTTAATTTGGATGTATTTGGAAACAGTATTATACTAACTAAGGACGTCGTCTCCTTGTATGGTTTTGTGACAACTTTGCAGTTCTGTTTTGTGTATGTAAGATTCTCTATTCATCACAGTTTCAACCATGCATATATATAGTGTAAGACTTTCAAAAGTCAAAGCGTAAGCTCGGAGACTTTTAATGTTGCATATTCAAGCTCCTGAAGTTATGGCTTAAGTTATGATGAATGTGATCGGTGAACTTTGCTTTCGAAATTTAAAGTTGTTTAAAATAATTTTCGATGGAAAGACTAAGATTCGGTTAGCCTCCCAAGAAGAGCTGAAATTTGAAGATGAAAGAAATCAAATATCTTTGCATATTTTATCCTTTTGATCTGATTAAAAGTTATAGATCTTATGCAATTATTTGGATAGATTGAGTACCAAAGTGTAGAATGAATATAAGGAAATTTCGTAGATGATATTGAATAGAGTCATACGTGATTTAAAAAAAAAACGTAAAATCTGAATTTTTTGCATTACTTTGGTTTTATCTTTCATTTTAATAAGAATATACGTACTTTATCCTTTCATTTTAAAGTTTATATTCGTCTCATATTTTTAACTGCTAGCTTTACATTATTTTAAGTTCTTCTCAATAAATATACTGCTAAAATTGAAAAACATATATTAGCTAAATAAATCAATTATAAAAATAATATTATTTATATTTAGAATAATTACTATATATATAAGCTGTCAACAAAAATTACTATATATATAACATAAACAGAGTATAATAATAATTTAAATTTTTGTTAAAAGCTTTTGCTCCTCGTAAAAAACACTACTTCTTGATCTGTACCCTAGATCTTTACTATGTGTTTTTTGTTTTCTGAACATTTTCGCTCTTTACTATGTTTTTCATGGTGTCGTTTTATTTATTTCCTAGTATACGATTTCTTTCCAACGATCTCAAGAAGCAACCTTTGATGCAGATACTAAAAATCCTACACGAACAGTAAGTAAACAAATGTAACAGTTTTTGTGAGATATATAAATGTGGTAATAATATTTTTTTTTCTTTTTTGATCGATTAGTTTCATGAGAAAATTAATTAAGTATACTACCAGAAGTTATGTTGTCTATTGTACTAATTATACTGTGAATTAACCCGCGCTAACTATAGCGCGGATTTTTTCTTAAAAATTGTTTTAAAATTTTTTAAAAATTATTTTTACCTTAATTTTATAATATGTTTAACTAATGATTATATTTCGATATGTAAAACCGGACTAACCTGTTTATTGAACTCGTTTTGCAGTGAACTAAAATATTATTCTGGCTAACCCGCAAAAACCTATAATCTTGAAAATATAACTTTAATATGCAGCATTTAATGAATTTGGTTTATGTGGTCAGTCCACGAACACTTAGAAAAAATATGTATAGATTGCTATTATTTTAAAAAATATATAATATTTTTAATATAATAAATAATTAATAAACTAAATAATAAATAACCTTTTTAATGAAAAATAAATAATTTCCAAATTCTCTTCTATAATTTTAAAAGACAATTATATTCTTTCTTATTTCAATTATCTTTTATTATTTGTAATGACATAATATATAATAACTTACATATTAAACAGTAAGTTATATAGCGCAGGATAATTTTTTAAAAAATTGTTTTGAAATTTATAAAAAATAAATTTATCTGAATTTTATAATATGTCTAACTAATGATTATATATAGAACTGTCAATCCGGACTAATCCGTTTTGCAATGAACTAAAATATTATTTGGGCTAACCCGAAACAACCTATAATCTTGAAAACATAACTCTAATATGCATCGCTTAATGACTATGGTTTTTGTGGTCAGTCCACAAACTCTTAAAAAATCAATTTTCTCGTGTCTAACTCTTTATAAAATTAGTAAAATATTTTTCAAAATTTTGTTTTGACATATATTCAAATAAAATATAATAATCATAGTGTAAAATATTGCAAGATATCAAATATATTTTTTTAATATGAATTAATTGATTATTATTTAATAATATCATAATAATTAAGAATCTAAATAGTAAATAACATTTTTAACGTAAAATAACTTACTTTTTATAACCTCATCAATAATTTTAAAAGACAATTATATTATTTTCTATTTCAATTATTATTTTTTATTCGTAATGACTTACAAAAAAAATTCATCAAAAACGCATTATTTGATAATATTATAAAGATTTGCATGGATTATGGATACATTACAAATCAATCCATCGAGCGTTGACAAATAAATACTAGGGATAAACTTTTTCAAAACTTTAAGATTTATGTTTGATTGGAGTCTTGCAGCTAACTTGAGGGTGGACTTCAACAAAAATAATAATTAACTTTAACCAAAAATAAATAAAAAATTGAAGGTCCACATGTGCGTTCGTATGTCTTTGGACTTCTTATTTCTTAATATATATATTTTTTTGTTAATTTATATTTTTCGATTGTATAAATGCATAAACTAATATATAGCCAGGAATATATGCTATACCATAAATACCACACAAACTATTGTTCCGATGATATCAAAGTTTATCGATATATCACATTTTCATTCACCACTTTTATTTCATCCGAAAACTTCTATTGAATCGGAAAGACTGGATCTTTATAAATATTAATACAGGTTGTATGGATCTAGGTGCAGAACTAAAACTATCATAAATCTTTACAGAAATTTTTCCAATATACGTCAGTTAATGTGAGATTTTATTTGTATATTTTTGTGAGAGATGTATAATTTGATCTTCTACGCATATCCAATTTTCGACTCTTGGTTAAATATGCGTCAAAAATTACATCAAGAATTACATACAAAATAGTTTCCTTACTGGCTACTTAAATATCTTGTAGGCATATCCAAACTTTCTAGCTCCTGATCGAGGATTCATAATAGTAGAATTTACAAATTCGTAAAAATTCTACAAATCAAATCTACCAGTAACCTGACGTTACTAACCTCACTTTACTTAGAAATAAGATTACTGGAAAAAGCAATACATGGTCCAAATTCTTTTGAATAATCATTCTCAAATCTCAACTCAGTCTTGATCTGGCTATTTCTTTCTTGTGATTAAAGCTTTCCGTGACTAAATTTAATTTTGAAGAAGTCAAAATTAAAAATATTATGAAAATCGGCCTTTTTGTTTGTTTTTTGTCGGCCGACCAATGGGGAGGTGATATCGTATGGCTGATTTCCGTTGACCAAATGTGATGAACGAACGAAAGATGGAAAAGGCCAAAAGGGGTTTAAGTAACACAACAAAGCGTTGACTTGAAGAAAAAAAAACAAAATTTTGTTTTTTCCGTAGGCAATTTTGTTTATGGGGGGCACTAACAATATCATGAGAGATGCACTCCAAACAAGTTTAGATCCCATTATCTCACTGCTCGGTATATTAACTGATGTTTTTAATACTTAATGATGTTTTTAATACAAAATTCTACTCATAAATATATTTATGTACATGCTCTTTTAACTCGAAATGAGTTGTACAATTCCATAAAAGCTTTTTTTTTTTTTTTGAACACTATATAAAAGCTTCTTATTGCATATTTATATTATTTCTTATCCTCAAAGGGTAAGTAAAATCGATCGAAGATGACATAATTCTTCATGGCTACGGTTCAACCCCATAGTTATTAAAAATGTGTCAACGCAATATAAAAAAGCAAGGCATTCTTCCGACCGGCGAAGTTAGTCGCCGAAGGCAACCTAATTATTCAATTTCAAAGTCAACAAACGCTCACGTCCTGCAAATATTGTATTTTAATTTAAGTATTGGATATCTTCTGAAGGTAGACAAATCATCTGATATATCTCACCCGATCTGAAATCCGTAACAAATTTTCATATACTTGAATTTAAAGTCTTTTTTTTTTTTGCTAAAAATTGAAGTTAAATTTTCATAAACCCTAACATACATTAACGAATATGAACAAACAAATATTTAATTTTGACCAAAAATTTAGAATATCTTATCATATAAAGCTAAATCGCTTAACGTAAGTGTGACACGTAAAATCATTATAACTCACGAGATTGTGACATGTGCTATCGTGAATTTATATCGTGATATGTGTCAACGTAATAATATAAAATTTCCAAACAATAAAAAAAAAAAAAAAATATGTTTTAGAAGATTGAAACTAATAAAATCAAAAAAGTAAAGTAATAGAAAATATTGTTTTATGAATAATCTGAATTAATTTCAAACTTTTTAATTGTGAATTACAAAACGTAATTACTAGATAACTAAATAACTAAACGAAATCAAATTAGATGGATCATAATTATAATTATGCGGATTATCAATTTTAAATTTTAAATATTTTTTATTTGGTAAATAAAACTCAGTTATTTTAATAAGTAATAACATAATCAATCTGCCGGCTAATTGATTCGTAGTGTTCACCCACTTAAACCGTTTTAATTTTTTAACTTTTTAGTCGACATGCACAACCCAACATGGCAAATTTTTTTATTTTTTATATATATAATTAAACTTTGTAATTTTTCTTAACGATTAAATTCTTTTTTTCCCGCACACACCCGATCGATTGAGCAATACAACTTGGCACAACTTGCAGATGCTAGATAATGGCTCCTTTTCAGATAATTTATGACGAACCTAACCTATACAGCTATACTGTACTTTGTACAGTACACGTATCTATATAATTATAAGCTCCTAATTAGTAGTAGTGTACAATGTATGTTTGACCATGATTCAATAACAACTATTTCAGAATTGAATATTTATTTTCGGTTTTGATATTTATGAATCAGCTAATATTCAAATTACGGAATCTCGATAGCAAACAAAATAACTTTAAAATATTATTCAAAAAGTATAATTCAACAGAAAAAAGGGATAGAATACGACTCCTTTGTATATTTTTTTTTTTGGGTCTAACTTGAAATATTTACTCCTTGTTCAGCTAGCGAGTCACGATGTTCATCTGAAAATATGAAGCCAGAGAAGCTCTAAAGCCTCTAATGGAGGACAAGAAAGCAAACATAATCGCGACTGTATCTATCTTAGCCCTTCTCGTGGTGATAATCGCCGCCCGAGTTTCTCTGAAACTCTCCAGAACCTTCTTTCTCATCGCCGGCGTCGACATTTCGTTGATCCTCGCCGTGATCTGTTTCCTCATAATCCGGAGCCGTTATAACAGAGAGAGGAAGCTCCTGGAATCGAGGTACGTCTCCGAAGGAAGAGAGCTCCGAATCGAGTACAGTTTCCTGAGAAAAGTCGCCGGCGTCCCGACGAAATTCAAGCTCGAGGATCTCGAAGAAGCCACCGATGGATTCCGATGCCTAATCGGGAAAGGCGGATCCGGCTCGGTGTTCAAAGGAGTTTTGAAAGACGGAAGTCAAGTCGCTGTAAAGAGAATCGAAGGAGAAGAGAAAGGAGAGAGAGAGTTCAGATCCGAAGTAGCGGCCATTGCTTCCGTGCAGCACAAAAATCTAGTTCGTCTTTTCGGTTTCTCATCTGCAAATCGCCCAAATCGCCATAGATTCCTCGTCTACGAGTATATCCCAAACTCGTCTCTCGACATCTGGATTTTCCCGGATAGAGGAAACAGAAGATGCCGAGGATGCTTGTCTTGGGACCAAAGGTACCAAGTCGCAATCGATGTAGCTAAAGCGCTTGCTTATCTTCACCATGATTGTCGATCAAAGATCTTGCATCTAGACGTGAAACCCGAAAACATCCTCCTCGACGAGAATTACAGAGCGGTGGTGACAGATTTCGGACTCTCCAAGCTGATTGCTAGAGACGAGAGCCAGGTTCTAACGGATATCCGCGGCACCCGCGGATATCTAGCCCCAGAGTGGCTTCTAGAACACGGAATTTCAGAGAAATCCGACGTTTACAGCTACGGAATCGTGTTAATTGAGATGATCGGAGGACGGAGAAGTATTTCAAGGGTAGAGGTTGAGGAAACGAAGACGAACACAAAGAACAAGAAGAAGTTTGAGTATTTTCCGAGGATTGTGAACCAGAAGATGAGAGAAAGGAAAGTAATGGAGATTGTAGATCAACGGCTGATAGAAGCCAGGGAAGTAGATGATGAAGGGCAAGTGATGAGATTGGTGTGTGTTGCTCTTTGGTGCATACAGGAGAAGGCTAAGAATAGGCCTAATATGGCTATGGTGATTGAGATGCTTGAAGGGAGATTTCCGGTGAACGAGCCGCCGGATTCCGAAGTTGTTGTGGTCGATCTTTTGGCAGCTGACGATGATGCAGCTACAGGTGTACGACGTGTGGTGGATATCCCGAGATTGCATATTCAGAGGGAGAGGAATTTCCGGTTACCGTCTATTTGCTCTAGTATCATATCTCCCATCTCTCCGCGCTAGATTTTTGTTAATATTGGTTTTGTTTCAACCCTAGAACTGAAAATGCTTGGTGTGTTACAAACTTACAATCCATCCTTCCATATGTAATAAGCACAATTTGTAACAAGCATATGGTTTCAACGGGTCAAGAATCTCGCTTTGGAAATGAGATGAAACTTAAAGTAATTAGGCATTGATCAGTTCACTCATTGCTAAATAATTTTCAGTTTTTGAGTTGCAGCTCCTTAAAACTTTACATGGTATTAGGCTTGGAACACATGCTACCTAACCCAAACCAAAATCGATCCGATCCGATTTTGGTTCGTCTGGTTTAAAATGGGATTATGTCGAGATGAATGACCAGAAGAAGTGATGAACAATCATCTCGAAGAAATTTAGTGAGATGAAATCTAAAGTAATGTATAAGAATCATGAACCAATCCCGTCATAGCCTATTATTTTTGAGTTAGAAATCTATGAAATTTAGTCAATATTTTTCTTAGTTTTGGCTCTCGATAATGCATGATTTGTTTCAAAATCATTCACCCTCTCCCTGTAACTACCATTTCGTGCAATTTTTGTTTGTTTGAATGGTAAACATTACAGACACGAACTTACAACACAATTGTAGCTAGAAGCCTAGAATCACAAGCCTCGACTGAGATGTTTTAGGGTTTTTAGGTTTTCTTATAAATAATCTCTTAGACCATCCACAATGGAGACCCATGAATGTGTGTCTTAATAATTTTTTAAGATTAAATTTAATATAAATTTAAGTAAAGACACTCTACTTTACTAAATTGACACTCCATTGCACATACTCATTAAAAGGTGTCTTAAGATTAAAAAAGTAACTAATTATTGTAAATGTTTTTTTTTGGTATAAAATTTTAATATAATAAATGTTGGGTTAAACTTATGAAATATAAAAAATAAAACTATATAAGTTATACACAACATAAATATATTAAATTAAAAAACTTTTAAACATATATTACAATATGAAAATAACAAATACAAACATAAATATGGATAAAATAAAGAAAAAACAAAAACCTAGAATGATAGAAACATATAAAAGCATTATCAAAATTATTCAGATCAAAAAATATTTAAAACCAATAGACTGTAGATACGTGGCATGTCTTTATCTAACAAATATGTTTCGCCGAAAACAGTGTCTCTCTCATGTTCACTCACTTTTGATAATTTTTATTCTTTTAAAATTGAAAGACACATGCAGTATTCTCCAATGTGGGTGCTCTTAGGCTTTTGATTTTATTCGGTTGTTCTTTTGATATTGATAATCATAAAAGAGCTTTTGATAAGCACTAGTATTCTCAATTTTTGTCTTCGGCTAGATTTTTAGAGATTCTTAGACTAAACGGATATCTTTGAAGGTAGGTTTTGAAAAGTTTGAGAATTTTTTCATTCTTTGTTTCTTTCGTTCTTTTATTTTATTATCGAATTCTTTAAAAGGACAATTTTACAAAATAACACTCAGAAACTAAAAATTGACAAATATGGCACACACGAGTGTAAATCATAAAAGTAGCATTCATTAAACGGTAAAAAGACTGAACTACCCTAACGATTTTGGCTGGAATCGTTGCCGGAGATTACGAAGTCGAAAGTCTCGCTCGTTCCCGGAAAATTGTCGTCGTTCCTTGTCTTCAGAGATCTATACATCTGTCGGGATCGTCATCCATTTTTGCCCTATCATCATTGTCTTCGATCATCGCATCGATCATCATCATCATTCGATCCCTGCATCAATCATTATCATCAATCAATCGATTGCAACCAAAGCTATGGTTGCAATGAACAAGGTAATGTTAGTTTCGTTTCATCGAAATCTCGAAAAAGCAAACTAGTAAGTTGCCCAGATTAGTCATTTTCAGTGCTTAATTTTTGTTTCTGATGATGTTTACTTTTGAATTTTGCAATAAAGTTGTGATATTTTTTTTGTGTGTAATTAATGCAGATGCTCTTCGCACCGGTAAGAGAGAAATGGTTGTGGCTACACGAGGTATTTATGGGTTCCTATCTCTTTTGAGAGTTTTAATTGCCAAGAAATTCCAAAAATGCAATTGAAATCCGAGAGTTGTGATAAACTATAACTTCATTGTTGCTAGTAGAAGAACTGAACTGTATAGTTTTCAATATGCTTTTAAGCTAGATTTGTGTTTTAGTTGCCAAAAAATCTGGAATTGCGATCGAAATCCGAAAGATATGATCAAATATAACTTTGATTGTTGCTAGTAAAATAACTGAATGTATAAGTTTCAGCTCTCTTTGAGACTTATACTTCTGTTTTTGAGCCAGAATTGTGTCTCGTTGCCAAAAAAATCGGACGAACAATTATAACTTCATTGCTGAGCTGAATTCTAGCTTTTGTCTTATGCTCTTGCTTGTTTGAACTAGAGGATAAGCTCTGATTAATAGCTGCCATTGATACTGTTGAAGTTGTGTTGCTAAATTTTACAATCTCTTTCTTAACCTCTCTGTTCTGTGTTTAAATAGACCAAACAACATAAAAGCTAAGCTTTTATTCAGTTTTTGAGTCCAATGTTTATATATTCCAATGGCGTTGTAAGTATCGAACGCGAGATTTCATCTCTTCAGCTCGAGGTGGATAAAATATATCGTCGGATCTCTTTGTTCATAGAAGTTTTCTTACGGTTTTACTGACAGTAAGTCAATCAGGAAAAGAGACTAGTTGCAGAAATCAAGAAAACAGCTAAAACTAAAATGAGATTGGTGTTGGTGTTGCATCTCAGGTAAGGGAAAGTTTTTTTTTTTGCTTTTTCTTCTTTCCATTTTTCGCGGTTTTGTAAGAAACTAAAATGTGTCTTTCTTTCGTTTGTTTTAAACAGTTATCTTCAGCTCCAAAAGGCCGTATCGCTACAAAAACCGCAGCTCCTCCTGCTTCCACTGCAACTACTACTACCAACAACAACAGGTAATGTTTGGTCATTGAAAATTGTAGTGAAGAAATGAAGAAATTTTTTCTGTAAATTTTAAAACTTGCAGCTCTGAATCAAGTGAAGTGGATGAGCTTGAGAAGAGGTTGGTTTGTAACTTTTGATGATATGTAACTATTTATTTGTAACTCGTGATTAACTCTTGATTCGTTATGAACATGATTTTAGGTGCATATTTCTTGTCTCAGAATTGTTCATGATAGCCTTCCTAAATATGTAGTAACACTTCTTAAAGTTTCAGAAAAACACACAATGCATCTTGATTTAAATTGGCTAATAATAAAATTGGGATCCTAGGCCCAATACATATAGGTAATAACAAATGAGAGTCTTTACAAGGTGCACTTCATCATCATAATTTGACAAGTTGCGTTTCATCTTCAAAATTTCGAACAAAATGGTGCCATCATACTGTGTTTAGGAAGTATTCATACATATTTTAGGAAAGCCTTCCTAAATCATCAATAGAACATAATTGATCGTTCTCTATTATGTAACGTATTTAGGAAAGCCTTTATGGAAATGCAACGTATTTAGAAACCATTTACGAATATATATAACGTATTTAGAAAAGATTTTCTGGAAATGCAACGTTTTTAGGAACCATTTGGAAACATATATAACGTATTTAGGAAACCTTCCTAAATCAACAAAAAACAGAAAAAATATTATTTCACTTAAGTCATGCAGAGACAAACTATAAAAGACTATATTACATGTTGATTTTCATGCGTAAATGAAGCATCCGAACATGTGTTGTTGTTTGCCTACACAAAGAAAGAAATATACAAATGTTGAAATGATCATTTCTGGAAATGCAACATATTTAGGAACCATTTAGTAGGCCTGGAACGGAGCGGATATCTGGATTTTTTAAGCTATCCGTATCCGTATCCGCCGGATAATCAAATTCGATATCCGTATCCGAATCCGAAAACTCCGGATACCCGTGTTCCGGATATCCGTTGAAAAACCGGATATCCGCGAATATCCGACTTAAATGATTAAAACATTTAAAATCATAAATTTTACATCTTTCACAAAAAAATATAACAATATGGAACCTAAAATAACACAAAATCAGATAGCAAAAAAATACAAGTAGCAAAAGTGAAAAGAGAAAGTTGATCTTCACGTTCTAATATGGAAACGAACACTATGTGGGAGTAGAACTGAAGCATTGATCCAGCTGCACCACCAAAAGAAGCTCCTCCTGCTCCAGCACCGCTGCTCGGTCTCCTTCTACTAATATTTGCAGTTGCAGCTGCACTTCCTCTTTGTGGAGCTCCACTTCCTCAATTAGGAAATCGAAAGCAAAAGCATAACAAATAATCTATAAGCTTGAACAATTCTGCACCAGGTCCACAAAGCTATTAGCATTCAAAAGCAATCGCTTAATTCTCAAAATCAAACATCTAAACGTGTGTATAACACTTAACGATGAACATGCAAAATTTCTCAGATGCCTATCATTATACTAATTTTATTTATGTGAAAAATTTCAAAGCGATATTTTTCTCCAAATTTCAAAGTGATATTAAGTTTTTATCCAAATTTATGTTAACTATAACGTGGCTGTTAGTTAGCCATACTTTTTTGCTAGCCCGAATACAAAGACTTCACTTCTTCCAAGTCAATTTGTGCTCACTATGCAAACACACATCCTATCTATATTTATACATTGCTCTTATCTCACTTTTATTATACCAAAATCATTATTTCTTAAAAAGTTTTCATGACCACCATGTCTGATAACATTCACGGCTTATGAAAACAAGTTCATTGGTGAAAGTGAAAGCTTCTGTCACTAAGTTCACATCTACAGGGCAACCAAAACCAAGCAAGCAGAGACGTGGATATATCATAACAAAAAGAGAAAAGGAGCCTTAAGATCTCAGAAATGTACCTCTCCATCCACAATTGACTGTGAAGTTGATTGCTTTGAAGAATCTAAATCAGCCTGAAACCAAAAAAAAAAAAAAAAAACTCAAATGAGAGCCTGTACCAGAAACTGTGACATATAAATCTCCCTAGAGTAATGAATAAATTATGCATCAAACGAAATCCAGTCTTAGGGGAATAGAGCAACAAATGTAACTGTCTATTAAACCAATCTTACGAAAAATCGATCATTATTTTCTCCTAATTTCCAGATTTGAGATGGAGTTGAAGTGTACATAACACTGATCAATTTACCAACCCATACTAGTGAGAAATTCAAAACGAAAGATAGAAATAAGACCCAAGGGAACCGAACACCATGTTTTTGAAAGTAAAGAGCGAGACAGAGGGAAAAACGAAAACCAAGTTATCAACAAAGGAGATGCTTGCCTGGTGAGAGTAAAAAGTGAGACAGAGGTGTTAACGAAGAGAAGGTCATGAGAAAGGCATGAACGAACCACCAATTGAAAGAAGCAGCCGCCGCTCAAGCTCAACTAGGGTTTTGGATTTTTGAGAAACGATGGACGACAATGATGATGGAGAGATGTCTCAAAATGGTTTTTTTTCTTCAAAATGGGCTTTTATGTTATGGGCTATATGTTTTTCTGAAGTAAAACCATGCATGAACATTAACAAATAGTTGGGCTTATATTATGATTATGTAGAAATATGAAACGGATACCGGATATCCGGTTTTAAATTTGGCCATTATCCGTATCCGTATCCGGCGGATATGCAACATTACTATCCGTATCCGTATCCGACTACCCGGATATCCGTTTTTTTGGAGCGGATCGGAGCGGATCCCGGATCGGATAACGGATACCGGATAATAATTCCAACCCTACCATTTAGGAACATATATAACGTATTTAGGAAAGCCTTCCTAAATCAACAAGAAACATGAAAAGTATGATTTCACTTAAGTCATGCAGAGACAAACTATAAAATACTACATTATCTGTTGATTTTCATGCGTAAATGAAGCACCCGAACATGTGTTGTTGTTTGTCTACACAAAGAAAGAAAGATACAAATGTTGAAATGATCATTTATGGAAATACAACGTATTTAATAACTATTTAGGAACATATATAACGTATTTAAGAAAACCTTCTTTTATTATGATGATTTCAAAAAGCCCTTCTTAAAACATTATCAAACCTTCCTAAATGTGTTCCTAAATATAAAGTTTTTGGATCTTAGGTCTAATAACGAATGGGCTAATAATAAAAGTTTTAAAAACGTGTTCCTAAATGTAAAGTAATTCTTACTAAAATATTAAATGGACTAATAATAAAATGGACCCCAATACGTATGGTAATAACAAGGTGTGTTTCATCATCAACAATTGACCAAGTTGTCATCTGAAAATTGATCACACATACCGAAAAGTCTAGTGTCCTTAATGACGTGACGATTCAGAAAAAATGGCTTTTCAATATTCTCATAATTAACCGCTTGACGAAACCTTAAGACTATCTTTTGTTTTCTGTATCTTTCGCTTTTGTTCCAAAATCCCTACTTAAGAATCCTCCTTTTCTTCTGTAGCTTCTTAAAAACACTAATATATGGTCGTATCGTTTGCCACTTAGATCTATTCCAGAAAACTATCACAAAATATAATATGTATTCTTAAAACGATTTTTAGTTTTCATCTTGTGTTGATATATATGAACAAATTTGGGTTGTTGTATAAATGAACACAAAAATTCTCATTTATACGTTTTAGGAAATCTTTCATAAATGTGTAGGAAAGCTTTCTAAATTTAAATAATTGATAAATGGACACACAAGTTCATATTACACGTTTTAGGATGAATTATTTGACAATTTAAAAATTTAATAAACATTAGCACACATAAAACGATTATTAGTTGTCACATTGTGTTAACATATCTAACCAAATTTGAGTTGCTGTATAAATGGACACAAAAGTTTTAATATATATGTTTTAGGAAAGTTTTTCTAAATGTGTAGAACAGTTTCTTAAATTTGAGTAGTTGTATAAATAGACAAAAAAATCCCAAATATTGAATAAGAAAATGATGTGGACGGTTCATAATGAGTTACCATAATCCCATTTAATCACCCTTCAAATGTGTCTTAACAATTATCCAAGCTGAGCCTAAGAAAAGAAGACATAGATCATCTTCAGGAGGTTCATCATGTTTTCAGGTCAATGAAAAACTGTGAGACTACATAAGCTAACTGTGAGATTATCGAGTTTGATCATCTATAACACAAAATACACAAAATATTGGCATCTTGTCCTTGTTTTATTTTTTATAATCAACATTTGTTAACATTAAGAAACGAACAGTTGGTAACACTCGTAGAAATACGTGTGGTGTAATCCTAAAACCATGTCTAGGAATATAATATCTGTTTCACGACTATACCACGATCAGAAGACGGAGTTCCTCATTTACCTTTGAGTCAGACACTTAAATGATTCTGGACAAGATCCACGGTTCTTTGCAGGATCTCCATTCCCTGCAATGTTAGGGAATTAACAGGATCACACAAAGAATAGAGAAAGAAAAGAAAAATTTGTCACTAGAAAGCATAACTTACTGTAGTGTTATGAGCTCTGCTAAAGGCTTAGCGTAGAATCTTGAATTAAAAAACCCCAGACATCCATACATAATTACATACTGTGTTTTGAAAGAATTTGGAAGTGATCGTCGTTGAGTAATCCAAGCAATGTCGGATTTCTTCGATAAATATACGCCAAGATCAACAATGATTGATTTACCCCTCTGATTCATGCGAAGAGAGTCCTAGTAAGTACCACATGCTTTTGAGATTCCAGTGTGAGCCTCAAATAATAAACATTTGTTTCTTTGGTTCTTGTACTTACAGTTTCCACCCAGTGAGCTGCATATGCTCGATGAAATTAAAATTTCGCGACAGAGTTGAGAAGACAACAACAGATCTACAAAATCAGAAAGAAAAGCCACAAACTTTTGTATGTCCACAACTAAAGGTGAAGCTCAAAAGGATAATTAGTCATCACAAGGAACTGAAATTGCGAAACAAAACAGATCAGAGACTACTAAAGCACGATAAAGGAAGTATCTTTATGCAAAGGGGAATCATTCAGTAACCATCTTGTGTCACGAGAGGTTAGTCAAAGGCACTAATATTAAGAAACCAATCCCAAGTCTATAATCAAAAACCAATTTTGTGGTTCACGAAGTTCAAGCCCTTAGGCAAAATGCTCACAAAATGTGAAGAGGCTCTGCAAAATCCAAGTTAAAAACCGGTAAGACAAAACCTTGAAAACTCAAAAGAGAATCACACTCAACAAAATCAAAGAAATTGCTTAATAAGAACAATCTCTGGTTTTCTTACTCTCATCTCTCTGTGAAATCATACAATCCAAACAGAAATTACGAAATCATACGCTAAATTCCGAATTTTTTTCCTACTCTACTACCATTTCCGCCTTGAAATTTCAAAACCAAAAGGTACTCTCAGATATGTGACAGAATCGTGCATAGAAAATACCGACCTCGAGCTGAGCGGAGCGGCACGATTTTGTCTCGTTGAGCGTATAGAAGGAGGTTCCATTGTTCCATTCAAGATCGTAGGTGATGCCACCGAGCTGCTCCGGAATGATACGAAATTACGACCTAGCCGTTTCTGATCTGAGATGATTTTGACCTCGCTGTTTCTGATCGGAGATGATTAAGAAGATGATCAGAGATGATTAACAAGATGATCGGAGATGATATATGATGATCATTGATGATTGCTGATGATCGGGAGATATCGACGATGATTGATGAGATCACGACGGGAAAGAAGACAAATTTCTGGTAAATTTTTCTTTTTTTTAATCAGTGCGAGTAAACTATGGGTGCTAGTTTAATCATAAACATTTCAATGATATTTTGATCGATTTCTCTTTTTTAAAATCGTAAATATAAATATTTTTTGATGAGTAATAAATTTCACATTCCAAAAAAAAAATGTAAATCGAATGTTCCAGTTGTCTTATTAAAGTATAGACTGATCAAAATAAAAGGTTTGGGGACAAAAGTGAAAAGAATCAATAATGATGGACGATAAGGAAAAATAAAGTGCAACCCACATCAAAGTTTATATGGATTGCTGCTAAGCTCTGTTTCTTTTGGCTTCCTTAGACTTCTCCGTCGATTAACCTTGCCAAGGTACTGTCGTCTCTCAGGTAAGATCAATTTTGATTAATCCTTTGCGCTTCACCAATTTCTTAGCATCTACCTCTGTAATTTATAGTTCTAATTTCTTTTTACAATTATTTTTTTTGTAAAGACAACGCCGTTTTCGTATCTGGGTTTTCGTGAATCCTTGGAATTTTTGTCAATCGATCGGGCACTAAGTGTTATGTTCAGGTGCCTTTTCCGGTGCAATGTCTGAACGGACTCAATATTTCAATGATTTTTCTCTTTTTAGAGCTTTATTCTTAGAAGTTTTGGATTTCGTCTGTGAATTTCCAGAGGTTATCCGTCTTACGAATCAAAAAGTCGGAATCAAGTGATGTTGTCATTTATTTTTTAAATGTTATCTCACTTTGAAGTTCTAAAGGTCTTATTTCTCTTTGATTTTTGGTTTGAACAATGTGGCATTTGTCTTCTGCTGTGTCTCATGGATTCATCATCTGCTGTGTCTCATGGATTCATCATCTGCTGTGTCTCATGGATTCATCATTCACGTTATTGAAAATGCTGAAATATTGCCTGATGTAATCAATGTGGTGTTAATGATTGATGTATTCGTTTCCCTGCAGGGTCATTTTTTTTGTTATATTTTTCACCAAGTGCTTGTTCTCGGCATTTGCTTGTCATCCGATATGAATTTATCCGGTGCTGCAGTTGGTTCAAGTTAGTATATTCCTCTTTTTTGCTGCGTGTTGATTCGGTTTTGTGCGAGTTCAAATGGAAAATATCAAAGAAAAAAAAACTCTCAATTGCAACATTTCAGGCAGAAATTTAAGAAGAGCGGTAGAGTTTGGGAAAACTCATGTGGTTAGGCCCAAAGGGAAACACCAAGCAACTATTGTCTGGCTACATGGGCTTGGAGACAATGGCTCGAGGTAATTCTTTTCTGTGTGACGTTGGTTTTTAAATTTGGAAAATCAGCTAGCATAGTAATTTATTGTACATGGCTTCCATACTACAGTGTCCAATCTTGATACTGGGCTATTTGGAATGGTGGAAATTGTAAATTAGATGTAGACTATTGACTATCAGTAATGAGTGCAACTTATGTTAGTGTTCAAGATTACACCTTGTCTCTTTACCTTACTTTCTTCCAAGAGTTTTGGTGCTTTTATGCAATGTCGCTTCACAATCACTGAGAAAAATAATTGATCGTGACTTGGAACACTCGCTTATTTTTTAAGCTGTCTTTTCTCCTAGAGAAGAAAAAACTCGGTTTAGCAAATCATGACATCGTTCATTGTCTTGATCGATACAAACTTAACTCGATACACAGCTAGTTCGAAAATCTGGCAGTCATGACCTTTAAGTCTTTTTTTTTGGGTCCTGGATGCAGCTGGTCCCAGCTTTTGGAGACCCTTCCCCTTCCAAATGTGAGTTATAACTTATAAGCTTCAAGTGATCTCCAGCAGTTGCCTTCATTATTTTAAACGTGCTCAGTTACTTTACCTTTATCAATACTAACCCATCTTTGTATTTGTGGTGTAGATCAAATGGATATGCCCTACTGCTCCTTCTCAACCAATAAGTTTGTTTGGTGGTTTTCCCTCCACAGCTTGTAAGTTATTTGCTACATAGCATTCGTCTTTCATTCAGTTTAGTGGAAACTAGTACTAATGGAAATAGAAACGGAGGTTAAAGAGAGTTGTAATTAAATTTTGTCATGTTCTTGTAATGAATCACGGGCCAATTAATCCATAATTTTGGTTTGAATTTCGCAATTTATGAACACAAGTTACTCTATAAGGCTCTCAGCAAAGTAGTCAACCAAGTGGTGTAGAATAAGCTCACAATTATAGTTCAAACTCTTTACATGTCTGCAGTTTCTTAGGAAGCTCACTTAGCTTGTGGTTTAGAGTATTAGCCTTCACATCACTAGACCTAAGAAGTATTCTATTGTTCTTTCTTTATATGGTTCTATGAAAAAAAATCTGCTATGCTACATAAGGAACAAGTTTTCACAGGATCTTACTTTTTTGGTCAGCAATATAACTTACCTTTAACAAAAAAAGAAACCCTACTTCTCTCTCTGTTGAAAGGCAATACAAATTTGGTATAACAGATAGAGCATTCTTTACCTTTCTTTATAGACACTAACACCAGACATTTGCACGGACATCAACTCTGAACGGTGAAGTATTTTGTGTGAGTAAACATTTGATGAGTTTCTACTGTAATTAATGCAGGGTTTGATGTTGTGGACATCAATGAAGATGGACCTGATGATGTAGAAGGACTGGATGTGGCGGCCGCACATGTTGCAAATCTGTTGTCAAATGAGCCTGCTGACAGTAAGTTTTCCTTCCAAACTTGCCTGTTCATTCCCCTCCATGTGGTCATTGAAATAGTAAGAAGATTGAGTAAACACCACAATGTGAATTCTACAAATTGATGGATGGTACACTATTGCAATAGAATAGTAGAAGTTCAAATCTTGTGAGAAGAATATAGCTCGAAAGATAAGAGTAGAGTTAGAAAGAAGTTAAAAAGAATTAAGAGAAAAAAGGAGAAAGAAGGAATGCGAGTAGAACTAGAAAGAGAAAAGATAGGTTCTGAAGAGCTAAATTATCATCGAACTATAAGTATTTTACGCAGATATGATATCAGAGCCAGAATATTGACTTTTCACTACAGAAGGTTACTAAGGCGGAATTCTGGAGTCAAAGAGATAACTGACTTCATTCTAGTTAGCTACCAGTTCTATACGTCCTTTAGTAAATAATAATAGAACAACAACAAAAATACTATAACAGTATGCATGGTAATTGTTGGAGGAAGAGAGTGGTTAAAATAGTTAAGGGAAAGGACGGGAACGCTTTCCTACTGAGAATCTACTTGTCATCTGGGAAGTAGCCGAAACTTCTTTGCTATTTTTAATTTCAGCTTTAGTCTTCGCAAGACAACTGGTCGTGCTAGCATTAAGATGTTCTGTTCTTTTTGTTTACGTCCAAGATATTACACATTCCATAACTTTATCTATACTCATATAACTAACTTCATATGATGTGGTGCGGAAGACAGGTCAGCCATTCAAGTTCGACTATAATGGCATCTCTCTAGTTTTCCCATTCGAGTTTATTTCCCTTTTCATATCGAATATTTAAGTTTAATTAGTTTGTTTGGGCTCACGGAGTCCTGTGCTTGTAATATCTACCTAGTTTTCTCAAAAGTTGTGGCTGTTAACCCAAGATTTCGAGATTCCATTTCTAAAACTGTGTTATCTTTCATTGCTCAAAGTCAAATTAGGTGTTGGAGGGTTCAGCATGGGTGCGGGAACATCTCTATATTCTGCAACTTGTTTTGCTCTCGGTAAATATGGAAATGGCAAACCTTACCCTATCAATTTAAGCACAGTCATAGGCTTAAGCGGGTGGCTTCCTTGTGCAAAGTATGTTTTCCTCTTGTCCTAACATTATTATAGTTTAAGAGCTTTTATGGATTAATTGGGATATATGAGTGACTTTGGTACGTTTATTATCCTTATTTCCGTATCTTTTTTTTCACAGGACACTGGCTGGCAAACTAGAAGAGGAACAGATCAAGAACCGAGCTGCATCCTTGCCCATTTTAGTTTGTCATGGAAAAGGTAATTAAGTAAATTATATTACCTTAAAACTTTTGAAATGCTTCATAGTATGTTTAATATGCCAAACAAAATAATCATGATTTTAGTTTTGAACCTTGCTGTAAATGCAATTCATTCTCTAAGACCGATTCAAGTAAAAGAAGGGTTACATATTTAAGATTTTCTCTGTCTTCATGGTCTCATTCTGATTTATGTGCCTTTGGTCTTCAGGTGATGATGTGGTACCGTTCAAGTTTGGGGAGAAATCTTCACAGGCCTTGATTTCAAATGGGTTTAAGAAGGCGACCTTCAAAGCTTACAGTGGACTTGGTCACTACACAATCCCACAGGAGATGAATGAGTTGTGCGCTTGGTTGACATCCACCCTCGGACTCGAAGGTTGAGGCCTTTCGGTGATATGTTGCTTTCTGATGAAAAACCCCAAACTCTCGAGAGTTTCATTGATTTGGATTGGATCTTTCGGATTTTTTCACTTTAAGATTGGAGTATTTATGTGAGACAAATTCGTCTAGTAGTAAATCTTCTCGTTTGGCACGTCCAAACGCCGTCAAAAGACCATCGGTAGACGCAGTTGTGTTTGCTTTCTCTAGTGGTCGAACCGCTCACTCGCAGGTTCACCAGTAAAATTTCACTTTCTCCAACACGCCTCAAAGGCTCAAACTCCAAAACGATCACTACGCTGATTTAAAAAATTCGTCTCTGAACGGATATTTTACAAAGATTTCATTTTAAGTATATTCAATTTCTATAAGGTTTTGTTTCTTGAAAAGAATCTGTCAAAATATTTGTGTTTTACAAACTAGATTCCTCGATAAACTAATGAATTAAAAGTAGCCCGACAGTTGCGCCTAACTTAGAGCATCTCCAATGGGGAATGGGGAGTGTCTCGATGAGAGTGTAGAGAGCGTAGAGAGTAGACACTCTCTCTCCAAGTGTTCTTTTCAATTTTATTTTAAAATGAAAATTTAATTTTATAATGTTGTGAATAAAAGAAAGAGAAGATCTCTCCAAGTGTCATTTTCAATTTTATTTTAAAATTAAAATTGAATTTTATAATGTTGTGAATAAAAGAAAGAGAAGAAGAGAGAGAATTGTTGTGTCTTATTCTATGAATAATGAAATGTATATATATGTTTACAAAGACTCGGAGAACAAGCTAAATTTGGAGAATAAGTAAAGAGAGAATATTCTAAACCTCTTTATGATATGTGTTTTATAATGGGCATCCATATAATTAATTAATAACTCTTCCCCTTAGATGACCATTATATAAAAATAATCATAATGCGCATAAGATCTTGCTTCATTAAAAACCTTATTAGGAAAACTCAATTGTAAAAACCATAGTTAAGGGAAAAAGAGTGCAGCGCGCATTTACTCCCCCTTATGAGTACATCACTTGAAATGTTTGAGATGATGCGATCCAATATGATGAACTAGTTTCTTGAAAGTAGCAGTTGGAGACGTCTTGGTAAATAAGTCCGTCAAATCTTCACTTGAACGAATTTGTAGTAGATGTACATCGCCATTCTTCTGCAATTAATGGGTGTCGCAGATGATCCATCATGATCATTCTCTTTGCTTCTAATGATCTCATTAATCTTTGGAATGGTGATAGACTTTCATATTTACATTCCCTTAGGTGTCTATCATTTGCGTGTTCTTTGTTGCCTAGTTAAAACCTTGTCATGGAAAAACCCAGTGGGATAAAAACCATGATAAAGAAAAAGAGTACAACCACGCACATCATCATATTTCTCCCCCTAGAAGCATCTTCTTCAAGAGATGCATTTCAATCATATATATCATCTTTAGTGAATTGATATAAGCATAACATTAGTTAATACACTCGTATGATTATCATAATTTCTCAGGTTATTGGACTTCTGGTCCATAACATCATTTTCATATAGAAGATATTTTCTTCGTCTATTTGGATTTCATGCCAAATTTCCTTGTACTTACAATCTTCTAGATATTCATATTGTACATACTTGTACATACGAGCTATTCATGCTTCTTGTTTTATGAAAGTACATCTTTCAATCATGAAAGAGATATCAGTAAACTACTCAAATAACATTTAAGTGTAGTACTTCAGGACCAACTAAATGTAAGCATTTTCTATGTTAAATCCTGCAAGGATCTTTGAGATAACATCTCTTTCGCTAGATCTTTAATTTGTAATCTCAAAAGATTTCATTGGAAGATCTGATCTGTGTAAAAATCGAGCAGGCTGAAAACCGTGCAGAATTCGGGTATAATCTGACCCGTACAGATTCCGTACAAAATTCAGATCGTGCAAAACGAGCACAGTCCTACTCGTGCAAATCTCGGGCACATATGCCTTGATTGTTTCAATTCATAACAATATCGATTTAATCTTATATAGTAATGTTCTCGAGAACTAGGGCTTGCTGTTTTTAGCAATTTAAATCCTTCTAGGCTGCTTCTAGCAGTTTAAATCATTTTGAGACTAAATCAAGTCTTTCTCTTATTGTCAGACTCATAAGAGATCTTAAAAATAGTTGCATCCACCACAAAAAGTATATCATTTTCTTTCATCTTTCGCATAAAGATCCACTTATGTCTCACTAGTTTTAGACTTTCAAGTGTACGAACTACTGGTCCAAATACTTTTCCGCAAGAGATTTTAATTCTGCCTCTACGGCTTTTTCCATGATTGGCCAATCATCACTTTATGTACATTTTTCAATAAATCTTCTTCTACCGCGGTTTATGATTCTCAATTCTCATCAACTGCTTCACTGCATGCAAAATTATTATCGACGTCGATTTGCTTTTGGTTCCACTTTATTCCAGACATGACACAACTAGTTGAAATCTCTTATCATTACCAGGTACATGGATTTCCTTCTTAGTCATGTCTAATGTCTCTTATGGAGATCTTCCATAATTCTTTGATTCCTCGATCTTGCCATTTCATAATCTGCTCCATTTCTTTTCGAGGATTCTAATCTTTGGAACCAATAGGTCTATCACGCTTCATGCGATCTCTAGACTCAATAGCAGTTGATATTGTCTCCCATGGACATCAATATTAATTGGAGCACAGCTGGTAGATGTGACTTTGTCACTCAATCAGGGTCAGGAAATGCTTCTGGGATCTAATTTGCTAAACTTTGCAAATGAATTATCTTTTGAACTTTTAGTGCACATTCTTTATAAGGATCAAAATCATTTCTTTCACTGATTTTCTTTTCCAGCTGTTTATTTTCTTTCCCCCCCTTAATTGCTGGAAAGACTGACTCATTGAAATAACAGCCTGTAAACTGAACTTTATCCCTTATGGATGCTCAATATATTTACTCATCAAGGGAGATTCATATCCAACATATATTCCTTAACCTCATTTGAGGTCCCATCTTAGATCAATGTGGTGGAGCAACATTATATCCAAAAACTTTAGTTGGAAAATATATATATGGTTCCTGACCAAAAACCAATCTTGGGAGAACTCAAAATTATTCGTTGGCATAATGCGAATCAATGCGGTTTCACTCTAATCAATTAACCAAATACTTTCGCAAAGATACATAGTAGATGATCAGTCCAAAATATCTCTTTGTATACGTACCAGAAAACTAATATATTCCAAGTATATTGGATAGTGAAAACCGTATTATCAACTTCCTTTATGGATAACACATAAGAATCTTCTGGGTTTTTTTCGCATTATTATTGAACCGGAATGGCCTAACCAGTCATGCCAAAACAGTGAGATTTTTAGTAAACTTCTGGTTTACTATTTTCCTTATCTTTGTAAAATAACCCAGATAATTCGTGCGAAAATCGGGTTGATACGAAATTAAACATAGATAATGCAAAATCAATCACAGATAATCCGTGCATAAATAATACAGAGAAATGGTGCAAAATCATTCGTGCATAGAGCAATAAAAATGGCAGATATTTCGTGCATAAATCATTAGGAACACAAACAGAATCAATAACAGATAATATGTGCAAAATTCGTGAATCATAAAATAATTCTATAATTAAATAAGATACCTCAAATTTAACCATGTCTGATAAAGCAAATAATATCATAGTGGGAAGATAAAAACCAAATGAAGCCAAAACAACATGAATTCAAGAAAAACCAAAACCCAAAACCAAACATCATAGCTTAAATCAAAGAATCAACTATTCCCTTCAGGGGCTCGGGAATCATCAGCTTCCATTGGAGAGAGATCATCATAATCATCTTCATCATCGTATACGAGGTTTGTTTCTGCATTCATTCCTTTTTGTTTCAATGATTCTTGATAAAGGTCAATAAGATGCTTTGGTATACGACAAGTACGAGACCAATGACCTTTTCCTCCACAGCGATGACATACATTTGTTACCTTCTCTTCTTTGTTGCCAGTTGGGCGTAATTGATGGTTTTTCATCAGTAGCTCATTGTTTTGCTCAGCCACAAGGAGAGAAGATATAAGATCATAGTATTTCTTATATTCTTTTTCACGATATTGTGTCTGCAGGACAACATTGTTTTCGTGAAAGGTAGAGTATGTCTTTTCAAGCATATCTGCATCTGTGACTTTCTCTCCATATAATTCCAATTTGGAAGTTATCCTGAACATTGCATATGTGACTTTCTCTCCATATAATTCCAATTTGGAAGTTATTCTGAACATTGCTGAGTTGTATTCACTTACAGACTTAAAGTCTTGTAGTCTCAGATGTGTCCATTCATAGCGAGCTTTTGGTAATACCACATTTTTCTGGTGGTTAAACCTATCCTTTAGGCTACTCCAAAGAACTTCTGGTTCTTTTACAGTCAAGTATTCATTCTTGAGGTCCACATGGAGGTGATGACGAAGGAATATCATAGCCTTTGCTTTTGTTTGAGTGGTTGCTGCACTTCCCTCTTTGATTGCATCACCAAGATTTTCATAATCAAAGTACATCTCGACATCGAGCACCCAAGACAAATAATTCTCTCCAGAGATGTCAAGGGCCTCAAATTCAAGGTTGGTAATATTCGACATAATTTACTGAAATAATAAAAGGATGATCAAGTTTCATAAAAATACAATCATCATATCTTATTTTGTTCCTATCATTCCATTAAACTAAGTTCTCAATCAATCAATTAATTCATCAGACAAAATCATATGACAAAATTGTGCAAATTTCGTTATCAAACATGATTTTAATTTGTTTGTGCAAAATCCGTTTTAGAAATCCTTAAGTAAAAGTATGGTAAAATCCAGTCGTGCATAGATCGGACATAAATGATGCTCTTATAATCTAGTCGTCGTGCATATATCGGACATAAACGAATTAGTGCAAAAACAGTATTCAGATTAATAAGCAATATTCAGTTTAATGATAGAAAATCACAGTGCAAAATCAGGAGAAATTAATTTTTATGTCGATACTCATAAAACCCTAATAGATTTGTTATAAGATTCACTTCATCAATTAACAAACATAGATTTGTCAAAGAATGAATAATTAGGTTAGACAAACAGATACCATAAAAACCCTAATCGATTAAAAATCGTTTTTGCTTTAACAAAATCTCGGTATTTAATGAATTTGAACAAAACTTCTTTAATCAATAAAATACAAAGATCAAACGATCGATAATCATTATTCTAGATAAGCATTGATAACCATCATTTGATCTGAAGAGACAGATTTTACCATACGATCATGATCGTGGAGGCATAGCCTACCATGACGATCGATTTTGAAAAAGGCATCGCTTTATCATCCCGGAATAATATAAACATAGACAGAAATTAAATCTCACATGTTCGGTGGAAGAACAGATCGAAGAGACGATCGTGCTGATAATGTGTTGTGAATAAAAGAAAGAGAACAACAGAGAGGGAATTGTTGTGTCTTATTCCATGAATAATGAGAGGTATATATAGATTTACAAAGACTTAGAGAATAAGTAAATAAAGAATATTCTAAACCTCTTTATGATATGAATCTTATAAACATTCATATAATTATTTATAACATATAACTAAATTTTATTAAAATATTAATACTTTGTTGTTGAGACATATAGACTCTTAAGTGACTGGTTGGAAAATTTAAACGTGTGTGTGACATAGCTTGACACGTGTGAGGATCAGACTCGTCTGAATCATCGTTTCTCCTTTCTCACTCCGATTGGGCTCTAAACATCATCATCAAGCGCGAAAGAATGGGGAGAAGAAAACAGAGATGCTCGCTCTCTTCCTCTCTTCTTCTTCGTATCCAACTCTCTCTTTCCTCTCCAGATCTGTAACTCTAGACTTTGCCAGAAGACCAACACTCTCAGCTCTCACAATGTCGATGAACCTAAGAACCCACGCGTACGCAGGCAATCCCTTGAGGTCCAGAACCCCGAAATCAACCGATCCCTTCTCACCCTCTTCCGCTTTCGAATCCCTCAAAACCCTGATTCCAGTAATCCCTAATCACCCGACGCCATCCCCGGATTTCAAGGTCCTTCCCTTTAGAAAGGGCCGGCCACTGGTGTTCTCGAGCGGTGGAGACGCTAATACGACGCCTATTTGGCATCTGAGCTGGGTCAGCTTGGGTGATTGCAAGGGTATGTTGGCGAGTTCTGGGGTCGATCTGAGCGAGGACTCACTTGTGTATTTAGGGCCCAAGGTAGAGGAAGATTTGGTGTATTGGGCGGTTGATGTGCCGGAAGAAGACGGCGTGGTTTCTGAATTTGGAGGTAGGAAGCTGTGTTTCGTCGACCTCCGAACCCTAATGGTAGC
Organism: Eutrema heterophyllum; assembly: GCA_002933915.1. Lineage (NCBI taxonomy): Eukaryota > Viridiplantae > Streptophyta > Magnoliopsida > Brassicales > Brassicaceae > Eutrema > Eutrema heterophyllum. Next base: position 1,075,011 of record PKMM01022803.1, on the reverse strand, counting down.
TGCTGATTGGGCGGATCAACGCGCTATGGATGAATTGGCTATCGCCGGCCATGTATGTGAGCTGGATTTTCATCTTAATCATATGCTTAAGTTTGTCTTGTTTTTAGTTTGATGGAATCATTTTAGTATATGTCCTTATTGCTACAACTTAAAGAAAAAAGTAGTAGTAGTTTCTCGCTTTTCACCACCCCAAATATACAGGCCAGGGCATTGCTTGAGTGGCACAACGTATCACGATTCTGTGGATCTTGTGGAGGTAAAACTGTTCCAAAGGAAGCAGGAAGGAGAAAACAATGCTCAAACGAGACATGCAAGAAGCGCGTTTATCCCCGTGTTGACCCGGTATATTCATGCTTCCTCCATTTTCTTTTGCAAGGGCATGCTATTGCGGAACTTCTGGTTGATTGCTCCCTTGTCCAGTTCAGGTGGTTATAATGTTAGTTATTGATCGAGAAAATGATCGCGCACTGTTAAGCAGGCAATCTAGATATGTACCGAGAATGTGGAGTTGTTTAGCCGGGTTTATTGAGGTATTACTCTTGACTAATTCATTTTTTGTTTTTTTCTTCCCGTGAATGCGCCCCTCCTGTTCCTTTTTTTGTATGTATTATCTATGTTGCTTCTGCTAGCCAGGGGAAAGCTTAGAAGAAGCTGTGAGACGAGAAACATGGGAAGAGACAGGCATTGAAGTAGGACAAGTTGTCTACCACAGCTCTCAGCCTTGGCCTGGTAATTGAATTGTTAAGATATATATATATTGCATGCATTGTCCATTAGCTAAAGATCTGCTCTATATATATATTGTTGGTTTAGGGTTTCTGTCTTCCATTTATACATTCTATCTATGTTTATTAGCCTTTGACTTACAAAGCTTATCTTTAGCTAATGGACAATGCATGCAATCCATAAGTGTGATTGGTCCTTTACCACATACCCCTCAGAGAATAGTGCTAAATAGATTAGCAATTTAGTAGTAGAGCAGATAACAAAGGGTTTCGTTGTGAGCGAATTTTGCGATTTTTCATCTCTAAGCAAAGTAGTTCCTCTATGCGTAGATTTGAAACTTAGTTAATTTTTTTTTTTTATGGTCAGAAGGAATTTTTTCGAACTCCAAATTTGACAGAGACAAGGATTTGGTTGTCTTATATTGCAGTGGGACCAAGTAGCATGCCATGCCAATTGATGCTAGGGTTCTTTGCTTTCGCCAAGACGCTTGACATAAACGTAGACAAAGATGAGTTAGAAGGTAAATTAACTTCAACTCTTTGGAGTGCCAGAGTTTCTGAACACTCATCACATTGAGCTTATCTTAACAACTTAGCAACATGTTTTACTGCGCAGATGCTCAATGGCACAGTAGAGAAGATGTGAAGAAAGCCCTGGCTTTTGCAGAATACAGGAAGGCGCAAAGAACAGCGGCTTCAAAGATAGAGCAGATCTGTAAAGGTGTGGAGAGAAGCCAGAGCCTATCAACCGATTTCAATGTCGAAAGCGGTGAGCTCGCTCCTCTGTTCATCCCGGGGCCATTTGCCATCGCTCACCACCTGATCTCAACATGGGTTGATCAGGGTCCAAGCGATATTCACTCAAATCAACAACCCGGTGTCTCTCTCTCAAGCTTGTAGCTAGAAAGATACGACTTTGATGCTTAGAGAAACCAAACGATTGCTATTGCTTTGATGCTTATTTTGAATTGCAGAGTCCTTGGTGTACGGACTTGCTCCAAGCTATTTGTTGCAAGAACAATTTATATCAAAGATTTACCTCAATAATTTGTAGATGTAATCTAATCTAGGTATTCTACAACAATCAATATAATCTAGTTTGTAAAACTATCATATATGTACATCAAAATCGCGTGTAAAGAGTTTATGTTAAGACCGACTTAATCAGACCTAGGAAAATCCAACAAAATCGTGTGTTATGGGATCACTTCATCAAAATCGCGTGTTAAGAGTTTATGTTATATCATGTATTAAGAATGAAAAAAACAATGGGAAGAGGATTTGTTTTGGGAATTCCACCGTTATTACGTACACATCTCCGTAGGGTAGAGCTCACTCTCTCTTTCTCAGGTCTGTCGTCTCATTCACTCGGTTCTAAAACCCTCCCATTTCGATCCCTTTGTTCTTTCTCCGAGATCTGAACCACTATGGCCACCTCCTTCTTCCGGCGACTCGCTAGGTCAGTTCCGATTACATTCCCCCTCGCATTCGGATCCCAAAGCAAATCTGGTCTTGGCACTTTCCGATTCTCTGCTGGTGCGATCGCGGCACTTTCCGGCGGGTTCTCCTACTATTACCTCACCTCCGGCAACAATCTGGTGACCTTTGTTTTTTTTTTCCTCTCTATCGTCTTTGATCATCTCAAATTGCATTTTATCTTTTTTGCCAAGCTGGTTTGATTCCTTTCTCTTGTATTCTGTCCAATGTATGCTTTGTTGTATTTCACATTCAATCAGACAAGTTTAAACGAACACATAGATGCATGTACGAAGCATATAGATCTTTATTATTAATAGCGTATTAGGCCTTTCTTCTCAGTTAATATGGCTTTTGTTTACTAGAAATTTCTGACTGTCGTTTGTGCTTTACGATCTCAGGTTTATCTGGATCAAGCTAAGGAAGAGACAGGACCGAAGACAGGTGCGGTGTTTTATACTCTTAACCGCGCTTTTCCTTAATCTTGCTTTGAAATCTCTGAAACGTTTTTGCTACTAGCCTACTACTATGCTCAGATTGCTGATGTTTTATTTTCTTGTGACGGGCTCTTTCATATCTAAGACTGTTTCTTTTCTCTTTGTTGGTATCTTTCGGAGGAGAGAGGAAGGGTTTTGGATATACTTATAGCTTTTGGTATTTCTCACTCCACTCAAAACTTTTTGTATTTTTCTGTCTGATTTCAGCTCTAAACCCTGATAAATGGCTCGAGTTCAAGCTTCAAGACACTGCTACAGTTAGCCACAACACCAAGTTGTTCAGGTATTTGCTTGACTTACTAATATTTTCATAAAAATTACACATTGGCAAAATAATTATTGGACAAGGCATATGATCGTGGGATGGTATGGATAACTAGCTGGTGAATTCTTGTTTGTTTCTCATCCTTTCTTGTGTAATTTTCAACGTATTAAGTAGTTTGTATCCCTATACTGCATTTGGGGTATGCATTATGAAATCATTATTGGTAAAAGTCCAAGTGATTTAGTTTGTTTAGCTTATATCCATATCTCAATGATGGGCTTTGGTGCTATTAATATGGTTGGAGGTCATGGCGTTAACTTTGGTTCTCTTGTTTTGCCTTTGTCTTGAAATCTAGGTTCTCATTTGACCCCTCAGCCAACTTGGGTCTACATGTTGCGTCTTGTCTCCTGACAAGGTATGTTATGGTCTCACTCGTACCACTTTACAGTAAAACAAATTTATTTGCGACAACTTGGGAAAATTTCTCAACGAGAGTGGTAAATCTAACCTGTTTCCATTTTCCTTTGTACAGGGCTCCTTTAGGCTATAATGCTGAAGGGAAAACAAAATATGTCGTTAGACCGTAAGTTCAGCGAACAACTTCTCATGTCCTGACAACCATTCTTCTGATTAAGTTAGAGAACCTGTTTGCCTATCTGTTGCGTTTTCACTTTTGTTGAATGGCTTTGATGGAGCCCATATGTATCACTTCAAATTTTCATCTTGTTTTATGAATATTCGTTCATTTTTAGTTTATGCATTGTCTGCAACTTAAAGGTGAAGATTGATAGCTGCCACTATGAAAAAAAACGAAAAAAAAGATTTGAAATAATGTATTGTATGCAGCCATTATTTTTTAGAAAGGTTTATTGTTGAAGTTAAAATTTGTGGTATCTGTCTTCTAAATTTCCACTTTTTAGATTACTCAATATAGAAACTTATCTTGCAAAATACATCTTCCAGACCTTTACATTTCTTGCTTTCTACTATAAAGCTCTTCAATAATTTTACTTATGTACGTGAGGCTTCTATTAACCTTATTTATCTTATGTTTGTGAATTAATCTCAGTTACACTCCTATATCAGACCCAGAGGCTAAGGGCTATTTTGATTTACTGATTAAGGTATGAGTGTCCTTTATTATCCATGTGCATCTCTCCGCTTTTGCTACTATTTTCTAGCTAAGAACTGGATGTGTTATGATTGATCTGATTTCCTCAATTTGTATTGAATTTCTTATGATGTAGTTCACTGCTTTTTGCAGGTATATCCCGACGGAAAAATGAGTCAGCATTTTGCAAGCTTAAAACCGGGGGATATGTTGGAAGTGAAAGGGTATATTTTCTTGACTGTTAGCCTTTTCTTAACTACGGTTGGTGATAGTTCTTTATTGTATATGCTGTTTAACTATTTCTACCTTTTGTTTCTTGTAGACCTATTGAAAAGTTCAAATATTCGCCTAATATGAAGAAACATATTGGCATGGTATATACCCTTGTTCCCTTGTTACACCAAGTTTACTGAAGGTTTCTTACATACAATCTGTTTTATTTATATGGAAGTTGAACTTAAAAGATATGGACTGCCCTAGTAGTTTTTTCCTTATCCCAACGTATGGAATTATTTTACCTGCTCTCGTTTGTTGATATGCAAGTCCGTAAAAATTCAGTTTTTTCATGAGGTTGCATTTTTACTTTCCCGTTTAGTAGCATGATTTACTGACTTGTAGTTGTTTTGTGTATTATGCTTACAAGTCAATGTAATGAAAAATAAATTCTGACTGGTAATTTTGTGTTTGCTATCCATTTTCTTTTTTAACTTGAAGATTGCTGGTGGAAGTGGGATTACTCCAATGCTTCAGGTGATCGATGCCGTTTTGAAGAATCCCGAGGACAACACGCAGGTGACTAGTTTATTGTTATCTTTCTTTTCTTCTCAAAAATGATCATCTATACTCCATATTGAAGTATGTAATCTATGCATACAAATTGCTGAACTGCTACGTATTCTAGTTGCTGGTTTCTTTACCAAGATCTTGAAAATGTTATCATCCTTTACAACTCAAAATAGAGATTTTTCAGAAAAGAAGATATCCTAACATGGAAATTTACAATTTCTTTGTGTGCACAGATATCATTGATTTATGCCAATGTTTCTCCGGATGATATACTTCTCAAGCAAAAGCTCGATGTACTTCAGGCTAACCACCCAAATTTGAAGGTAGAATCCTCTTGAATTCTTCGATTGCTTATTTTACTAGCTTGTGACTATTAGCATACACACTTTTCTTAAAAAGATTTTAATTTTAAAAATTGACAGGTGTTCTATACTGTTGATAATCCTACTAAAAACTGGAAAGGAGGAGTAGGTTACATTTCAAAGGATATGGCTTTGAAAGGCTTACCTCTTCCTGCAGATGATACTCTTATCCTTGTAAGTTACCTTACAACCTTCAGAACCATAGCTTGTTTTTTTGAAAGAAAGTGTTTCTACAATCTCTTTCCATCGCTTCTTTCCTTGTGTGCTATAACATTTCATTAATTTAGTTAATTCTTCTGATTTTGGAGTATGCGGATGTTTTATATCAGTTTCCATCATAATGGACAATGTTTCCTAGGACAGTGAGAATCAGGATGTCAAAGCGTAGTGATACGGATGTGATTTACTGACGAAGAAGTTATGGTTAGAATCAAAGCATTCACTATTAATTATATGTGGTATGCTTTATTGTTAATTCAGGTATGTGGTCCTTCTGGGATGATGGAGCATATATCCGGAGGCAAAGCTCCAGACTGGTCACAAGGAGAGGTCTGTACCAATTTGTCAACATCTTATCTTGGCAATCTAATAATGTAAAATTTAAAAAGCAGCTAAACCGTTGTGCCGAGAGTATTTATACCCACGTGGGATATCTCTGATGGTTATCGGTTAAAATGCAATTAACAACATTCACGGAAACGTTGTCAAGCTGAAAGAGGGCTTACAGAATTTTAGGGAATGTGTTAAAGGAAAGGGCCCTTAATAGCGTAGTCTTTGTTATTTGATGGCATACAAAAAATGAATCAGGTTATGAAATCTGTAGGTTTTGAGTCCCTGTAATTAGTTGCAGAAAACCAATCAATCAGCAAGATGCAGAGCAGTTCATGTCTAATGTCTCGTTGGTTTGTTTCACTGCAGGTCAAGGGGATACTCAAGGAACTCGGATACACAGAGCAGATAGTATTCAAATTCTGAGAGAAGTTGAGAATCAGAATCCCGTAGTTTCTGCTCTCGACAAGGTTTCATTTCATGTAATAAAAGTGGCCCCAAGCGAACATTAATTGACGCAGGATGAGCTTTGACACGACTTACAAAGCTTTGAAAATAAACAAAGCAAAACAGATCAGTTTGTCATTGTCTCTGCAGGTAGTAGCGGGAACTTTCCTATACTTGATTTTGATGATAAATTTCTATGCGATTGAGACTGCAAGATATTGAATATGGTTCGAAAGATGAATTTGTGCATTTGAAGAAAGATCCAAACGCAAGCTGCAGAATTTCTCAACTTTGCTTATTTTAGGATTTCTCAAAGATGATGTCCCAACTCCTGCAGTCCCTAAACATCATCTTTCACTTTTTGGTTCGAGGATGTTTCAACCGCAATTTGTGTGAACAGTAACACGAATTATGAACTGATGACTGGTCCCAAATTTTATTACAAGCGGTTACTTATAAAAGAAAACAAAAAAGAAGATAATGTTAATGAGCGATCCAACAAGTAAAGCAACCATGGCCTGGGGGACACAACACAAACACGTTTCAATGGAAATTCAAATGGATGGATTCAGTAATTCCCAAGAACAAATGCTGATCCGTTGTTCATCAGAAGCAGACACCTTTCCTCATTTTGGTTTTACTGAGACGGTTTCTCGTCTTCTTTCGTGGTGGATAAATACCTGTCATTTAAGGAATTTCCGAGTAAGTTAAAAACAAAACATGGTAACGTATAGTAAGCTTATAATTTAAAACAATTGTCCTAATTGTTTCCGAGATTTAAAAGGCTAGTGATCCGGTTTTTGAGTGCATTTGTTCATGTCTATGGTTATCTGAGATAGAACTTACCCCTGGGCTCTAGCCCAACGCGAGAGCTGATAGAGCTGTACAGTCTCGTTTGATGCATGGCACGCAAGTAGTAAATAGTTGCGAGGTTGCACCATCCAAGCAAATCTCATGAACAAGGCAGAGTAAATGCACATCGCTTTAAAAAAAAAAAAAAAAAAAAAAAATCAAAAAGATGCCATCAGAAGCAGCTAATAATGTTGCATGTATGACCTTTATAATAAGATTTTCAACACGGTCTCTCTTTTCTTACCTGAAGACATGTTTCCAGAAATCATTTCAGGGGGCTTTTGCATATCCACCAAACCCTATTTGTGAAATCAAATTCAAAACTGTTATGAATCCATGGACCACCCAAACCGATGGATTGAGTAAAAAAAAGACGAGGAAAGACAAACATACAGCAGCAACAAAACCCCAATTAGCGATAGGACCCCAGAAATGGGTTGTTTTAGGGCCAACCGGACTGTTCAAGAATGCTTGGAACCTTGATGTAGCCGCCATATCTACTGAATTCCGCCTACAATAAACTCACGACGGTAAAAGATTATAAATATCACCTTCAGAAATCAAGAAATGTGAAAGCTAATCCGCATTATCCAACATATATTGAATTCACTGTCTAGATTCAGGAAATGTGAAAGCTAAACAAGACTCATGAGATTAGTTTTTGTGAATGTCAACTAAGTGTGATAAGTAAATTAATGGCTCAATCATATCTTTAAGACCTGTTTCCCTCTTCAAAACTCAGCCCATAGAGATGCAAAAAAGCATATACAGGATTTTGATTGGAGAATCAAAATATATATTACTCAAACAGAAAGCCAATCTATCATATCACGAGCAGATTTAAGAAACCCAGGGACGGTTCTGAGGTGATTGCACAGGGTCCCTAAATCAGGGTTTCTAAGTCCAATTCGACAAAAACCACTCCATAAAAACATCACAATACATTTCGATTGCCAATCTAAAACTCTGTATGACTATATTCCGAAGGCTACAACAGAGAGCGAACAATTAGGTTTACCAATCTTTTTTATTTATTTGATTCATACGACGATCTACTTCGGGATCGAGACAAACCTGAGGGATGCGATTGGTCTAAGAGGATAGTCGACGAAGCTTGCTCCCAATTCGGTGAGGGAACTTCAGAGCGAGGAAGAGAGAGAGAGAGAGAGAGAGAATAACAAACAAGTCAAAAGCCACAAGTGGGTTGGGCTTTCTTCTTCTTTTTTCTCTTTTTTTAGCTAACCGAACCTCTCATTTTCGGTTCGCTAAACCGGAGCAAAGAAATTTACAAACAAAAAAACTAACTCACCCCCTACGGACAAAACAATCAATTTTAGAAATTAAAAATGATGTGGAAAACGTAAAGCCAATCTACAGGTTAACGTCATCTTTCGACACATATGATGATCACTCCGACAATTTTAATTATTTCAGCCATTAGGACATACGTTTGTACAAAAGAAACAGGCGGTAAGTTAGCCTCTTTGGTTTTCCTATTTTTGGTAAAGAAACTCATATTACTAAAATAATTAAAAAAAATTTGTCAGTTTAACTACAAATGTGAAACCATAATAAGAAAATAATTTTGAAAAAAAAAAAAAAAAAGAGAGAGAGAAAAAGTCTTCGAAAAAGGAATAACGTAGTAAAGAAAGAAAAAAACGTTTCCCATAATTATTCTTGTTTTTCCTTTCTTCCTTCAAAATATTTTCTTTTCCTTTTTTTTTTGTTGAGAATTTATTTCAAATATTTGTTTTCTTCACATTCCATTGAAAGAGAAAAACAAAGAGAGAGGAGAAGGATGGCGTTGCAGAGATCGACGGCGTCGTTTAGGAGACAAGGTTCGTCGGGACTCATCTGGAACGACAGATTCTTGAGCGGGGAGATTCGCAACGACGAAAGACAGGAAGATCGGTGTAACGATCATCGCGACGGATCAATGGCAGCGGCTGCGGCAACAGTGCAACGGAGCGCATCGGACGGAGGACGTGGCCACGTTGGTGGACGATTGGTGGATTCTTCTCCGACGTTGGATCCACCTTCCCCTAAAATCTCTGTTGGTTGTGGCTTCTGTTCTCTGTTTTCGTCTAATCGGAGAAGGAGAAGCAGAGGAAGGAGAAGATCAAGCCCTGGAAGTACATAACAAAAAAAGAAGCATATCATAAGGGGTAATTAATTAACAATTTACATCAATGGATGCATATATTATATTAGGATTCATTGTGCAATTCTCTAATGTGAAAATTTCGAAATCATGATGGACAAAGCCAACGATTGCTTTTGGTTTATGATGTGAGAAGGCTTTATAGATTGATCTATTCATATGAAATGCGTGTGTGTTTGTTTGTGAAACATTCAGAACAAAGAACAAAACCGTCAATTACCAAGTTTGCAGTATTTCTACAGCCAAAATTTTCATCGATGTTAATATTCATCAAAAGAAAACTTATTTATGAATGTATTGATAATACATTTACCAGGTTTCCATGTTGCCATAAGGATGCAAATTCATTTTGGAATTAGTCATTGTGCTAAGTCAGAGACCGAATAGTTTGAATGGTATTTCTGAATGCGCACGGAGGTAAACTTACGTAGTGAAAGTATCCGGTAATGTTAAGAAAATTACTAAATTCTATATATCTGATTTTCTAGCCTTCTTGTTTCGTTGAATTCATGAAAAAAAAAAATCCAGGAAGAGAAAACTTGAGAAGAACATATTTTTGCAAACCTGCGTGTCGTGACATGGTGGTATTGGCTTTGAAGCCAATGGCATATATTCGATACAACCTCGCGCGGCTTCAATTCCACCATGTGCGAATACTGCGTGTGAACTACTTGATCACTTAGATTTCAGTCCGAGTGCTTTATGTGTGGTGGGCTTGCAGAAAATTCTTTACCAAAATGTTTCCACAGTCCCATGATTAATCGGGCGCTTCGACAAAATCCAAATATCCAATGCTATATAAATCTAGAAAAAAAATTTTGCTTTGTACTACACCAAAGTCTCGTCCAAAGGCTTACCTATGCTACATCAAGCTCCCCTTGTCCCCCAGTCACTAGTAGTGTCCTTAGCTCGTTATTTTAAGCTCCACTCTTGGTCACTTAGCATTTCATTGATAATTTAACTCTTTATGTTCCAAAATATAAATCACATTACTTAGGTTTTTTTAACCCTACTTCAATTTTTGAGGGAATAGATCTTTCCGAGATGAGGTTTTTGATGGCCGCACGCCATATAAATGAACATATAATCCAAACAAAGTGGACCACAGATAAAGGAATCGCTGTTCCAACTTTATAATAACATATGAAATTAAAAAAAAAAAAAACATAGGAATAGTGAATTTACAGTAAGCCTCTTGATTACGATTGGTATAAGTTACAGCCTAAAGGGACGAGAAAATCAATGGGGAGAAGCAGGACGAACTTTGGTTCTGAAGAGGAGAATGTAGAGTTTGTCCATTGAGAAATAAAGAAAACAACCTGTGGAATGTGTCACGAATGACCCGAAACTTGACCCCACTATGCAATGCCATGCTGGTCCATACCCTTTGTCAAATTCCTGCATATTTTTCATATCTCACTTACATTATAACTTATTTATGGCATGAGAATTATAAGTTGATCCTTTAACAAAAAAAAAAAGAATTATAAGTTGATTGCTATAACAACACTTTTAGCATCTTATATATAATTATTTTGCAAAATGGTTTCGATGCTAATTCTTTGGCTGTTCCACCATTATATTATTATATTTGACTATTTATAGAAAATATGCTAACAAATATAAAATTTAAACTTTTTTCTTCTTGTTGATAGAAAAGGTTATGAACCGAGGTGTGTGCATCTTCTAGATCCTTAAACAGAACATGTAATATAGTAAAAATTTAAATTTGTATACTATGTTCAGTTCAGCCCTGTAAATTTAAGGGTAGAAAGACAAATAAATATGGAATTTTGATCATTTTCACAAGAAAATGGATCTGGTTAAGATTTAAAAATCTGACATATTTTACTGATTTGTCTACAAAAAATAACTGCCAAGAGAACTTATAGTCAAAAGCCACATCGATCCTTAATGTGGAGATTGCGAGAGAGACAAAAGAGGGATCCAAAAAATTAAGTTAAAGAAAAAAAGGAGGATAAGAGTGGAAGAGGACCACATGGCTCTGTTGGCTTGATGCCCTTTTCAACATTAGCTGGACCATTTCCCATCACTCTGTTTTTATTATTTATTTCTAATATTCACTCTCCCATCCATTTTGAGATCCAAAATTTTGATTATTCACAAAACCCACACTGATTATTTATTTTCTAATATTGTTTCAGCCCATAGAAACAAACACCGGTCATTTGTCTAATATTGACATCTAATATCATGAAAAAGCAATTGGCTAAGAGGGATGATGTGTCATTTTCCCCCTCATACTTTGTATTCATTTAGATGTTTTTGGTATTAAATATGAGTTTCTGCTTAGTTGTTCGTATATTCGTGGCTTGGAACGGAAAAAAAAAAACAATAGAAGCTATCTTAATCTCATTAATTTGTATGCCCATTCCAACTATTTAGTCGTCTAAAATAACCTCAAGACTATAATATCACACATTTAAAAGACAAACAAACTTGAAAGAGATACTCAACTTTAGAGACGTTCTCAAACTGTAAAATGTTGAACCTAAACACACAAAATATTTCAAAGATAACGCTGTCGTTTATAACCAGGTAACTAATTGACCGAACACCAATTTAATAACAAAATAGATTGTTTTGTAAAGTCTAATCATCTACAATGACCAAATATGAAAACACAATACACAATAGATTCAATTCTACCAATTGGACGACATTTCAACCCTAGACTATTATGATTGGTTAGATGCAAATCCTGTTTTTTTTACACATTTTTGTTAAGAAGATTATATAAAGAAAACAAAATTCATATGTTAGAGATTTTGTAGTAAGTTTTGGCATCGCAAATTTTGTCCTTCTATTTTTCTTTATCATTTTTTTTTGTTTTGTCTTTTTTTTCATGAAAATCCGCCGCTTGTGATATACTTTTGCTTGCATATAAATAAATGATAAAATAGGAGAAAGTGACAAAAAAGAAGAAATGCGAAAAGGAAGAGAAGAGAGTGTTACCTTCTTGAGATTGAAAGCCATGTGCTTCGAACTAAACTTGTCCAAACTATCTAAAGTCGTTCTCGCACACCTAAACGCATGTGCCTGCATAAACCCCGGCATGTCCGCCGCTAATATCCTCACCGTTAACATCTCCGCCGCTGCCGCTATCCTCGCTGCCGTGTCCCTCTCCACGTGAGACACCGATTTCCTCCCCTCCTCCGCCACACCACCACCACCACCGCCTTTCTTTCTTTCATTACCACTAGTCTCTAACTCGAAGATGTCTCTCATCAGATGGTTTTGCGTTTTGTTCGATCGGATGACGATTGGTTTTGATACCTCTCCTTGGGATATTGATGTTGTTGGGATCGGGACTTTGTTTGGTTTGGATTTAGGGTTTATGAGTGATTGCTTCGAAGTGGTGGTGGAGAATTTGTAGAAGCTCATGAGACTTTTCTTCTTTTTGGGTTTCTCTTCGTTTGCCATATTCATTTTCTTTTTGAATGTTTTTGCGTAAAAATAGATGTGAAACCCTTTAATGGCTCATATGCGTTATTTATAAGGAAGAGTCAGAGCCTCAGAGGAGAGAAATGAGTCCTCTCTATTATTCTCTCTTAAATTTTGCAATTTAATAGAATTAAATACTATAATTTTATACATCAATACCATATATACAAGATATTATTTTATAATAAAATGGAGTGTATCCTATGCGTACCATATACAACATTTTCTTATGAACGATTTTTTATTTATTTTGTCTGCAGAAGGATAATAATTTGTAATCGGAGCTAGCTCTAGGAAAAAGAGTGTAGAAAATATTTAACCAATCTAGCTTCACATGTGCATAATTTGCCTAGCTGCATCTAAATTAGGTTCACTATGGTTATTATGAGTTTTGGGATATGTTTATCATATAAGTGATTACGCTATTGTCAAGATTAAAAAAATAAAATTAACTTAGAATGATATCTGTCCCATATCAAGACTTTAAGAGATTTGTGGACAATATATAAGTGTGCAATCTTCCATTTTTGAACTATAGCTTTTGGGTGTGAGTTAAGCCCATACTTACTAATATAGTATCAAAACCATTTTCCGATTTCTCGATTGTGGGTCACATCCGTGGATGTCCAGTCCCACAAACTTTACGTTTCAGATGTCCATTCCTGAACATGAGAGAGTGTATTAGAATGATATTTGTCCCACATTGAGACTTTGAGAGATTTATGTACAATATATAAGTGTGTGACAATTATCTACTATTGAGCTAGCTTTTGAGCGTGAGTTAGGCACATATTTACTAATATAACCGTTTAACAAGGGAGGATCCATTTCCTCACAAAACATTTGTCAACGTTTGTGGTCGTTTTTTTTTACTGTTTAGTATTGTTCTTCTTGTTGTTTAGATACCATCTACGCATTACATTACATTAATATTGACTGGTAAGTGGTAACAAGCCATTATGTTGCAAGTCTTGGTCAGATTTTGCATAATTTAATCGATGAATAATAATAGCTCTTTAATAAACCCGCAATAAATTAACTCAATCTGTGCCAATACCAAGACAAATTAAATAATGTGGATTAGAAAGTGAATGGGGTGATTGATAGAATCAAACCATGTGGGTTGTTCTAAGTCAAGTGAAATTAACCTCTTATTTCTTGTCAACAAGTGTAATCAACACATACATTGGTTATTGGAATACATATATAGATAGGTGGAGATGTTTGTTTTTATGTTATAACTTGTTTTTCTCTTGACAAAAACACTAATTGTTCTCAAACACAGAGTTTACCTGGGCCCGGGAACCCAAAATCTGATATTTTTTATACTCGTTAACCTTGTCGATTTATGCTCAGCAAATTAGGACCCGGCCATGGACCCTCTCGGCTCTTGTTCTTCCAACCAAATTTTGTAAGCTAGATGTATTACATATTTGTTTTTAATTAAGAATTTATTTGAGGTCGATACCAATCTTGATAATATTTATGATAATACAACAAAACATAAATGATTTCTACTATAAGAAATATGCGTGAATTTTTTGTGGTTTAATCCGTGGTCACAATTCTTAGCATGTAATCCCAATCATGATGATAAATTTTGGTGTGTTAGAGAAATCTAACTCAAATCATTCATTCGCGTAAGCTTGAAAAGTCTGAAAAAGCTAAGAACCTACTCATCTTTAAACGTTGGAGATAATGTATTGCGGACATTGAAACTGCAACTATGATGTGATCCTTACTAGAAGAAAAGTGATTCGATGTTTCTCCCAAATTCAATTATTTCTTTTACTTTCTTCTTGATTTGATTCATTGCAGACCAAATCTTAGAGTTTCGATTGAGGAATTGCATTCATGTTAGGGTTCAATGAAGATTACAATATCATCATTTTGAAACAAAATAGATATATGTCGTATACTCTAAATAAAATTAGGCTTAAAGAAGAAAAAAACTTATAGTGAAAGTGACAAGATAAGTACGTTTGTCCGAGGATAAGGGTTTTTGCACTCACTCACGATCACTTTTTGAAAGTTTTATAAAATTTTTAGCATTTTTGAACTTAATTGAAAAATTCACACTTTTATATTGTACATGCGTTGACTTTTCAATCATACATTTGTACAATACTGTACGAATCAACGATGTACAGTACACAAACCAATACGAAACATGGACAAAATTGTCATTTAACATAGAAGAAAACAACAACAAAAAAAGTGCCAAAAACGTGAGAAAACTTTTAAAAAGTGACTATGGGTGCAATTATATCTCTTCAGGGTTTATGATATTCTAAGAGAAAAAGGGAGCGAACGACGTCGTGCGGTAAAATCTAAAATCTGTTCCAACTTCCAACCCTCTCGAAACGGTTCAGTTACCAGTCTGCCTAACGCTTCACTCTCCCACTTTTCAAAGCCAAAAGCTTCTCTTCTCATAATTTTCAAAGAGAATTTGGGATCAGTTCTTAGGGTTTTCACCAAGCGTCCGCGACGAGCTCTCAATTGAGGTTATTGATTCCTTGTTATCATCGAATTTCCCGTATCTGCTAGTTTCTGATTCCCTCAGCTCGGGATTCTAAGAATTCCCGTTTCCGATCTCTTGATACGGTCGAAATCTGGATTCGACGAATTTGTTTTTCTTTCTTCGCATAAATTGGTGTTATGATGTTGTGGAATTGAATTATTTCTCCTCTATGAATTTCGTTGCAGTCTCGTTGGTGACGCAAAGCATATAGACTTTGTGGGATCGCTTGTGATGAGACGAATTTCGAAGTTTGGTATCTTTTACTTGCCTAAATCGATCGATCTTTTATACAGAGGGTTCTTCTAGGGTTGTTTAGTTTCTGTGTTCCTAATTGCCAAGGAGGTGGTATTGTTGTATACAACAAGTGTTGGTTTAGCTTTAGCTTCTAGGAAACATGTCTGGTGGAACTCCGGTTGGTGGTGGTGGGTACATTAGGCAAAGACATAGCCAAGGTTATGCATCTGGTGGTGATGATCTTGAGGACGATGCTTGCTCTAGGCAACAACCTTTCTCCCTAGAGAGCCCTAGATGTAAAACGTGGCTCGAGGTTTTGGAGAATGTTCTTTGGATTGCATCTGCAGTATTCATCATCTATTTTGGAGACATACAGTCCAATATGATATACATCCTCCTACACGATGCTCGGATCAAAAGGTAACAGATTTCTTGAACGGCTCTTTCTTTTCACTTTTTTTGTTTTTGTTTTTGGTTTATTGCTTGTGTTAAGATGTTTGGGTAAAAAGAATCCATATTTGGCTCACTGTAAACCTGAGGATTCCATAGAGGTTTGAATTCAATGTTTTTGATTATGGTGGTTTTTTGTAATCTATCAAAAAAATAGGATAAACCTTGAATTAATTTAGGCCAAGCAGGAATACCAGAAACTTGTCATTTATCAAGTGTTAGGAGAATCGCCTTCTTAATATCCTTGTATCTTTTGAAGAAGCTCTTTTAAGGTCCATGGTTGTTTCCCCAAGAACTTTTTGAGTCTTGAGGATTAACAAGGACATGTGCATAGGCAAGGACGCAAGGTGGCTACTGTTTAAAGACCTTTCATTTTAAGTGGTTTGGATAATGCAGATTTTTGTGTCATGATTTGGTGAATTTTTTCTGCAATATGTTTGGGATGAAGGGTCTTGTTGAAAACCAATCTAAACATAGTGCACTCATTTGCCTTCTTTCCAGGATGCCTTTGTACTTCGGGATGTTGGGAATAGGTGTGAACATTGTAATCATAATCTACGAAAGTATGTTATCGTGGAGCTTGAGAAGGTTTGATGAGAAATGGGAACTGTGGAGTATCTCTGCTCTGCCTTTCATCACCCTACTCGGCCTCATTTCATTTTGCCTGTAAGTCAAATAAATCACATGCTTTAGTCATGAGGAACTATTACCGGGAGTATCATATTTGTGTATGTGTGATAAAATTTGCAAATGCAGGCTCTCCTTTGCTCTTTGGCCTATATGGGGCTTCTTGACTCTGCCTCTTCTGGTATGGAACTCTCAGTCGATCATACAAATCATCATTCTTGTAGAGAAATCTTATCTGGTTAATGGAAATATATGGTATTGTTTTGATGATTTGCAGTTCACATTGTTCATGGCTTGCCTTGTTGTGTTCCCACATCTCATGATCATCAAATTCAGGCCTCAAAACGACGAACTTCGCATAGATTGATCTGTAGAGAATGGAGATAGTTATTGGGAAAGTGATACCCCTTTTTGTTTTTTTCCTTCAGAAGTCAATAAGTCTGAGAACTGAAAAGGGGTGCGGTTGGTTTGAGGTATATATAGATATAGATGAACTCATTGAACTATAGGGATCTTTTTCTTTAATGCTTTTTTGGTCTCTTGAGAATAGTCGTTCATGTCTTGTTTCTTTTCCGAGTGCAGTGAAGTGAAAAAAATATTCTCATTCGTCTCTTTCAAATTCTTGGTTTCAACGGAATTTAAAATTTATGGTCAAAGCGGAATAAAAAAAATAAAAATGTGTAGTAGAGAAGGCGCATAAAGCTACAAAGCCACAATTTTACTACGAGACCGAATTTAAAGTTTACAAATTACAAATGGTAAATCTAGAGAAGAAATTTTGGTATTGGGATAAACCTGAAACGTATCCCGCAAATAGCCAAACTAATCATGCAGACCAATCGATGTTTATACTTTATAGCATCATTAAGAATTAAAGGGTCATTTAAGAGAAAAGGTTAAGAAATAATTGATATATTAATCCTATCAACATGTAAGAGAAAATTGGTGAATGTTTGAAAAAGCGTTGTGGTGGTGGTGGGATAAGGGAGAGAGATGGGACACGTAGGGAGGCTGCTGATAAACCCTCCTTCCTCTTCCTCGCACCTTCTCCATCTCCGACGCCGGACTCTCGACCCTAACTCTGTCTTCTCTCTGCGAATCTCAATTACCAAAAGCAAGGGAAGATTCTCTTGTCTTTTCTCCGGCAACCAGAGGGAGGTTAGTTTCTTACTTTAGTTCCCTTTATTGTCTTAAAGCCAATGGTTTTACAACTTTGAAGGAACTGTGGAAATCTGCTGAAATTGTTGGGATTACGAATCAGAGAAATCGATTGAATTAATTTCTCTTTTTGCTTATATTTATCGCCTGAGAACGAAATTTATTCCGCTTGTGACTCTGAGATTGACAATTCTTCAGGATAAAATTGTTGTTTATGGATCCGAGTGGAGTAGAGCTCTCTATGGAGACCCACAGTGAGCTGGTTAGTGAGGGCTAGGCTTATACGGATTATTGTGTTTCTAGCTGTTGGTTGGCCGTTTGGCTGAGAGTTTAGAGTCTTCGCTTTAATCAAATCTCTCTCATTTGGTGAATTGGTATCAGTTTCTTAGCTTTGCTACTTCTCTGGATATACACAGGAAACGGTTTCTTTAGCAATAACTCCATTGATGAACTACAAAATCCACACTTTTTCTTTTAATTTAAGAGCTCATCTCTTTCCAAACATTTCCTTCGGCAAACTTGATTGCATTTTATTGTTGCTGATAGAAGAAAAGTTGAAAACTGGAGCCTCCTTGTTTCAGCTCTCCAAACTATCTCTCTCTCTCGGGAAAGAAGAAAACAGAATTGATCCTAAACATGGAGAAGGGTAGCATCATATGATATTGGTGGCTAATACCGACTGTGCTGTTCAATTTCCTTGATTGTGCAGGAGCAAGCTCGTAAAGCATTGGAAAGCGCTCTTGGTGGGAAGAAAAATGAGTTCAAGAAGTGGGACAAAGAGATCAAGAAAAGGGAAGAATCTGGTGGCGGAAATGGTGGGAATGGAGGAGGAGGAGGCTGGTTTGGAGGTGGCGGTTGGTTCAGTGGCGATCATTTCTGGAAAGAAGCACAACAGATTACCATCACCCTCTTAGCGATACTTCTCGTGGTATGCTTTTGCTTACTAAGGAATCATTCTTATTAATTAACAATTGGAAAATCAGAAAGAGAGAGGGAGAAAGACTTTTAGTTTGTTGATGGTTTTGGGTTGTTTAATGGTTGCAGTATATGATGGTTGCGAAAGGTGAAGTAATGGCTGCATTTGTGTTAAACCCGTTGTTGTATGCTTTGCGAGGAACACGAGAAGGTTTGACTTCACTAAGCTCCACACTCATGGGAAGAAAAACTTCGAAAGTGAATGGTGATAACTCAGAGGAGATGTGGAAGAAGGAAGGTTTCAGTAATGTCTCTGCTAAAGAGAGCGTTGTCCGGAAATGGGGAAGTGACTGAAACAATATTCTCAAAGGTTTTTTGTTTCCTTAACATCAAGAATCAAGATGAGATCAAATGCAATCGACCTTTTCAGTTTTGTAATGAAGGATTGGATGTGTATTCTTTTGTGAACAAGAAGAGGAGTAACTTCATCATCTTTGATTAAGCCTTCTTAAACAGCAATCAAGTCTCTGACATGGCTTATATGTTATGTTTTGATTATACAATACTAGCATTAATCATGTGCTATACGCGAATGTAATATCTAACATAATCAAAGATTAAACATATTAAATGTTTCCATTCATTGGTCTCGAACAAATGAGGAACTCAGCTCGAACAATGTACGAATCATATCAACGAAATCACTAATATCAAAATGTTTTTTTATCTCATCTTTCTAATAGTTTTATCATAACTTAAATCATTTCAATTTATTCAAATTCAACATGTATGTTGCAGACAATTCATCAAGAACACACTTCAAAAATAAAAATAAATCTTTTTTCTTTCACATAAACAACTTCAACAAAATCTTTATTTTCTCCGTTCCATTCTTATCAACAGATCGGAAAAACGGTCATTTGTTATTTGTTATACATTCACCAACATACGAAACACACCATAATCAATTTCGTATATAATAGATTCACTATTTCCTTTGCAAAAAGAATGCACAGTATCCTTTTAAATCATGACCATGTCATAAGAATTTCAAATTTGACTTGAAATTTTATTTGAGTAAGAAACCTGTGTTTTTTTATATATAAAAAAATCCTTCAATATTATAATTAGCCATCCCACATCGTAGTATATCTTGGGCGTCAGCAAGCCCACTAACTTATGTATGTTAATTTATATTTTTTTGACTAATAGTTTTTAACATATATAAATTGACAAGTTGAAAAATATCATAGAAGTTTGCAGAATTGCATATAGACAATGTCAATGGAGGGAGAGAAAATGGGTATGAATTGGGGGAAATTCGGTGACTTGTTTTGTCCTTTGAAATTTGGATGCTTTAATCAAAGTTGAAAGATGCCGAGGTTTATACCCTTTTTATTACCAAGAATATTCCCCCATGGACCCCAAAACTTATGACCATTTGCGTCCCCTTTTTATTAATTAAACAGAAATTTGGTAATTGTCAAACTACTAGTCATGACAATCTGAGCTGGATTGTTATCAGTAAAGAGTTAGGATTAGAAACAATATATCCAACATTGCTTTTTAAATCATTTTGATTAATTTAAAAAATGATTAGATGATTTAAAGAGTTTATATAATTAAAGTTAAAGGCATGGACCTCTGTTTTTTTTTTTTCCTTATAATATGTGTGTATAAAAAAAATACCAATTTTATATTAAAAAATGGATTGGATGACATGACAGATATCACAAAAATCCGAATTTTCGGTAAATACAATCTGCAATAATAATGTATGATTTTGAATGCGACTGATATATATCAACCAACAGTTGCCATGTGTTATAATCTCACCCACAGATAGAAAAGAAAAAAAACGAATAAAAGAAAAAAATGAAAGGAATAAAACCAAGAGATATTCTCCCGAAAGGAAGACACGAAAAAAGGATATTCTAAAGAGAAACGTTGAGAATATTCTCTTTTAATCAAACTTACCTTTATATATCTCTCTAACTGCATCATCCCTCCTCCCTTCTTCATCTCCTACATTTTCCCAGGAAGAAAATAAGAAAAAGCATGAAGTTTGGTAAGAGTCTCAGCAATCAGATCGAGCAGACACTGCCTGAATGGCGGGACAAGTTCTTGTCTTACAAGGAGCTCAAGAAGCGACTCAAGCTCATCAACTCCAAAGCCGGAGATCGTCCCGTCAAACGCCTCCGACTCGACTCTTCCTTCGCCTCCGGTGACGAGTATTCCGTCGGAATGTTGAAAGAAGAGACCAATTTCATCCAATTGCTAGAGGACGAGTTGGAGAAATTCAACAATTTCTTCGTTGAGAAGGAGGAAGAGTACATCATCAGGTTGAAGGTAGTAATAGCATTTCGACATCCGATCGTCTCTTATCGCTGATTTGATTAATAATTTCCCCCCACAAAGATCTGATTTTTGTGGGTAAAACAGGAATTGCGAGACAGGATTGCAAAGGCTAAGGATTCGAAGGAGAAGATGATGACTATAAGGAAGGAGCTTGTTGATTTCCATGGAGAGATGGTTCTTCTGGAGAATTACAGTGCTCTAAATTATACAGGTAAATAGTTTGCAGCAAATATTTGAATAGCACTTGAGCTTTCCTTGATTTGGCTTTACGCATTTACATGTTCCTCCACAAAATGAAATTTATAATATCATTTGCTTAAGCCTTAATGTGGTAAGACAAGTTTTCCTTTGAATATTGATGGGCTATCTTCCTTCTCCATTTGTTTATTGGTTCAACCACGAATCATCTGCTTTCTTTTGCTTCAAATTTTAATACAAGATTCGTATTCAGTCATACCTGATTTGATTTGTCTAGATAGCAGATTTTGTTAATTGTTGGTGCCAAATATTAGTAGAACAAATGTTGAGATGGGTTTGCTTTGTTTGTTGGAACTATACAGGATTGGTTAAGATACTGAAGAAATATGACAAACGAACTGGTGATCTCATGCGCTTACCCTATATCCAGAAAGTTCTTCAGCAACCCTTTTACACTACAGACTTATTGTACAAGCTCATAAAGGAGTCCGAGGCAATGCTTGATCGCTTCTTTCCCGTTTGCGAAAATCCTACGGATTCTGATGCAACAGAGTCTGCGAATATCCAAGCAGAGCTCTCGGAGCACAAGTTCATGGAGAGCCTCCACATGAAAAGTACAATCGCTGCTCTGCGGGTTTTGAAGGAAATCAGGAGCGGAAGCTCTACCGTAAGCATGTTTTCGTTGCCGCCGCTCCAATTAAACGGGTTAGACGAGACATGGAAGAATATTCCGTTGTTGGAGCAAGAAGCCAAATAGAGAGAGGGATCGCACTCTTTTCCACTTGTTGTTTTACAGTAGAAGCTAACAGATTAAAAACCAGACATTATCAATCAATATACACGAAAAGGCAAAAGAAAAGTTTAACATCTTTTCTGGGCATCTTTGGTCGGTCTTGAGTTTCCTTGGGTTACAAAAAATCTGCCATGTAACTTTGTTTCTGTGTTGGGTGTAGTAACTGATGTTATATTATTACCATTTCATATTATTACTTATTATTGATCTTTTCCTTTCCAAAGCCATTTTGCTTGAGTTTTACAAAAAAGACATAGGATCCTCTTGACATCCACGAGATCAATCCGTTAATTGAACAAATGATAGACCGCATAGATGATGAGGATGAAATTTAAATTTTTGTAGTAGTTATAAATCTCACAAATTTAAAATGCTGTTTTGTGACATGCATCATAGATTCATAGGCATATTCTCTTTCTAGACAACTTTGTTATTTTAATTTTACATTAGGTAGACTTGCTCAACGTCCGAATGTCACAACTTACATATGATGGGTTTTTTTGTTTTGCTTTTAACAAGAGAAAATAAGGTCAAACAAGTTATCTGATAAATGATGCCACAATGATTCGCCATAAAACCAAAACAAAAACCAGTACAAACTCTTAATAAACTGAATAGCTGATAAGTGTATCAATGTGATGTTCATACGTTACAACAAACTTGGAAGTAAAGATAGATAAAATCATGGACGGTTTTTTGATTTAGTAGTTGCCTAAACAAAACTTCAGTCAAAGCCTTCCCAATAAGCGGAGACCCATCATACCGAGCAATCAATCTGAGATTGCCTTAGATCAGAAGCTTCTCAATAGCATCCTGCAAGAATTATTAAAAAAAAATGATTACATTCGGATATGTGAAGTCAATGGTACTTAGAGATTTACAAGGAGGCTGTTAATTACCTTGAGCTGCTGGATTTGTGATTTCAATTGACTAGCTTCGTTAGATGTGACTGAACAAGCGATAACTGGTCTTGTTACACCACATGCTCTTCCCAAGGCTTGCTTTGAAGGCACAAACACATACGGAACATTCTGCAAATCATTCACATAAGAAAAAAACAAAAATTGGAAATTTAGTACAAAAGAAGATCAAAGCATTTCAGAATCAAACAAATACACTAAACCGAAGCATAAAAGTTGCATACTGTAGGAATCAGCAGACGAAACATAAAGCATTTACAATTCCAAGCATGGACTGAGTCGAGTGATCAACTAGAAGCCCAAAGGACAAGAATCACAAATAAAAAGAGCAGAGTCCAGTGAGCAAAATGATACACAGAACTTGATTATTTATTAACCCGGAGAAGAAAGACACAAAGTAATCAAACTAACAATCAAGAGAATCAAAATTCTAATTAAATTCAGGAAACATAGAACTCATGAGTATCTCAAGAACTAATAAAAAAAGAAAAAATGTATACAAAACTGGACAAGTTAACCCAAAAAATAAGTCGCACCAATAAAAAGTCAGAACTATGTTTAAATTCAGCAAACAAATAACTAAATGACTCTCGTCAGGTTCCATTTGAAGAAGGAAATGGCTAAAACAAAGAGAGAAGAAATCAAACCTTATCCTCAGCTAGTAAGGGAAGATGAAGAAGAATCTCGAGGGGCTCTGCATCTGCGGCCATAACCACAAACTCGGAGATACCACGATTAAGTGTCTTAGTAGCTGAACAAAAAAATAAAAATATTTCAGGAACAAACTTCACAAATTATTTGAAAGTCGAGATACGAGCTAACAATTTACAAGGTACCTTCATTAGCACCCTTCTTGAGCTGCTTGTAGTTAGCAGCTTGTTGAACGAGATCGAGAATCGTTATCGATAGCTGAGAATCTGCAAGCGGATACGCTTTCGGGTTCACAACTTCTCCTGTCTGAAAGAACCAAAAAAAAAACGAAAGACGAAATTAAAAACCCAAATCAAAGAGAAAGATTCGTTCGATAATACTAGTACATGGAATCGAAAAGAAGAGAGAGACAGAAGTACCATCTTGAGCTGGGAAGCTAGGTTTCAAAGAGGATTAGGGTTCTAGAGGGGACGAGTTTCTCGGCTCGAAGGTTCTGAAAATGATGTAGGCTAAGCTGTGTTACTTATATGTATGTGTCTATATATACCTCTTTTATAATGGGCCTGGGTAATATAATTCGGCCCATGTTATCAATCCCTTTATTGCACTAATCGTATTCGTAACCGAGTTTTTTATTTATCGACTAATAAAATAAGTCTACTTCTCTATGCAATTGCCAAGTCAATATACAAGTTGAAACATAATTTTATTTCACCCATGTTCTATGCTCACTAATAGTTAAGCGCACAAAACTTATCGGCTTATCCAAAATTGAATGATAATTAACACAACAATCTTTCAATAGCGCCTGAATTTATTAACTGCTGCTCTCATAATTAGTTAATCAAACTGACAAACTTGCAGCAATGTAATCATTCATTCCGTCTTCTTTTGTGACAAAGATGCGTATATGGTTTGATGGCTCCAATGTCTCCACATCAAAACAACACAAGATCGTTCCAAATACAAGACCAACCCAATATGTAATCCAAAGAGAATTTTCTACTCTTTCAGTTTCATCAACCTCTTGGATTTTTTTTGCATACAGAAAACTGAGCATCTCAAAGAAAGTAAAATCTACACGAATCGGTTCTGTGAGAAGTTGACACTCAAAAGAAAATGATTGACACACCCATCACAAAGCATCCCACGGAGACCCAAGGGCTCAAACGCTCACCTGTTACAAGTCATGACAAAGGCAAAGTTTAATCAGCAGAATGTACGGTCGGTCATCGAAAACGAATCACAGTAACTGTTGTAGGATATAAAATCTGAGACTTCTGACTTTACTATGTGCCATCATGCATATATATGCTTAAATAGGAGATCACCAAGGGCTTTAAGTATTAGAACGGTATTAATGGTTTAACAATAAAGTTTACTTATTAGTCGCTGCATTGATTGATTATTACAAGCTACTTCTTGCTCCTACAGATCCTATCATTAGTCAATAGTCTCTATAAGGACATATGCAAAGAATGATTGTTCAACACAATATTTTCTACAAAGGAACTGAAAACACAAGAGATAACTGAGCTCCAAGGGGGTGCAAAGGCCTACCTATTCTAGCAGCCTTCCAAAAGAATCCTCGAAACCTGCAACAATGAAGCAAAAATATGTTCAAGTAATTTTCATCGTTAATATGTATTAGAACAAAGTGATGAATGGGGAACATTAGAGGCATGAGATAGAGACATAGAAAGCACTAGGATGATGAACCATTTGCAATACAAAGTAACAAATTTGCGGATAACTATGAGAAAGCATCTTCAATCTGGACAAAGACTAGAAAATGCTTGAAAACAATAAAGATGGTACGGTACAAACCCAGTTTTCTGCTCCAAAATGGCAGGGAACTGCATCTTCAGATATGTGCAAGTGCATATCACAAGCAGCACCACCGTCAGAAATGAATGGAAATTGAACAAAGCTGACTGTGAGTATCAAAGATAAACAACTCTTAGCTCAAATCACTGGAAAACAAAATCAACAATGGACCTGAGAAGGCAATAATTACCATTGTGTTATTTGATCACTAAAGCAATCCAGAAGCTAATTGCCTCCTTGAATCTGAAATAACGAAACAAACAATGCTGGGGATCATCGATTGGAAGACAGACACACTCAAGAAGAAGAATCATAATTACGCACACAACGATGAGTAACCACAATCATCAACACCAATCGAGATTTGTAGATGAAAATTAAAGGAATGTTCATCTATTCTTGACTTCTAATTCAGATTTTGTATACGGAAGCATCTGTGAGTATGAACAGAATTAAATTCTCAGATCATATAGCGAATCGAAATCAGAAAAGCAAAGAGGAAAAGTGAGAAATACCGAGAAAAAGAAAAGAAACCTGAAGTTGAGCTGAAATCGATGGTAATTGTTCTAAGGAAATTAGGGTTTTGAAGCTCGAATCTAGCACCAGATCAGCGACTTCAAGGGAGGGATCGAGATAGAATCTGGGCTTAACCAAGGCAAGTCCAAGACGGAGATTGTTTTCCTCTGTATAATACTCCTTCTAATTTCTATGATTTTATCTTCGTTAGAATTTTTTTATTTTTAATATTTTTTTTTATGATATCTTAATGGGCTTAATCCGACTCGACCCGGCCCATTTCTCCTTAACCATCAAAATAATCGCAGCTCCGGTGACGGCAGACAATGATTATCATCTTGACTCCCAAGTGACCGAAACCGAATGTAATCTTGCCGTCGCCTTCGAATTCGCAGGTATCTTGTTGTTCTTCGCTTGATGGGTTCTTATTGATATGAACTTTCACCGTGATTTTCTCGATTTCGTTTCTGGATCTAGCTAGGGGTTTGCTCTCAGTTTTCTCGCTGTGGGATTAAGACCAGTGTGTAGTTAGAGATCGATGCTTCAGATTCGTTTTACTCCCGCTTCCAGTATCCGATTAACCAAGAGTTACAATTTTGGAACAATTTTTGGTTAGACAAGTAGAAATGAGATGTCTAGAGGATAAAATCTTTAGTTCTGAATCTCAATCTAAATGCTTGAAGAGTTCTCTTTTATCCATCTAATAATCGGTTTTGTGCTGCAATGCACTCTTTAATGCTATTTTGAATTGCAGAGTGAGGAACAATGAAGGTGAGATCATCTGTGAAGAAGTTGTGTGAGTTTTGTAAGACAGTGAAACGCCGTGGACGAGTCTATGTGATATGTTCATCCAATCCTAAGCACAAGCAAAGGCAGGGATACTGCTCAATCGCTCATGAAGGAATAATACCTCCTCCCTTGTAAGTGAATTTTGTTGTGTTCTCAAATTGTTGTTTTTCGCTTTTGGATGATCTAAGACGTTAGATGGGTTCGTACAAAGATGCTAAAGAATTAAAGTATCTGCTTTCATTTGACCATTGTAAATCACTTACTGCCCTGACACTAGAAACTGAGTAGCTAGTATGGGAAAATTTTGATGTTTGGTAAGGACTTTAATAAAATTTCACTATATGTAACCTCATAGAGAAGAACTGCTGAAACCAATCTCTCACAAACAAACATGAGATACAAAGTGAGATATTGAGGGGCTCTTGTTACATTTGCAGAGTTGAAAGAAACTTACTTGAAAGTATTTTGTGACTATAAAAACAGGTTCCCTGAGTCGATTGCTAATCAAGAGGTGGTGAGGCTGCCTGGTCAGGGCGTATCAGCTGGTCTGGCATCACTTTTACACAAAAGGCCTGAGCCAGCAGCGGTTTTCGGATGGAGGGCAGGTCTTGCATCCATTCTCTTTAAACAAGGGAGTTAGTAAGTTAACCCGGCATTTCCCTTTTTAATTTCTGGAGTTGTTATCCAATTTCTGGTAAGGTGGAACATTATTGTATATCTCAACACTTTTACTTTGGTCAGTTGTAGGCTCTTCTAGACCCGCTTGATTTGCTTGCGCCTTGACCTGAACAAAGAGATATATGACCCACTTAAGTATTTGCTTTTTAGATTTTTCGGTGAAATTTGTGTTTGGGTCATTCGCACATGTTTAGAACCATATTTCAGAAGATTATATAAAATATGGCTGCACAAAGCACACCCACTAAATGCGAATCAAATACAAAGAAGTAAGGAGATGGGGAATGACGAAGACCTTCTCCACGACAACGACCTCTTCTCTTTCTCCACCGTTGAGCTCTCGAAGCGTGTGTCCCACAGGTGAGGTCACAGGAAGCCCACCCAATGAGCATATCCCGACGGGCCCTCACTTTCCAATCGTTGGACACTTCTACTTTTGGACATGATACTTCTTTATTACTTTCGTTTTAATTTCCCTCAAATCGTTAACAGCTTAATTCCAAAAAATCACCACATCAATAATTGACACACCCTTTTTGTAATTTCCACTTTTCTGCTGCCATTTTAACCAATTGATATCGAGGAGGGGATGAATGATAATTGTGTTTCTTTCATAAAAAACAACAAAAATGATATGGATAATTACTCATTTCACATGTTTATATTATTCGAACATGATAATTTTTCAAAGGCTCAGGATCGCCTGCCAATGAAAATTAACATGATCTTAATAGCTCATCTGTTAGGTGGACCGTATGATGTAAAAATGTCACGTTTCTCTGAATATAATGGAGTTGTTCATTGATGGTTTGATTAGTGTTCATTGAATTCTAATTTTAATTAATAGTGTTGTCTTCTTGTAGTTTTTTTTTTCTTTTTTTTGTTAGAAGTCTTCTTGCAGTTTATGTTTCAGAATCAGAGCTTTAAAATTTACTTTGAGTATATTCAAAGGAGTAGTAAATAGTACATCTTTATATGAAAGAAAGAGTTGCAATTTGATTTCTTCTTTTTAGTATACAAAAATTTGAATCATACGTTTTTTTCAGGTCATATTATTTTATATTTACAAATATTAACATTTCTTACCCAAAAAGGCAAAAACTCACCTCCTCCTACATCACAAAATTATAACTCAGAATGCTTTTTTCATCTTATGTTTGCATATATGCCATTTTATGTTAGATGAGATATATATTTGTTTATTGGACCCATATTAGGTCTAGTTTAAAACTGTAAGTCAAATTAAGATTTGCCATTGAATGGTGGCCAAATTTTATTTTAAAAACCAGCGATTTCGTAATCCACACTAATTGTATTATTTAAGTCAGTATCAAAGACAAGAACAAAGATAGGCCATGCTATCAACATAGAATGGGACCCAAAAAAATCAAAGATTGAAATGGTTATGGGGAAAAATCAAAGATTGAAATGGTTATGGGGAAAAATCGTCGATTACATCGTGAGCCATGGGTGATGGGTGCACATGGAACCGTGAACCGTACAACCAAAGGGGGCCCCACCCACCCACTTGATACTCATATAATTAATATTCATTTTATTCAAACACAATTTGTATGTTTTGCACACATAAACGTATATACACATACTGTAGTACATTACGTTGTGAAAACAAAAAAAATTATGTTTTGGTCTCACGTGTGATTTGTATAAAAATATTGGCCGTGTACCATATTTCGTAACTGCCGTCCACGGTCCACTTGCAATTCCGCGACCTTTGGGAACCAATTTTCAGAATCAATGAAAGCAAGTGCCCTCGTTTGTCAGTAGATTTTTTTATATATTTTATTTAGGTTAGTTTTTTAAAAATATATATTTTTTCTCTATTAAACTCAATTTTAATCTTTTAAATCAACAATTTGAAAGTCTATTTTCAGTTATAACAATAACAAGGGTTGATTTAACACATAATCGAGTTGTTTAAAGGTGAGGAGAAAAAAAAATAAAAATCTTAGTCATCCTACTAGTACCTACGTTGCACGGAATCGCCGGCGAAGCTCCGATTCCTGCTTCGGAATTGGAGTCGGAATCGGAATCGTCCGGAATCACGATTTCCGGAAAAGTGGATTTTGGAATCGCAATGGAAGCGTACGATTCCAAGTTGGAATCGCGTTGTCGATCGATCGGAAGTGTCCGGCGAGAGAGAGAGAGAGAGAGAGAGAGATAGAGAGAGAGAGAGAGAGAGAGACGGCGAGCGTGAGAATGAGACCAGAGGCTGAATCGAATCTTTTGGCCGATTTGAAACTCCGGTGGATCTCGCCGTGACGGAGTGCGACGGTGATTGATTTCGGGAGCAAATCGCCACCGCGAAACTAGGGAGAGAGGAAAGAAGAGAGAAGATAGGAGAGACGAGTTTGGCGGAGCTGGCCAGTAGCCGGAGAAGTTGCCGGCATGAATCGTACGTGGAGAGAAGAAGAATCGACAGAAGAAAGAATGAAAAAGAAGAAAGAGAAAAGAGAAAAAAGAAATCGCAGGGGAAAAGAAGAAAAAAGAAGAGAAAAAATAAAAGAAAAGAAAATATGTGTAAGGATAGTGACTACGACGGCGAGAGGGAGATAAAATTAGATATAGGTTTTTATTTTAATTATTAATCTGAGAGGGAGAGAGAAGAATGCAAAAATAATTTTAAACAAGGAAGATATCAACTTATGATTTAAGTATTATTATTTTTTTAATTGAGTTACTGAATTTTTGTTGTTTAACATATATATATATATATATATATATATTTTTAAATATACTTGGTGTTTCTTCAGGCGAGTATGTCGGAGTAACTGTCTCCCGTTGGACAGTTGTCCAATTCCGAAACTTATATATAGCCTGTGTTTTTTTCCTTGATTTGGTTGTCGATCAATTTCTAGGAATTCCTTTTCCCCTTTTCCTTTTGATCATGTATGAAAAAATCAAGAAGCAATTACAAGAGATTTCGTTGGGAATTGATGATGAAATCATCAGCCTTCCCTCAGATCTATGTGATGAAGCAGTTAAGGAAACCCGATTTTCTCTAATCGAAAAACCAGTCAACCCAAAGCGACAAAATCTAAGAGCAATGATGTCAGCCTTGCCTCGTCTTTGGGGTGTGGGTGATGAAGTCGTGGGACGAATTCTGGAAAAAAAGACGATCCAGTTCCTGTTCCAGTCAGAAGAATCGATGTTCTCCGTTTTGAGGAGGGGTCCATGGTCTTTCAATGAGTGGATGTGTGTGATCCAGAAATGGAATTTACTCCACACAAATTATGATTTGAAGGCTATTCCTTTCTGGGTACAAATCAGAGGAATCCCTCTCCAATTCCTAACTGAGCGTATGGTGAGGCACATCGGACATATGATCGGCCATTTTCTCGAAACCGATTTCCAGGGAGATGGGGCTCTCCATGTGGATTATGTTCGCGTTCGTCTTCTTTGGAACATCGAGACACCCCTCTGTTTCCAAAGACTATTCCAGTTTGGTGAAGATACGAGTGTTCTGAAATTCCGATATGAAAAGCTCATAAGCTTTTGTTCTGTATGCGGTCGTCTATCTCACGATGCAATTGATTGTCCAAATAACAATCTGAGGCCAGACGCTCCACCGGAGGAGAAGGATGCTTCTGATCATCCTCTAGGTTTCTCAAAGAAACAAGACACTTCAAGACAGGAAACAGAAAAGGCTAAAGAAGGCAATGAGAAGGATGCTTCTGAAAATTCACACAGGAAGCGAAAGGCATAAACTCCAATTCCGACTATAGACTACCCGATGGTATATAGTGAGATGAAGCAGGTTATTGCAATTGAGGAATATGAAGAGCACACTGCTAAGAGGAAGCGAACGCATGCTGAGGCTAGGGAGATAAGGAACTGGTTCATGAATCCCACCGAGGATGGAGCAAGCACATCTAGGAGCTTTGATCCGACCAGTGCTCAGGCACAAACACAACATGACCGAGAGGGGACGGTGGGCCAGAAGCCACCGGAGCCGGGATGAATACAACCTTTTGGAACTGCCGAGGTTTAAGGAGTAGCATGGTGGTTTGACGTCTAAAGGGAATTAAGAAATCTTATTCCCCAGACTTACTCTTTTTGATTGAGACAAAGAATCACGATGACGTAGTACGGGATACAACGGCTCAACTCGGATATGATTTCGTCAAGTGTGTGTCGCCTTTGGGCATTGGTGGTGGTTTAGCTTTGTTATGGAAAAAATCTGTTTCAGTTTGTTTTTATTCTGTTGATGAAAGACTATTCAATTGTAAGATAAATAATAATGAATGCTCTTTCAACTTCTCTTGCATTTACGGTCATCCTGTGAGGAAAGAGAGACATCTTTTGTGGGAAAAATTAGAGAGAATCTCAGTTCATAGAACAAGCCTATGGCTAATGTGTGGTGACTTTAATGAGATCCTCAATGCAAATGAAAAGAGAGGAGGTCGTGTGAGAGATAATTGGAGTCTACATGATTTCAGAAAGATGGTTCACAATTGCAAGGTAAAAGATCTTCCTTTTACTGGTAATAACATGACTTGGGCTGGGAAACGGAGATATTATACGGTGGAGAGTTGGTTAGATAGAGCTATGGCAAAAGATGAATGAAGAGCAGCATTTCCAACATCAGAAGTTGAGTACTTAGAACTTATTGAATCAGATCACCGGCCTGCAATAATTAAGATAAGGAAGTCTACAGATCAAGGGAAACACTGTTTTCATTTTGATACAAGATGTTGTGATAGCCCATATTTTCAAGACATCATTCGAAATGGCTGGAATTTTACAACTGATATTACTGCAATACCTATTACTCATCGAATAAAGAAATACATGCATGCTATATCTGAATGGAAGAGGCAAAATAATCTAAATTCTTCTAAGAAAATCAAGGATTTGATTAAGAAAATTGATGAAGCTCATTCTGATCGATCTGTTTCGACAGAGGAAATCAAAGAGTTGCGACGCCAATTGCCTACAACATACAAGGATGAGGAAACATATTGGCATTTGAAGAGTCGGACTCAATGGCTTACGAAAGGTGATCGAAATACGCGATTCTATCACGCTTCTACAAAAAATCGAATGTCTCGTAATCGAATTGTCTCTATCCAAGGACCATCTGGTGAAGATATTCACGGTAATAGAGCAATTTCTCATGAAGCACAACGGTACTTTACGGAACTATTTACTACTTCCTCTTCTATGTATTTAAACAATGTTTTGAGGGATATGGAAAATGTGGTTACCCCGAAGATCAATGAAAGCTTGACGAAAGAAATTACTGCAACTGAGGTTAAGTCCGCTATTTTTGCTATTGGAGCAACGAGAGCACCAGGACCAGATGGTTTCACAGCCTCTTTCTATCAATGTTATTGGGACATTGTCGGACCATCTATTGTTGAAGAAACTAAACGCTTCTTTGAAACAGGAGTGATGCAACAAGGACTTAACCATACAAATCTTTGCCTAATCCCAAAGATAGAGATTCCAAAAACTATGAAAGATTTCAGGCCTATTGCTTTGTGTAATGTTGTGTATAAGGTTATAACTAAAATATTGGTGGCTCGTCTGAAAGCAGTCCTCTCCGAATTGGTGTCAGAACATCAAGCTGCCTTTATCCCATGTCGATACATCACAAACAACACTCTCATCGCCCATGAAACACTTCACTCTTTACGCGTAAGACGCATATGTGCTAATTCGTATATGGCTGTGAAAACAGATATAAGTAAAGCATACGACCGCATTGAATGGAATTTCCTTGAAGAAGTATTAAGAATGAAAAGATTCTCAGAAATTTGGATAACTTGGGTCATGGCATGTGTCCGAACGGTTTCATTCTCAGTTCTTATCAATGGAAGCCCATACGGTAACTTTGAAGTGTCAAGAGGTCTCCGTCAAGGTGATATGTTATCCCCCTACTTGTTTATTTTGTGTGCTGATGTGTTAAGTGTTTTTATGAGAAGTGCAACAAGAGAAGGGCGTCTACAACCTATTAGACTAAGTAACGGTGGTCCCCCGATATCTCACCTTCTATTTGCTGACGACTCGCTCTTCTTCATCAAAGCTGTTCGTAAGAATAGTAGGAATCTATTTAAGATCTTTGAAACATATGGGAAAGCCTCAGGCCAATTGATAAATCTTGAAAAATCATCAATCACCTTTGGAGAGAGAGTTTACCACCATACTCGAACAGGAATACAAAATATTTTACAAATTCCAAATGTGGGTGGAGGAGGTAAATACTTGGGTCTTCCAGAACAATTTGGAAAAAAGAAAAAAGAAATCTTGAATTATATTAAGGAGAAAGTTCTGCATAAGATAAACGGCTGGCAGACAAGATTCCTATCTCCAGCAGGAAAGGAAACATTAATCAAATCAATGGCTTTTGCGATGCCAGTATACTCGATGAATTGCTTCCAACTACCAATAGAGTTATGTTCAGAAATTGACAGCATGATAGCCCGATTTTTGTGGGGAACAACACCCGAGAAACGAAAAATGTCATGGGTGTCATGGCAGAAGATGACAACATCGAAAAGAGATGGTGGGCTGGGATTTAGAGATTTGCATAAATTTAATCAAGCCTTATTAGCTAATCAAGTGTGGAAGCTCATACGACAGCCACACTGCCTTTTACATAAAGTTCTCAAAGCCCGCTATTTTCGAAATGGATCTCTGTTAAATGCAAATCGTGGCACAAAGCCTTCGTATGGGTGGCAATCACTTCTTTTTGGATGTGAGTTACTAAAAGCGGGATCTTATGCAAGCATTGGAGATGGTACTTCAACTAGAGTTGGAATCGATCCATGGCTACCAACAACGCCTCCACGTACGTCCGTGCTAAGGCCAAATGTAGACCCAACAACACTTGTATATGATTTAATTGATCCATAAACACTACAGTGGGATGATAGAAAGCTTACTGAGAAGATTGAGCAACATGATCACTATCTCATTAAAAAGATTTTCCTACCGTCTGCACCTACATCCAACAGCTTGATTTGGAAATATACTAAGGATGGTAATTACACGGTTAAAACAAGCTATCGACACACATTGGAGAATCCTTTGCCGGAAGATAATCCTCATGCTCCCCTCGCGGCCTATCCAGACATTGCTCGTGACATATGGTCATCTAACGTTGCTCCGAAAAATAAGCATTTCTTATGGAGACTAGCATCTAAGGCCTTAGCAGTTAACAAAAATCCCTGACATCGACGTATGAATGTAGATCGTTTATGCGCTCGTTGCTGCACGTATACGGAAACCAGTGATCATGTTTTCTTTTCCTGCCATTATGCTAAAGAAGTGTGGCGTTTAAGTGGTATACCTACACAAATCCTTAGTCGACGTCAAACATCAATTGAAGACAAGCTGAGATTCCTATTTTCAGTACACAAGGATGATTCTGTATCGGCTTATAATCGTTATATCCCTCTATGGCTGTTGTGGCGTCTTTGGAAATGTCGAAATGAGATCTTGTTTAATCACAAATCCATTACGCCACAAGAAGCTTTAGAGTTGGTCTCGAGAGATGTTAGAGAATGGATGGATAATCAACCTACTCAAGATGATGGCAACATATCATCTACAAGGAATCGATTAGATCAAGTCGGTGGAAAAAGCCACATAATGATTGGGTAAAATGCAACTACCATGCATCTCATCATGAGGGGGACCGATGTCGGGTCTTAGTTGGATCATCAGAAACAGTAATGGACTTTTCCTTGATTGCGGAATGGGAAAATTCCAAGGAAGATATACACCAGAAGAATCAGAAATCACATCCCTCATTTGGGTAATACAAGCGGTCTGGTCTCTAGGATACCGCAAAGTAGAGTTTGAAGGTGATAATCTCATAATCAATCAAATTATCAATGAGAACACTACTAATCTATAGCTACAACACTTTTTGGAGGACATCAAAAAATGGAGTAGTCAGTTTGAAAGGATCAAATTTTCACGTTGAAATAGAACGGCAAATGTTTGTGCTGATTTTTTAGCTAGGAAATCAATATTAGATCCATTTCAATGGTCTTTGTATAATTCTTGCCCAAACTTTCTCTATCTACTTGAAAACAACGATTGTGATTTGCAAAATTAATAAATGTATTTTGTCGGAAAAAAAAAATATATAAAACGCTTCCAACATGTATCCGCTTCCTAATTTTTTTTTTAAACTCGCTTCCAAAGGCTTTCGCTTCCGCGTACCCGTTTCCGATTCCATGACTGGCAGTAACGAACAAAGCCGAATGCGCCCACTAGTCAGTAATCATACATGAAAAGTCAAATTAAAAATCATTTTGGTATACACCTTGGAAAAAGAAGCTAACCAGACAAAAGAAAACAAAATAGAGAAATGAAAAAGAAAAATCAAATTATATAACAAAAAAAAAAACTGTGATCAAACATTCACGTGATAAAAACCTAATCGACGGCTGAGATTGTTTTGCCTATTAAATCACCTCACCTGTGTATATAAGGCACCGTCTTCACTTGTCATCCCCAGCTCATAGGTTTATACAGCCATAATAAACCTGGAAAAATCGATATTTTCTTCTTTCGATCGTAGAAAGCAAACCTAAGAATCTCCGAACTCGATCCAGAAAAGATGCTATTACGGAGCGCGTCGACGCCAGTTCTCAACTCGTTGGTTCATGTCTCGAGTCCAAGGGAATCTCCAATCGAGGCCGAATCTGTTCATCAGATTCAACGGCCCAGATCCCTAATGCTCTCTGCATCTTCCTCTTGCTGTTACAGCCCGATTTCCAGTGACGAATCTACAAGGAGGATGAAAAGGACTGCGTCAGATAGCGATCTACGACATTTGACATCGACGAAACCATCGAGTAAGTTCCTGAGCGGTGCTCTGATGGAGGACGTGGAAGAAGGGATCGGATTCGGCCTTATACGCACGTCGTCTTATGATGGTGATTTAGGGCTGAGCTGGGCTTTGGAGGATGATACTGAGGTTAGTGGCGGTGGTGGTGGGATTATCCACGGCGGAGGAAAGGGAAGTAGCGGCGGCAGATCTGACGGTGGTGATGGAGACGGAGAGAACGACAGCACAGATGTTCACTATCGCAAGATGATTGAAGCAAATCCTGGAAACGGGATTTTTCTCAGCAATTACGCCAAATTCTTGAAAGAGGTACAGATTTTTTTTTTTTTGTACCCTCTGTTCTCTTTCTAGATCTGAAGTGAAATCGCCAGTTGGATTGTGGTTTATGAAATTATCAAAATTGAGTGTTGATGTGTCATGATTGAAACAGGTTCGAAAAGATTACTTGAAAGCAGAGGAATATTGCGGGAGAGCTATTCTGACGAATCCTAATGATGGGAATGTTCTGGCCATGTATGCGGAATTGGTGTGGACAATCCATAAGGATTCATCTCGTGCCGAGACATACTTCAATCAAGCTGTAGCAGCTGCTCCTGAGGATTGGTAAGAAAGATTTGTCAACTTATCAAGCTCTCTCTTCTTTGCGACTTTAATACTAGTTTTGTGACTGTTGTGCTCATGTACTTGTGATTTCTGCAGTTATGTACAAGCTTCATATGCGCGATTTCTTTGGGATGCTGAAGAGGAAGAAGAAGAGGAGGAGAAGGAAGAGAGACATGAAGAAGAACTTGAGCCTCAAACTTCTCGAATGAGTTTCTTCACCGGACCTTCTCCAATTACAGCCATGTCTTAACTCGTTGTCTCGGCATCTCCATCCACTTTTTATATATATATATTTAGGTAAAACGTGTGTCGTCTATGATCTATCTAACCCTTTTGTTGAATGTGAATTCTTTATTGTTGCCTCCTCTTATGGGTATTTCTCTGGCTCATTGTTAGAATCTGTCTCAGTTGTAGTAATAATACCACTGGAAGAACAATAAGACATGGAATCAAAAGTTTTGCTTTTTTGATGGGATGTAAATTAACTGGGGCTTTGATATTTTCTTGACACAAAAATAGCGGTGTGTCGTATGTTTGAAATTTCCTATAATAACTGAAAATTTCAGACATACGAATGAATTCAGATTTCAGGGTATGTGGTTTTAGATGAAACTGACCGGTCTAGAATTGAGCCACACACCAAGCCTATTACAATGGAGAACAACCATGAAGATGACTGCTTGTTTGTGATGGAATGATGATTCTAGATCCTTCCATAGTTTGTTCTCCTTCTGATTCAGGAACCATTTGGTGCCATGATCTTAAGGATATCCATGAGGTTTTAACCATTCGAGAGGCTGGGATTGGTCGTCATGAGTACGATTCGGCACTTTCCCAACTTATGAATCCTAAAACCATGTATTATATAGATCATTAAAACCTGTAGCTGGTCGCTTGATCTTGCTGCCAACCATCCATCATGACAGAGTCGAACACAGGAAGAATTTATGATCCATCCTATCTTGACAAAATTTTAATTGAACTAGACCTATTTTTTTATTCGATAGGGCCTTGAGATTACTAGAGCAGGCCCATCCCGGAGTATAGGTCTTGCTGCATTAGAGATGACTTGTACAAAAAGTTAGTGCAATGAAAAAAGCAGAAATGGGTCAAGGGTGGACTGACCACGAGCTCCAATGGCAATGTGACGTGCCTCGCTAAAATGGGAACAATAGCAGGGTGGCAGCAAAGTTGGAGAGCCGTGATCAAGCATGGACTAACCTCTAATTCTATTAATCCCAGCTCACATTACTCCCACACTCAAATCGCTTGCGTCGAATAGCCATTCGGGTCGTCAGAAATAGAAGATGAGCACTTGTTTAGAGTAAAGCATGTAAAGCGGATCAACCCTGCTCCGTGAGGATAGTCCCACGACGAAGGCAAGTTAACACGCGGGGCGGCCTAGTTTGATCTTAATTCGTTCGAAATGTCAACTTTTAAATGTGAAAGCTTATTAAAATTAAAGTTTAAACCCTAATAATATTCAATTCTTAACTTTTATTTTTTTTGGGGTTAAATTTCAATTCTTAACTTTAAAAGCTAAACATAAGTTTTGCTCCAAAAAAGCTAAATATAAGTAAATATTTAAAGCCAATAGAGATGTGAATGTCCGGAAGTGAAAAGTGGAAGCAGCAAATGCGAATAAATGTATTTATCTTACGGTAAGAAATGTGATTTTGGAGGATCGAAGACAATGTTATTCTTCCTTTGGAGGTCTATCTTGGCTGTACGTGCCTTTTCATTCGGAACAATCATCTACCTGATCTGTGTAAATGGTTGGATTTTGTTGTCTAGTTTTGAATCCCTTTGATTTGTTTTTGCATCTACCTTTGATTTGTTTTTGCATCTACCTTTGATTTGTTTTTGCATCTACCTTTGATTTGTTTTTGCATCCCTTGGGACATTGCTCTGTTCTTAACTTAATAAAGTTCAACATTCTGAGTAAAAAAAAAAAGTATTTTAAAGCCTGTTTTTCAATTTTTTTTTTAATTTTGAAGATTTTTTTTTTTATCAATTAATAAGGATTCCATGGTTATTATTTCCAGTTTTCTGTTTTAAAGAAAAATATTTTCTGGATTACCCGGAAAACGTTTCCAAAAAGAAGATAGAGAAATTCCTTACAATAGCACAAAATTTATTTTTTTGTTCCAAATCTAGCACATAAATATTAAATTTTCAAAAATAACACAAATAATTATGTGAAAATACATATTTATCCAAAATAAATTTAAAATAAAATTAAAACATTATGTTTGAGTTTACTATTTCCTATTTAAGGTTTAATTTTTCTAATTAAAAAAAGATTTTAGGTCATTTTAATATTAATTTTGTGCTATTATTGTCATTTTTAACTAACAATCCTAAATTTAGAACAATTTTTTTAAAATATATTATTTTGGACAATTACCCAAGAAAATAAACAAGAGAGTAGAAAAATGTCAAGAACACACCACGCATGAGAGAATACCTCTCCTCCATTGATGATTATCTGAGCCAACAAACGAAGCTCAATATCAGAGATCAAGGCCAAACAGTCGAAGAGATCGAGAAACCGTATTGACAAAGTCGTGTTAACAATCGCGGGTTAAGATAAGTTCCAGGTAAAATGAGCATTCATAGGCATCTCCAGCCATGGCTCAACCACTGTTAGGAACCTTATCTCCTCCCACGAAAGTCGTATTGACCCGTCGTGTTGGTTAAACGAAAAACCCAAAGAGGGCACAACGGAGCAGAATCTTAACTCATATTTTGAAAGAAAGTAATCAGAGTTTATGAAGATGTTAGGAAGTCTGAAAACTAGAGAGAGTTTAGAGACTCATAGAGAGAGAACTTAGAGAGAGGTTTTTAGAGAAATTCTAAGTTGTATTTCACAAAGGGGGTACACACATACTTATAGGGGAGGATTCGAGCGCTGAACTAAGCGCTTACCTCAGCGATTACATCATCGCTTACATCATTATTTATGCGATTACATCATCGCTTACATCACACATAATTATACATTATTTCATCGATTACATCATCGCTTACATCACACATAATTATACATCACACATAATTATACATAACAAAGTACATTGAGAAAGACCTTCAATGATCCACTTCGAACTTGATGATATGCTTGTCGCAGCAACCGTATTCATTTCCTGGACACTCGTATGTGATCTCTGGTTCAAAGCTTTCTTGTGGTTCAGCGTTATCATTTAACCCGAACATTTTTCCGATTTCGTCGATGTTCATCGAGTCATCTGGAGATTGCGCGTCTTGGAAATACTCCGGCGGGTCTGTTGCTGGCGGTGGCTTTGGTTTTATCGCCTTAGGCTGAATTCGTCTCGAGGTTGATATGCTCTCGAAAAACTGTAGATCTTCGTCTAGACTCATCTAGTAGTCTATAGGATAGTAGCTCCACTTCAGATCGAATGGTATGGGGAATGTTTGTCTAGCATTGTTGAGGCGAAACGCATGAGTTTGGAAATCTTCGAATCCTTTGTTATCATAGACGTTGAAGTCTGGCCGAACACCTCGCTTGAAGTCGTTGTGGTGGATGAGCGTTGGTAGCGCGTGCATTTTGTTGGTCTTGATGTTGACTTGAACGGGGAGATGGAAGAAATATATTGTGTGAGGATTGAAGAAAGGGTTGAGACACCCTTGTCCTTTTAGCTTCTTGAATGGCAGGTTCACCGTTTTTGCTGATCTTCTCAGCTTTCCACTCCAGACGCTTAATGGTGCAAACCATGTCAGGAATGTAGAGAGGCAATCTTTGTGTCCCTGGCGTGAGTTGATGAATTGATATAGCCAGTGTATGTCAAAAGTGATGCCGATGGTGTAGACCGAACAGAGATACCAAAGGAAACAGAGAGCTTCTTCTGGTATTTCAGCATCTTCGATTCTGTAGAGATGAGCGAACGTATTGTCCAGATGGATCCCTATCGGCGCGATGTAGTGACCGTTGACGCCGTACTTTGATAGGATGATCGACTGGTACTTGAAAATTCTTTCTTTGAGACGCTCGTGAAAAGTTCCCATATTGATAAGCTGATGAGCATCTTCAGGCATGTTGGCTTCGACATCGTAATATCCTCCTTCGGATGTGAAAGAACTTGCCATCATGTGAATTTCTTCTAGAGGATTTCTGTTGAGCATGTCGGCAAGGACATTCTTCGTTCCCTTTAAATAGACGGAATCAAAGTCGTACTTCGAAAACCATTCACTCCAGCGTAACAATTGCTGGTGCGGGACCATCTTCTGCTTGAACTGTAGCATTTCTGGGAAAGATGACATGTCCATCTCTATGCGAAATTTATGTCCAATCAGGTGGAACTCAAATTTTTCGATAGCCCTTTTGACGGCTAGGATTTCTTTGAACGTGGAGTGATAATGGAACTCCGAATCTTTAAAGCGTCCGCTTTTGTATCCGCAGATTTGACGTTTCCCATTTATTTCTTCGAGTAGCACAGCGCCCCAATATTTGTCACTTGCGTCGGTCTGGAGGATACGTATTCTTTCGGAGGGAATCTTTAAATGTGGTAGCTTCTGTATTTCTAGCTTTAGCCTTTTGACCGCTTCTGTTTGTCTGTTTGTCCATAAAGGCGGATTCTTGGACAACATCTTTTGTAGTGGACGCGTCAGCTGCGCAAGTTGTGGGATAAAGTCGCTTAGGTAATTGATTACCCCAAGGAACTGTTGAACTTGTCTTTTCGATAAGTCGCTGTCTGGAAACTCCAGAAGCGTCGTAGCCAGATGGGCATGTGGGGCAAATTGTCCGTTTGTAATTTGCATTCCAAGGAACTCGATGTTGGGCTGGGCTATAATCATCTTTTTTGCCGAGAGCATTATTCCATATGTCTTTACTATGCTTTGGAACTGTCGGAGAGTCTGAACATGATCTTCGTAGTTTGATGAGAATAAGAGGATGTCATCAATGTATATCAAGTCCGTATGGAGTAGAGGCGTGAATATACGTATCATGGCTTGTTGGAATAGTGATGACGCTGTTTTGAGGCCGAACGGTAAGACGTTCCACTGGAGATGGCGATTAGGTAAACAAAACGCTGTTTTGTACCGTTCTTTTGGTGCAATACCGATTTGCCAGAATCCCGACTTTAAATCGAATGTTGTGAAGATTGTTGCACCTTGAAGATGTTGAAAGAGTGCCCTTTTGTTTGGTAGCGGGAATTTGACATCTTGGAGGTATTGATTCAATGGTTTGTAGTCGATGACCAATCTTAGCTTTCCTCTTGCTTGTTCAGCTCTGTTGTTGACGTAAAATGCCTTGCACGCCCATGGAGAATTAGTCGATGAGACTACTTTGTGGCTGACTAGTTGGTCACATTCCTCATTTGCTTGTTTAAGCAACGCGGGCGGCATTCCTGCGTGACTCGCTTTTGTTGGCGTCGTATAGACGTTTTCCTTGAATGGTAGCGACACGAAGAACCCTTGGTTTAGCCATAGTGGGGTTTTGCACTTTTGAAGGAACTCGGTGTGAGAGTCTGCACATGAGACTGCTGTAATCTCTTCTTTAATTTTGCCGAATTCGGGAGACGAAAGTTCTTCAATTGTGAATAGTCGCGGTATTGTTGTGAAGGCTTTGTAGAGAGTCTTCCATTGTAATCCTCTTGGCTCAATCGAAATATCGAAATTCTTCTTCAGCGTATAATACGAATCCCATCCCAAGATTAAGTCTTTTCCAGGTGCGGAAGATCCTAGAACTTCTGTACTTATCTGACATCCTAGAAAGAGCTCTATGGTGATTGGCTTTGATTTGAGCTTGATTGCTAATGATCCTGAATTCGCCACTCTGAATTCTTGTTGGTACGGACACCACATGGATGATGGAAGGATTTTGGGATTCATTATCGTTGTATGCGCTCATGTGTCTATGAAGGCTATAGCATGGACTGGATCTTCGTGTTTTGAAGGATCGAAGATTGTTACTGGAAGATGCGGCGTCTGTATCTCTTCTTGACGAGGTATTTGAGTGATCTTGAAGCAACATTCTTCATCGTCAGAGGATTCAGAAGCATCGGAATCTGAATAGCCACATAGAGCATTCTTTTCATCGCTGTCATATGAAAGCACCGATTCGAGATCATGATTGTCGAGATCGATATCTTCTGCAATATTGGATATGGAGTTGATGAGATACTGCCTCTTTTTCTTTGAACTGTTTTGGCAGTTCTTTGCGAAATGTCCTTCTTTGTGGCATAAAAAGCATATTGTCTCTTTTCTGAAGCTTTGCTTTCTTCTGAAAAACCGCTTGCGC
Organism: Eutrema heterophyllum; assembly: GCA_002933915.1. Classification (NCBI taxonomy): domain Eukaryota; kingdom Viridiplantae; phylum Streptophyta; class Magnoliopsida; order Brassicales; family Brassicaceae; genus Eutrema; species Eutrema heterophyllum. The sequence continues at coordinate 1,031,988 of PKMM01022803.1, read as the reverse complement.
CTGAATTTAGGGAAGTTGGGTTTATGCGATGACTTTTGGAAGCGCCGAGTTTTGCTTTTATCTCCACACGAGCAATGTTTCTTGGACTTTGAGCACTTGATTGATAGATCTGGTCTCGCGCATACTTTGGATAAGTGCTTCGATTTATCCATAAATTCCGTCCAGAACTCCTTTTGTTTGCAGAGTTTATCGAGTGTTCTGAAGACGTAGTGCTGGATTTGTCCGATAGAGATCTCTTCGACTGTTTGGCCTTGGTCTCGGATATTGAGCTTCGTTTGTTGGCTCAGATAATCATAAATGGAGGAGAGGTAGACCTGTTTGAGGCTTGGGTTGTTAAGGCCGTTCAGCGCATAGTACCTTCGTGTTTGATGTTCAAAGTGTTTTGCGAGATCTCTTTTCTTTAGCGAACAACACTTTGCTGTGAAGAACTCTTCTTGTAGTTGCTCTTTGAGGTGGCTTGGGGTGCCTATAAATTCTCTGGGAATTTCTCCAAGAAGCAACGGTATGGTGGTTTGATAGACTTGTTGTTGTCTGTATTCTCCAAGCGAATTCCACCATTTCTTAAGTGCACCCGAAAGCCGGGCCGCGAATTGCTGTATGACGAGGTATGATGATGAGGTAATGGCCTCAGAATTCATCCAGACGTGAAATTCGTCAAGACGATCATTCCATTTTTCGAAGGGAATGTCATCGAATGTGAATGTTATGACTTTTGAGGCGAACTGTCTTGTCGTCTTTTCTTGTTCTTGGAAGGGTGTGTCACCCATCTCATCATCGTTGGAGAATACTTCGTTTATTTCTGGCTCTTGTTTTGGTGTTTCTCCTATAGCGAACTGTTTAGGTAGGGATTCTTCTTCAGAATCAGTTCTGGAGGAAGAGAAGCTTGAGTCAGAGAAGCGGCTGAACATTGGTGTCGGATGGGAGTCTTTTGCTGGAAGCTCCTTTGTTGGTGTACGTTCCGACTTTTCAGGCCTTTTGTCTTGATCAGCTAAGTGATCGAGCAAATCAGTCATCGAAAATTCGATCATTCCTATATCCTTCCCTTTGCCTTTATCGTGGTCGAGAGACTCTTGACTAGATTGAGAGGAGGTGATGGTTTGTTTCTTAGTCGTGTTGACATGAAACTCTGATTCCTTCTGCCTTCTTGCCTTGTCTCGCATGGTTCGTGGCTTGAAATTGTTTGTAGGGGTTACGCCATAACGAGATGTGAACGCTTCATCGGAAGATAAGAATCCGGGGGCCGAGCGTCTTGGCCGTTGATATTGATCACCAGAAAGAAATCCTGGAGAATAAGTTCCCGGATACATAGGCATTGTTGAGGACATGTTTCCGAGGCGAGGAAGGTATGTGTCGGAGGAATTTCGTTGTTGGACCATGCTCTTAAGGCATTTGGAGGTCTTTTAACTGAAATCTGAGATTTGTCATCTCAGCTTCTTTGCCTTGAAACTGAGAAGTATTGACCATCATGTGTTGAGCCATAGATATCATTTCTTGATGGAGAGTATTGAGTCGATTCTGGATCTCTGAGATTGAGTTTTGAAGAACACTCAATCTTTTGTTGTGACCGTCTGCAAACTGGTCGATCTTCTGATTGATGGTGGTAAGTTTTCGGTTCTGCGCCATAACGTTTTCCGATTGCCAATTGAGAACCTTTTCTCCTTGGCTTAACTGATCTGGTATGGAGGAGTTGATTGCCTTGGAAAGAACTTTCGGAATATGAGAGATATTATCAGTGATGAAATCTTCCTGTGGAGGAAAATTTTCTTCACTTATCATCATGATTTATGGCTTAGATGTCTCCTTTTTGTCAGAATATTGGACTATGAATTCATATCGTCCATTGCCTTCGCCGAGTGGACCGACTGTAGGATCTCCGTAAAGATATCTCTTGTATAGGGAATCTTTCTTCTTTCTCCGTCGTTGGCGAATCTCGTCATCAGATTCATAAGATTCTTCTGTGCAGGCCGTGCAAGAACAGACATCAAAATATTGATGACCGTTTTCGTCCTTGAAGGGATACATCACTTGTCCGTTCTGGCCAAAAGAGATCGGCTTCGGGATTTGCTCTTTGTATGGACCTTGGAACTGGTGTTCATCAATTTGGATTGCAAATTGTGTGAACAGTTGTTTTCGGAATGAAGATGGTCTAAGTTTGTCAAACTTGATCTCCGTTGTTCCATCGTTGCGTGAATGGATTACTTTGGATGTCTGGACCGGTGTTTGGGCTGCTTGATGTAACTTTTCGTAGCTTGTAACCCATGATTCTGGTATCCGCTTGATTAATTCCTCCCGAGAGATTTGGCGAGGGATTTGAGTGGTAGTTGGAGCCTGTGAAGCAGACGTGACTTCGAGGAAAAGTGCTTCGTCAGATGAGGGTAATATAAGGTCAAGAGCATGATCCTGGATACGGTAGACGATCTGGTGATGTAGCGTTGCCACAACGCTGTTTTCTTGCATATGCGCTCCAACCAGTTGTAGTTGGACTTTAAGCGTTTTTAGCAGATTAGGATCTTGCAGAGAGACATTAAAGTTTGGAAACAATGTTATGAATACTGTTCCAGCGTTCAATGTTGTTTGAACCATACCGATGCAGGCTTGCTGATACGACTTTAGTCGAGAGTCGACCAAAGCGATCCGTGCGACGACCGGTAGACCTTTTCGAGTATGTAGGGTTAGCCCAATTCGTACTACTCCAAAGTGTAGGTGAGTATATCCTTGTTGCTGCCATAACTTTGGTAGTCCTTCTGGAATGTTGAGTGAGATAAACTGTTCTTCTTCCGTGGCTGGGACTTGGCAAGATGAGAACTTGCTTGATTGAACGTATTCTCAAACCTTCTTGCTTGATGATGGATGTATGAGCTGCCGAACATGTTTGATCGAGAAAACACCAGGCCTTTTGGCAAAGTATTCATACATATTTACAAGTGGAAGAGTAGTTTCAGGCAATTGGTCGCCTGGAACATATTCAATTTCATATAGGGAATTAATATCAGTAGAGGATGAACGGCTTTTATTTTTTTGTAAGGTAGAAATAACAAACTGTGAAATTCGTCAAGACGGTCATTCCATTTTTCGAAGGGAATGTCATCGAATGTGAATGTTATGACTTTTGAGGCGAACTGTCTTGTCGTCTTTTCTTATTCTTGGAAGGGTGTGTCACCTATCTCATCATCGTTGGAGAATACTTCGTCTATATCTAGCTCTTGTTTTGGTGTTTTTTCTATAGCGAACTGTTTAAGTAGAAATTCTTCTTCAGAATCAGTTCTGGAGGAAGAGAAGAGAACCCTCTAACTAAAAAAAGCATAATAATTCTCCGAATATTTTATATTTCATCTCAAAATAACAACCGAACAGATTTCTTTAGACTTAGAGAGAGTGGTAAAAATTGAGAAAAAAGGAACACTGAAACAAAGAGAGACATGGCCACTGAAGGAGAAGCGACGTTCTCTGCGGCGACGGCGACGGCGACGTCGAGCGAGGCCGCGAGAGGTATAGGTGGCAAATTGAGACGGCAAACCGCGAGGAGGCATCCGGCGACGCCGTATTCTCGACCGCCTCAGAACCAGGTACAACGGAGGCCGTGGATCTCGAGAATCGTCGATCCTGCTTATCGGATTATTTCCGGCGGCGCTACGAAACTACTCCCCTACTTCTTCTCGAATGCAGCCTCCGCTCCTGCTCTTACAGCTCCAGATGATCAAAATCAACATCAAGGTTTTTGGACTATTTTCCGCTCTTTCTAGCTTCGTATAAGGCTTCTCTTCCTGGGATTTTCTACAGTTTTTGGGGTGTTGATTATATTGACTTATCTCTATGATTGTAGTTCCTTGTATACGAGTATCTAGGGTTTGTTGAAATTGTTTCGATGCTAGAAATTAGAAGCCATAATCACCAGGATAGATGGAGGGTTCTTTTGGTTTTGATTCAAGGTAAATTATATATGAGTAAAGGCTTTTCTGTTTGCGTTTCGTTCATGATTTTAATGGTCAAGTAAGATGCTCTTTTCACCCAGTTTGGTCTTTGTTACTTTTTTTGCTTGTCAGGCTACTTTCACATTAGCGTTACTAACTCGCTCTTAGTATGAAGTGAGTGATGGATGTATTGCCGCTTTGCTTGAAAAGTGGGTTTGAACAACATTTGTCTCATCTTTTGGGCATGTATTTACAATATAGTTTAGAGAGATGAGTGATCCCTGCTTCTAGTTGTCTAATATAGTCTTATAGATTTCGTTCAAGATGTCATTGTTAACATTTGGCCTCTTTTTCTACTAGATAAATTGCAGGATGATCCACAGAAGAATGATCCCAGTATAACACCAAGTTTAAATGTAAGCTCTTTCAACTCCTCTGTCTTTTCTTAATATCTGATTGGGAAATTGCCGCTTTAGCTAAGCTGAGTTTTTGACCTTGGTAAAGTTCTTTTTGTTTGTCATGTACTATTCTATCAACCACTTGTGCAAATAGCAGCTAACATCTGTAAGCATTTTATATCACGATGAAGTCTTATTCAAATGATTTTTTGCTATCTGTGACTCTTTGCGCTTGAGTGTCTGTGTTAATTGATATACGTAGATCTCTAAATTTTTTACCAAGGTACTCTACGATAAGAAACTGTTATTCTCTCAGCGGGATGCTTTATGTAGGAAATAAATGGAATAAAGAATGCGTTACCAGAGAAAACAGTCATGCAAGTTTCTTCTGGGAGATTGTGGTAATATAAAAGTATAGAAGTAATCTTTGTATCACCTAAGAAAGATGTAATCTTACCGTTCCGTGCTCTTGAGTTGGAACTTTTCTCTTGATTCGACATAATAACAAAAAAAAATTCTCCTGCTATCTGTTATCTCTTCATTTAATGTCTGCTTTTGTTATTTGCAATAGATGGCATACAACATTTTTTCCATTTATACGATTTGAGAAATTTTGCAGAAACCGGAGTCAGCACCAATTGAAGAGGGAGGTACTAGTAGTACAGCACACGTGAACGAAAGCAATTTCAATATCAGTGCACAGACAATAGGCAAAAGAGCTTTAAATGATGTCGTTGTGATCTCGGAGCTTGAAAGGCTAATGGAAGGAAAAACGTTTTCACGGTATGTTTATTTATTTTTTTATTTTTTCATGTTTGTACATTAGTTGCATTTCAAATGATGTTTGATAGAAATTTGCTTCCTTTTGCTTTTTATTTTGTTAATGCTTATAGTCATGTCTGAGTCATTAGATTCTTATTGACTGGCTGCTTATCTTTCCTGGCCTTTCTGCTATTTTTCTTTGAAGTTCTGTTTGTATTTGTTTACATAGACGACTTTTACACTGACATCTTTTAAATCTCTATCCAGGGCGGAAACTGATTGTCTCATAGAGATAATAAATTCAAGGGCTATTGATCGACCTGATGTCACGAGAGACGAGAGAATAGAGATCCCTCTGAGAGAGGAAGCCAAGAAAAATATGAGTTTTCTTGATAAGAGAAAAGACCCCATTGGTGGCAAGGATGCTAGTAGTGAAATTTGGGCTACACCAACCCCACTTGCCAAGTCAATAGTAAGTTCCTTGCTATTCAGCCTTTTTTTTTTGTTTGGACGTTTTAATGAAACTAGCAATTTACATGGGTTGCTCAGGCTATTCCACTCTGCCAGAAAAGTTCAAAAGTTTAGTTTGGCGGACTTTAGGAGTAATTTGGGTGTATAAGTTTAAGCTATGTATCCAAAGGAATTTGGTCTCTAAGGTCTGTGTGAGGTTGGACTATTTGTGAAGTCATATGAAGAAATAGGTAAATAGGAAGAGCTATTTCCTTCGTCAAAGAGTTAACGTGTCTTACGTCACTAGTCCTTATTTATTTAATTTTTTTAATACTCACTTTTTTCTCATTTGCTTTTTCATAGATTTTTGACGCAGGCAAACAGGTGCAGGATGAAGCTGGTCTATCACCGGCAGAACTTGCTAAGGCATATATGGGAGGCCAGACATCATCAAGTACTTCCCAAGGTTTTGTAGCAAGAAACGGAAATAATTGTTTAGACGGGGGTATGCTTGTAGCAAATTCTTCAGTTGCATCACCATCAAGCAAGCCTTCCACATGTTGGCCTGGTGTCAAGTTAAATGAGCAATGTGGTTTTGCAACTCCTCAAAGCCAACGAGAAAGCTTTGGGCTTCAAAATTTTCCAAGGACCCCATATCCTAGATCCATCCTTTCAAGTTCTAAGGCACAGGTGTGTGGAGTTTTTCCGAATACCTTTTTGCTCAAAACGTTTATGTATATTTGAATTGTTCCCTTTTTTGGCTCAGTTGATGCAATTGCAAGACAATAGCAGCAAGCGCCTGAGCACCCTCCAGTCTCCCTCTCAAAGTGTGCAGTCAAGATATGGCCAGGTAAACTCTCCCAGTGGGCTATAGAATTATGATTAGCTGTAAGATCTATAACATAGTGTGCACTTACTATTTATTTTTGTTAACTTAAAGGCAATCTTAATGAAAATATGCTATTTTTGTTGGATTCCTGTCAGTGTCCAAGTTATCATATAACACTTTCCCTTTGCATTTCAGCAAGATATTCTTTATAATCCAATTGTATCGTAGTTTTTCAGAATATGTGTCCAAGTTGTTCCGTCAAAATGGTCTGAAATATACATTTTCTGTTGACCAACTTGATCAGCTAGGGTGTAGCTGTTAAGTGTAAATCATACTAATTAGGATCGCCTCTCTATCTCACGGTAGATGTTAGTGGTTACCACTAGATTGATGAAAATTGTTTTCCATTGGCTTAAGCATTGGTTGACTTGTCATCTAATGTATACTTAAGGTACGTGAAATGATAGGGTGGTTGATGTGATTTAAGCAACAGAAGAATAGATCGAGTATGCAGTTGTGCAGATGACTAAATTTTGGACATCTTTGCCTCGACTTTACTAGAGTTATTTTCGTTTAACATTCATAATGTTGATCCTCTAGGTCTTGTTAACATTTTGCAAAACTTGTATCTAAATTAGAGTCATCACTATGCTGCCTTCTGAATCTTTCTTGGATTCCTTCTTTCTGCTGAACCCTATTTCCTTTGCTGAAACCTGATAAATCGTTTCCTTAATATGCCCAGCTCAAACTTAGCAAGGGAAGGGATGGTGGCCTTTTTGGACCCTATAGAAGATCTCACCAGAGCGCCACAATGTCTCCTTATTCACGACCTTTCAGTGGTACATCTCGTTTTGAAAATTCTGCTATCATGAAGAGCTATGAGGCAGGGGAATCAAGTAGGCATAAAGGGTCAGAAGTTGGTACCCCGACTGTGCCTACACATTCTAGTCAGATTGCTAGGACGATATTGGATCACCTTGAACGGACCCAGCCCACCCCGAAAAATAAATCTGCCGAGTTAAAGCTTGCCACTTCTTGGAGACATCCACAGTCTTCGATAACTGTTGAAAAAAGCAGCTCGAATATCAACAATGTGAAAAAAAATGGCTCAGCCAAGTTGAGTGAAGATATCCCGAACATTTTCTCTCACAATCCGCAATCCTCTGTGCCCAAACTTTCTGCAGTTACCACCGGTGACACTCAAAATGCAATGGCCAAAACTGCTTCAGCATCAAATGGAATATTTAGTGGAAGCAGTAGTGGTACCGCACTCCAATATGGGTTAGGGAAGCCTAAGGGCTCTCTTTCCGGAAGCACACATGAAAAGGTATTTCGAGCACCTGTCTTCTTTTTCTTTAACGCATGTTGCATGAGGGTATAGGGTTTGAGGTTTTGGTTTCTTTGTTGTTATAATGTTTTGACTTTTTGAGTGTGAAGGACCTCAATATATTCCCAAACTTAAGGATGTAAATAAGCCTCATGACGTTTTGCTTCTTTTGTGACTTAAAAACAATCTAGATCTCTTTGGAAACGGGATATACACTTCTAACAGTTGGTAATTTTGTGGAAACCTGAATTGCAGTTGGTCACTTCTTCTCAGGATGCTACAAAAGCTGTTCCCTATTATTTCGGAGGCGATCCCGCAAATCTACCCAAACCACCATCTAATTCACTGGGAAGTAATAAACCGGTACTTCCAACGATCTTAGTATCCAAGCCTTTCCAAAGATGGGCAGTCCCTTCGGGTTCAAACGCTAGCTTCACATTCCCGGTCTCTTCATCTGATGGAGCAACATCATCAGAGCCCACAACTCCATCCATCATGCCATTCACAACAAGCCCAGCACCAAGTGGTGGTGTTGCCATTACAAGTCATAATGAAGCAACCAAAGACGAAGAAATTCCTCAGTTTGGTTTCGGCGGTAACAGAGGAGATAATTTGGCTCTGGTGTTCGCTTTTCCCTCTATGAGCGAAGAAGTGGTCAGTGAGGATGATGAGAAGTTAGGTATCAAGTTCACATTTGGGTCTGAAAAGCCAGAGAGAATATCGTTCAGCTCAGCAGGAAGTGATGGTGTTTGCTGTTAAAACAAGGACGATGGTCTCTGTTTCTTTTTTTCTTTTCCAATCTTTTCGTCTCAGGATGTTTTATTTTTTACTTTGTGCTTAGAAACAGGTGTTTTGAGTTGTATTCATTTTAAGTAATTGATTTCTTTTTTGTCTGATTTTAAGAGGCAATCAGGATTTTGTTCCTTGGGGAGAGATGCAAATCGATATTTTATAGCTTTCTTTCGGTCGAAAATGTCATTGATGGTTATCATTGTCCTTTTGTCTTTCCCTCTTTTGGTTGTGATTGACATGCAACCCACCACCGGTCATGATGAAAGAGCAACGCAACAGAGTTTCATATGATGGGCATAAAAACACACATCAACATCATGGTTTTCTCCTTGTCCTTAGCTTTACACATTCTAGATCCCCGAGTATTTGATTGATGTGCTGCAGCAAGTCTAAACTTTCGGACATCTTCAGCATGTATAATCTCTGCTTTTCAGTCTTTATAACCTCTACTTCAGATACAGCTTGCTAAATGACGACAAATTATCTCAAATTTCTTTTTGATAGCGTAAAATAACAAACAAATTGAGACAAATTCCTTCGTTTTTTTTTTTTTTTGGTAAAGGCATTCAATATAAATTGCTTAATGTACAATACAAGAAAATAGGGAATAAGAATTTTTTTTTAATTATAAATTATATGTGAATTAATTAGTTACAAATCCGAAGACATTTTTATATTTTTATTATAACTACCTAGAGATTTGAAGTCACCTTTGAACAATTTATTTATTTAACATGTTTTTATTTTTACTCTTATAAAATAAATTTTAACATCGTTTTAACTTTCCGATAAGGGATACCTTGCGATAATCAATCAGTAAGAGAGTAAAACGAATGCCACGTAGCCACAATCTCGAAGAAGCAAATCACAGTAAAGCTTCTGTTTTGTCCTTTTCCAGACGAACACTCGTGTGTGGTGGTGAGTGTTCCTCATCTTCCTTTGAGTATGCTTTTTCTTCTTTTTTTTTGGTTGGGCTTGTTCTCTGCTCATGTGCTCAATTTATGCTGGATTTCAGGTTTTGCAGCCACAATGGAGAAGGAAGAACACCCGATTTCTATTTCTTGTCAATCCCAACACAAAATTCGCCTTCTTTCCTCGCGCGATTTCTTCTTCGGACAACGATGGCTCAGTTTCATCCTCCAGACAGAACAACGTATTATTATTAGTTACCACCTTCTCTATCTCTTTGAAAATCGTCTACATTCATTCTTTATTCACATTCACATTTATGGAATTCCACTTTTTTTGGCCCTGGCTTTGAATAGCGACACATGGGTTATGATCCTTCAGAGGAACTGTTTGGTGATGATTTCAAGCCCAGGTCAGAGATTCCCCATAACTATTTCTATGTCGATTTCATCTCCTTTTGTTCTTCATCAGATATCTTTGTAATCGCCATTGAATCCGAATTCACTGTTATGTCGAATTTCATGGAAAAGCTCAACTCAAACTCCAAACCACTTGTTTTACTGTAAGAACCAAACTATAAACCTCCGAAACGTTTCCTTCGGCAAAGCGGAAATAAAAGCTCAATGCTTTTTCTCTTTGGTTGAAAACCAATAAACCTCCAAAGCTCTCTCTAGCCTGGATGACTCCATCCTTTTACCCTTTTTTTATTACTAAAACGTAAAAGCAAAGCACTTGGGAACATGAATTAAAGAAATGAAAAACCTTAATAATTTTATAAATCAAGAAATTGAAGATCCTAAAAGTAAACGAGGAATACATATTATTCCAGCCTGCTTAAAAAAATAGTCTTGTCCTCAAGGCTTTTGACTCCATGTGGTAGTGTTGTATAGTCTTCTTCCATAGCAGTTATCTCTCCATCGATGATTGCCTTTATCCTCCTCAGCTCAAAGTCCCAACTGATTGATTACTAGTGATAGTCTTAGCTACCCTTTGTTCGGTTGTGAAAATTCAAGTCATAGTTAAGAATCACGAACATATTCAAATAAACCCAAAAGCTCTCTTCATAGCAAGAACGTAAACAATAAACAAAGCTCAAAGCTTTTCCCTAGCTTCGATGAGTCTCAAAAACGAGACCCCATTCTTATTTATACTAAAACCTTTAAAGGAAATTACTTGAGGAACAGGAAACAAAGAAATAGAATTTCCTCAATCAGTGTGTTAGTTGGATGGCCAAGTTAATTAATAAAATCTTCTAATACATAACTTGATTAAACTTCAAAATGTGCTTTTGGTGATGGTTTCTTCAGGAATGTATCTGGTGATTCTCGTGAACCAAGGTCATGGTTTGGTCCCAACGGTCAGTACATTCGAGAGCTTCCTTGTCCTACTTGTAGAGGAAGAGGTTATACTTCATGCTCAAATTGCGGAATCGAGAGGCCGAGGTTGGATTGCCCTCAATGCAAAGGAAAGGTACTTAAAGGGTTTATGGCTTCTGAACAGATTGACTTCAAACTTTTGAGTAACAAAACTCTTTCCTCGTTATTGAACTTTGCTTAAATTTGTGCAGGGCGTAATGACTTGTCTCAGATGCTTGGGAGATTGTGTCATATGGGAAGAATCAATCGATGAACGACCTTGGGAGAAAGCTAGATCCAGGTAGTGTAATTCAAGAGTTGACATCTCAATTCTGTTTATTGTTGACTAATAAATCTTTTTTTTTTCTTTTCTGACTCAGTTCTCCATTTAGAGTAAAGGAGGACGATGAGGTTGATAATTTAGAGATAAAGTTCAGTAGAAGAGGAAAATCGAAGCGGGTTTATCAGTCACCGCCTCCTGAAGTTGGACAAAAGATCAGCCGATCTCTAAAAGTTAGTTTCATATATTCTTCAGTCATGATAATATACTCTCTCCATGGGGGATTGTTATAGTCAGTTTCAATATGATTTTATAGAGTCTCAATGCCAAGACCGGACTTTTTAGTAAACGAATGAAGATTATACATCGTGATCCAGTGCTTCATGCTCAAAGGGTAGCTGCAATCAAGGTCTGTAATCAACTCCATTTTCTTTTAAACCCGAAAGTAATATGGAGCAACTTTTGATTTTTTTCCTTGATTCTGCTAAGTGTTATTGTGCTTTAGAAAGCTAAAGGAACACCAGCTTCTAGAAAGCATGCTTCCGAATTTATGAAAACTTTTTTCAGTAACCCTGAAAACCGTGAAAAGAGGAGCTTATCCATGAAAGGTAGATCTCAATTTCTTGGTAAAAATTCAGAGTTTAGCTCAGTTTATAACTCTTTGTTTTTGTTGCTGGAACTTTCTCTGCTTGCATTCTCTAATAATGTGAGGTGAGTTAGGTTCAGAGTTGTCACTTAAAAGTTGCAAGAGTATATCGTTGGATAGCATTGGCACTGAATATTATGTTAATGTGAGATGTCATGTTGTTTCAGCGAATAGAAATAAAGGTTTTGATTTTCTTTTCTTGGTGACAGTTTCTTGTACAAGCCATGAAATGGTAAAGAATCCTTTTTTTTTTAATCTCATTGGTTCAGGAATTAAATTTTACTGCAAGAACTGCGGAGAGGAAGGCCATAGACGCCATTACTGTCCAGAACTGGAAACTACTGCGGACAGAAGATTTAGATGTCGGGTTTGTGGTGGGAAAGGCCATAACCGAAGAACATGCCCCAAGTCGAAATCAATAGTCACTAAAGGCATTTCGACAAGGTATCACCGATGTGGAAAATGCGGTGAGAGCGGTCACAACAGTAGAACATGCCGGAAGCTGGCAAGGGTGAAACCGAGTGACCGTGGTGACGATTCCGGGGAAGATGGTGTTGGCAAGAGAGGGTATGCTTGTGGGTTCTGCAAGAAAAAGGGACATAATGTAAGAAACTGTCCAAGTAAATGAGTATCAGACAGTGATTCTTGTTTAGAGCAAGAAGGTTCTTGATCATGTTTCTTTGGTTAGGTTTGGTTTTTCTCTTGAAGCAGAAATAAACCAATCACTTACAGGTCCTTCTTAGGGGATGGATATTCGGTTTAGAATCAAACTTGGGTCCCTGATCGGTCTTTTCCAACTTCCCCTAACATTAGTATTCTCATATGCCTCTCTAGTCTCTATCGGTTGTTTATTCTTCTTACCATCGTTGTTATAATTAGGATGTTTTATTTAGTATGAACGCTAAAATTATAATCAAAAGCCAAAAAGTAATTAGTCACGTTTTCTTACTCGATCAAAATTTAGGAACGGACCATACTTTACGCGCTAAAAATAACTTCAAAGAAAAAGAAAAAAAAAACGAAGTAGACAAATTGACCAAAGGTGGTAGTAATATCCAAGATGGATTTATTCAACAACTACCAAACACACACACCACGTACGCGTCTTCGCGTATCTTGCGTTAATGACCCCTTGAGAACCTCTCTATGTGTCCCTATATATATAAGTCTCTCCTTTACGACTTTTGAGCCACAACACACAAAAATCAAAAAGGTCACTAATTTTTTTTTAAAGACAAACATATCAAGTTATCGACCAAGAAAAGAAAAATAAGGGGTGACCTGAGGTGTTTCAACACAACACAACACAAGACACACACACACACAAAATGGCCGGAGTTTTCAAAACGGTGACGTTTATGGTTTTGGTTTTCGCTGCGGTTGTTTTCGCAGAGGACTACGATGTTGGTGATGATATGGAATGGACAAGACCTGCCGATCTCGAGTTCTATACTACTTGGGCTGCCAGTAAAACTTTCCGTGTAGGCGACGAGCTCGGTGAGTTTGATATGTCTTTGTTTTCTGTTTCAGTCGATATTAAGCTCAAATTTGTTAAAACTATCCAATGAATTAATGTCACGCTTTCTTTTAAAAAAATGAAAATAGAAATCTGCTATATTTGGAGTTTTGTTTTTTTATAATAAAAATATATTCATCAAAGTATAGTTTTATATATTATTGTATCACTTTTTTTTTCTTATTCAATTCATTTATATTTGGAACTCGGGACTTTCCATATCCACTACTAATTTACGTCATCAACTTTTTCCTCATCTTGGAAACCATAATTTTCAGATAATCATATATTAATCGGAAATATTAATTAGGACATCACCCATCATTGAAAGACTGGGACTATGCAAATCATTTTTTCATTTTATTCGTATAATAACAAGTTTTTTGGATATTATTATCACAGAATTTGAATTCGCTGCTGGGAGACATGATGTGGCAGTTGTAACAAAGGATGCATACGAAAACTGCGAGAAAGAGAAACCAATCAGACACATGACGACTCCTCCAGTCAAAATTATGCTAAACACCACCGGACCACAATACTTCATCTGCACCGTCGGTGACCATTGCCGCTTTGGTCAAAAACTTGCCATCGATGTAGTCGCTGCTGGTGGACGAAGCGGTGGAGGTGCTACCACCCCAGCAACCCCAGGTGCTGGAGGAACCCCTCCCACCACCCCAGAAGCCGGGATCACTACACCTTCTGGCTCTACCGGAACCACTACTACTACTACACCTCCGGCTGGAAATGCCGCTTCTTCATTAGGTGGTGCTACTGTTTTGGTCGCCTTTGTTTCTGCTGTTGTTTCTCTCTTTTAAGTTAGACTCGAAATATAGAGTTAATCAATATGTATTTGTTTCAGCTTGTTATACGTACGTAATCTTTATAATCATGTATTTTATTTTGTGAAAATAAGACTCGTACGTCTTTCAGTCATTAGACGCTTTTAAGTGGCGAAACAAATATGGCTTTCGACAAGTTTTCTGATTAGTATGAGTTTCGAACTTTCGATATATGATTACTCGGTTATAAAAATAAGATTGGGTCGCCATATATATCATTGAGATTATGTTTAAAAGTTACTATAGATCATCATATTTTCATGGAAAATTTGATCCAGATTGTTTAGTTTTCGTGTATGACCAAACAAGATTTGCCTTGTACATATTTCAATAACTCACGAATCCAAAACATGAAATGATTGTGTTTATAAATTTTATTGATCTGCGAGTTCAATACCAATATGGTACTTTTTGTTTCGGTGGAGACGTACTTAGCCACAGGAATTCACTATTGTTTGAAAGAGTACAAGGGATATTATTATCTTCCCTTGTGATTTTCAGTCTATGCTTTTAGAGTCAATACTCAGGAATGCCAAAAGAATGCTCGTACTATACCTCACTAAAGATTTAGGTACCAACATTTCTTAAACTTTACCAAAATGATACCTCGATCGATAACCTAACCTAAAAAAACGCTTAATTAACAGCATAAATCACGATCTCAAATTTCAGGTAAATAATCTATTTTTGATATATTATTTTATCTAATAAACGCTTAATTAACAGCATAAAGTTACGTAAAGTTCGATTAAACGTTTTCGATGCTAGACACCGGATTGTTCTTTGGTTAGCGCCAATATCACATTATAAACACAAAGTAGTACAAAATAAGACCACAAACTTCCACAAGAACTTGACACGTGTCTGATTGATGTGAATCAGAAAACCATAAACTTGTTTTGTTTGCAACAACCAATGACATTTTCCCCTTAATACTTTAAGCATGATAACTTCCAATGGTTATACCAAAGTCTTTGGTAATTGCACTGCTTCTTTCCATTTTTTTCTTTCTTTCTTAAACTTTAATTAAATACATTTAAATTTAAATATATTTATTTCATTTCATTCACTTCTTTGTCACCATGATATATATCTTCATAGTTCAATAATTTAATATTGTTGAGTTTGATTAATATAGCGTAGCTACGATATTCGATAAGACCTATATATGACATAGAGTCCTTGAAATAGCAAGTCTTGGAATTACCAAAGTAAGAACCTGTTAAAAAAAGTATGGAGACTTATTTCTACAGTAGCTTTTGGTTTAAAATCCACAAAGTTGCAAAAAAAATTGTGGCTTCCAATTAATTTAGGATCAATTTGCTAGATAGACAATATATGTTTGCAAGATTCATATGAAGATTGATCTTTCTAGATGATTTTTTTTAATATAATTTTAAATTAATCTCAATCTACAGTACATTGAAGAAAACATACTACGGAAGAGACCATGGGTTAAAAAAACGACACTTTAACATATCAAGAGAGAGACAGATGAGATGATCAAATCAAATGAAAGCAATAAACATCAATCACATGCAAAGAGTGTTAAGCAAATTATTTAATTTTGTTTCAACTTTATTTTATTACGTTACTTCAAAAAAAAATTCTTTTTTTTTTCTTTTTGGTAGTGTAAAAAAGGAGAGAGAATAGAGTTGGCTATGACTATGTGTAATAAGAGAACCACAAAAACAAGCCTTCCATGACTGTGCCATCAAGAAAGTAGCTTTGTTTTCCATCCCAAACTGTCAAAAGTCTCTCTTCACCTACAGCTTAATCAAACACTTTCTCTCTCTCTCTCATCAATGTTCCTTTGAGATCAATGCTCCTCATTTACTTCTTCTTCTTCATATAAACCACATATCCTCTCCTCCACATCTTAACAATTTCATATCAAACCCTAAAATTGAGAAAGAGATAGAGAGAGAAAGATGGGTAGAGGGAAGATAGAGATAAAGAGGATAGAGAATGCAAACAACAGAGTTGTGACGTTCTCAAAGAGGAGGAATGGGTTGGTGAAGAAGGCGAAAGAGATTACAGTTCTTTGCGATGCAAAAGTTGCTCTCATAATCTTTGCAAGTAATGGTAAGATGACTGATTATTGTTGTCCTTCCATGGATCTTGGTGCTATGTTGGACCAATACCAGAAGCTATCTGGCAAGAAACTATGGGATGCTAAGCATGAGGTACTCTCTCTCTTTTTATTTACAATCTAAAGTTTCTTTGTCTCAAAAATATTCTATGGCCAAAATCATGAAATGGGTTTTCAATTTCTTTGCCAAAAACGTGTCAAAAGACCCTTGAATCTCCAACCTAGATGCAGATCTACTATAGTGTTTTGTTTCAAAAACAAATATTCTGTGCTAAATATCATGAAACGGGGTTATTTAATTTTCTTTGCCTAAAATATGTCAAAAAGAAAAACCTCGAACCCTAGATGCAGATCTACAAAGGTTTATTTGTGTGTGTAGCCTTCCAAGCCTCTTTATTGATTCTCTTGTACTCAACAAGACATGGAGCCACAAAACATGGAAGTTATTCTCTTCTTTCCATTATTTTTTCTTTTATTCGTGCTTAATATGTAAGATCTTGAATATATTCTAGAGTATATCTAAACATGTATCCACCAACTGTGTTTAATTTGAAACCACCAAAGCAAAATCTTAAACGAGTTAGATCCATAAAGTAATTCAGTTGTTTAGGTTATGGGGTTACTGATGAGAGAAAATCTGGGATGTGATATGAGTGAGAATGTCTTAACAGTTGACTGATTTTACATTTGTGGCTTTCAAAACTAATAAAATCTGGGAAAGTACTGTTAAATACACTTTTTAAATTAGATTTTAATCCAAATATTATATTATTAATTAATTAGTTCTGACAATCATAGGTTTAGTTCTGACAATCATAGGTTTAGTTCTCACAAATGAGATGTATCTCTATACAGTAATAAACATATAGAGGGTTGTATACCATTTAAGTCACTGCCTATAGTAGTATTTATGTGTATGTATATATGTATACTTACATATAGGATGTCAATACATATATATATATATATATACATGTTCTGCATGAAACATGAAAGACTTTTCATGGATAACCAGATCTGTTTCTTCACTATTTTTTCAGACATATATTTATCTTTTGTGTTTATGATCTAAATTCTTAAAAACCATTAATTAGTGCTCATCTAACTCATATGCTGTATAATTTTGGTCTCCAGAACCTCAGCAATGAGATTGATAGGATCAAAAAAGAGAATGATAGCTTACAGTTGGAGCTCAGGTCAATATTCTTCACCCTTCACTGCCATATCTTCACACAAGTATATATATATAAAACATTTGATTAAAATAATGTTGAAATATCAACATAAATGAGAAATGCATAGAAATTGTTAATACAGGCATTTGAAAGGGGAAGATATACAGTCTCTGAACTTAAAAAATCTGATGGCCGTAGAGCATGCCATTGAACATGGCCTAGACAAAGTCCGAGACCACCAGGCATGTATACATCTCTACATATACACTCATACACATGTATAAATTATCACAAATAACTCTTAATTTGGTCTGCTTGGCTCAGATGGAGTTCCTCATGACAAAGAGGAGAAATGTGAGCACATAACCGATTTTCTACTTTACTATTTAGCATTCGAATTGAAATATGTATTAATGCTTTAGATCAAACATTTTTGTGGCAGGAGAAAATGATTCTGGAGGAGAACCGGCAACTCAGTTTCCAGCTGGTATATATAATTAATAGTCATATATACGTATAACTTCGTATAATGTATGCTATACGAAGTTATTACGATATTTCAATAACTCACGAATCCAAAACATGAAATGATTGTGTTTATAAATTTTATTGATCTGCGAGTTCAATACCAATATGGTACTTTTTGTTTCGGTGGAGACGTACTTAGCCACAGGAATTCACTATTGTTTGAAAGAGTACAAGGGATATTATTATCTTCCCTTGTGATTTTCAGTCTATGCTTTTAGAGTCAATACTCAGGAATGCCAAAAGAATGCTCGTACTATACCTCACTAAAGATTTAGGTACCAACATTTCTTAAACTTTACCAAAATGATACCTCGATCGATAACCTAACCTAAAAAAACGCTTAATTAACAGCATAAATCACGATCTCAAATTTCAGGTAAATAATCTATTTTTGATATATTATTTTATCTAATAAACGCTTAATTAACAGCATAAAGTTACGTAAAGTTCGATTAAACGTTTTCGATGCTA